>JAENPR010000568.1:0-410856 GCA_018135685.1 Themeda triandra
ATTGTATCGCCGATTTTCAGTCAGATGAACAAGCACATGCATGTAGTGCCCAGCAGCTTTCACTCTGATCCATCATATCCTCCGATCCATCCGAGTGAGTGATTGGACCGGATCGGATAGCACTATAGCAGGTGAGAATGAAAGGAAGACTGATCCTGGCGGCGTCATCCGCGGCGGCGCTTGGATTCTTCATCGGCATTTCCTTTTCTGTACAGATGACACCACAGGTAATATATACTAGTAGTAGTAGTAACAATTAGGCACACCTGCATTTGTATATCTGTAGTTTCATTGCCGATCAAAATGAAATCCCAAACTCTTTCTGAACCAACATTGCAGGAATGGCAGCAACGTGCTAGGCAGATTCTGGGGTCCGCTCAGAACTGCAGAGGTGAGCGCTTCTTCTTCTTCTTCTTCGCTGCGGACAAACGCCACCTCGTTGGAACCAGAGGTATGTAGAGCTTTGAACTTGTGAATGATTCAGTTGTCTGCCGCGCTCGAATGGAACTTTACTCAGTTCATGGCGTTCCTCTCTCTCGATCTCTTGTTGCTGCAGAATCAGAGTATCGTTGCACGTAAGACGATTCCCAAAGCCGCGGAGAGGCTACCTCCAGACATCGTGGTTGCAGAGTCTGATCTGCACATGCGTCGCATCTGGGGAAACCCACGTGAGGTCTCGCCGGCCACCGCACTGATCCGATCGATCCTTGGTTCCTTCCTTCACCATTGTCAACTGACCTCAAACTGCTCTTATTCTGAATGAACAAGCGTTAATCAATCCTGTCGTGTCTGAAAGCAAATTGCTGATGGTGCAGGACACGGCCACCGGCAAGTACCTGTTGGCGCTGTCAGTAGGGTACAGCGAGAAGGCCAATGTGAACGCCACCGTCCACAAGTTCTCCGACAAGTTCGACGCGGTGCTGTTCCACTACGACGGCAAGACGACGGAGTGGGACGCCGACTTCGCGTGGTCGTCGAACGCCGCCATCCACGTGAGCGCCAGGAAGCAGGCGAAATGGTGGTTCGCCAAGCGGTTCCTGCACCCCGCCATTGTGGCGCCCTACGACTACGTCTTCCTGTGGGACGAGGACACAGAAGCCGCCGCCTCCTTCGGGACGCCGACGAGTACGTGCGCGTCGTCAAGAAGCACGGATGGAGATCTCGCAGCCGGCGCTGGACATCGCCACGGCCCACGGGGCTCTGCACACGTACGGCGTCACCGTGCGGAGGACCCGGCGGCGGCGCACCGCAGCCAGCTGCGGCGCCGGCGGAGCGCGGCGGCCGTGCAAGCGGGTTCGTGGAGTGATGGCGCCCGTGTTCGGGCGGGAGCGTGGCGTGCGTGTGGCACATGGTGCGGGAACGACCTCGCCCATGGCGGGGCTCGGCCGGAACCCGGAGGTGCGTGGACGATCCGGAGGCGCAGGTCGGGGTGGTGGAAGCGCAGTTCGTCGTGCACCGCGGCGTTCCCACGCTGCTCGCCCAGGGCAGCAAGGCGGAGGACGGCGGCGGCGGGGTCAGGGAGCGCCAGTGGACCGAGTTCCACGCATTCACCTGGAGACTGCAGGACGCTGAAGAGAAGGCCCACCAGGCCGCTCTGCCTTCTGTTAGAGTCGAAGAGGCCGAGGGCCAGGCAGAGGCACCACCACCACAAGATGGAGAGAGAGAGAGACATATATATATATATATATATATATATATATGCTATGCTACACCTCGGTGTAGGATAATTTATTCTACACCCGAGCCCAACGAACTGACTGGCAAGCGTCCCGCGAGCCCAACCCGCACCGCGTGGCCGCGGTCCTGATCCCGCCGACTCCGTACGGACGTGCTGCGCGCACACGCTCTTTTTCCGTTTCCTGCGAGCCCCACGTCCGGCCCCACCCACGTGTCCCGTGCCTGTTGGGCCCTCCCGGTCCCCCGCGTGGTCTGGCTCCGTGCCAGAAACGAAACAGAGACACGGCTGACCAGACCGACGTGGCTCAGGCCCGCTTGTTGCATGCACTCTATACGGCCACATGCAGTTGGCTTTTTTTTTTCACAAAGCCACGTGCAGTTCCTACGGACATCATTAACTCCCTGAACAAAACTCTATATCCAAAACCGATAGAATTAGTGTGCCTTAAAATAGTTGTATCGCATGGTATTTATGCCAGTATATTCTAGCATTTTCTTCAGTACCTTCTAGTTTTTCATGCGTTTTTTCAGTAGCTCGGCTTCCTAGTAGCTTCCAGTAATTGTAGGAGTAATTGTAATTATTTTTAAGTATTTTGTTCAGTATCTCAAAATATTTTGTGAGGATCTTAGTACATCTAGTACTATAATTTTTAGTAGTTGCTAGTATATCTCAGTGTTTTCAATCAGTGTTTCTTAGTGTCTCTAGGATTTCTCAGTAGTTTGTCAGTAACTTTCAGTAGTTGCTAGTATATCTCTCAGTATTTTCCATTGGTATTCCTCGGTATCTTCAGGGTTTTGTCAGTACTTCTCAATACTTTTGTTAGTATTTTGATTCAACATTATTAGTATTTTTAGTATTAGTCAGTATTTGCATTTGTATTAGTTAGTATTGTGTGGCTAGTATCATCCACATCTTTGTTAGTATTTTTTCTGTCAGTATCTTTTAGTTGGTGCTAGTATATCTCAGTATTTTCCATTGGTATTCCTCAGTATCTTTAGGGTTTTGTCAGTACTTCTTAATATTTTTTTCAGTATTTTGATTCAATATTATTAGTATTTTTAGTATTAGCCAGTATTTGCATTATTATACTAAACATTGAGCTCTAATACAAATACTGGCAACTACTAAACATTGAGCTCTAATACAAATACTAACAAGCTCTAATATTTTGTATTAGCCTTTCCTAGTATACTGACTGATAGTTGCTAGTGTGTCTTTCAGTACTTGTTTCAGTACTTCAGTAGTTGTTTCTTCCATCGGTAGTTGTCAGTATCTCTTTGTATTTTCTCTTTAGGAGACTAGTATTTAGTATCTTTTTAAAGTGGTTGTTAGTATTTCTTAGTATTTTTTCTTTAACTATCTCTTTTTTTGTTAGAGCTATGACTTTAGTTGTCAGTATGTTTCATTATCTTTATGTAACTTTAGTAAGTAGCTTTCAGTACTCTTAAGTAACTTCAGTAGAGTCTAGTATTTCTTTAGTTGTACTTAGTGATTTTCATCTAATATATTTCAGTATATATTTAAGTGTTGAGCAGTATCACCCGGTTTTATTTTAGTAATATTCGGTACAATGTAGTATCATTCAGTATAATCTCTTTTGGGTCAGTACAATCCTTTGGTACTTTGTCAGTGGCATTAAGAATGGAACATTCAGGCCACTGTCTAGGCTGGTATTTCATCCAGTATATTTACGTAGTTGCTTCCAGTATTTGCCCATATTTTTAAGTAGTAGTCAGTATTCTCTTCAGTATTTGATGATATTCACTATTATTTTTTCAAGTAGATGTGGCCATCTGTAGTTATCGTACTCGGCATTATTTTTTTGTCAGTATTTGATACTATTTTTGTCTCTAGTATTTATTCACGGCTAGTTTGTTCAGGCCATCGACATCATGCATAGGCAGCTGGATTCTGAAGCTGATCGACTCTCTGTGGCGGCAAGCTAGACAAACAACCATGCTAAAATCCATTAACACATTCAGTATGCACATCGACAATAAACGTGAGCCAACATTGAGTATCCACATTCAGTATCTCCATATTTTTTTGTTTGCCCCTCTAGCAGCTTGGATCGAAGGAACTACAGTAGACCAACATTCAGCATGATCAGTAATTCAGTGTGTGTCGGTGTTTGCTTCCGTGTCTGTCAGTAGATTTAAGTATTTTTAGTAATAGTTGTGCTGCTAATCCTTTTTGTTAGGTTTACACTCTGAATATCTTTGTCACAGATACTGAATTTTATTACATACTGAATTTTTAATATCACCAATATCCAGTATCATCTAGTAGCTACTAGTATATGTTGCTGTCCACCATTGGCATTCGAAATATTAGTGGTCACTAATCTGTGTCGCTTCACCGTTGCGGCTCCAAACTGCCTACAGCTCCCACCATATCGCATGCTCTGGATCATTCAGTACTCTTCAGGAGCATTCAGTATGTTCAGTAGCTTTCAGTAGTATTCAGAGCCATGACGCCGTCTCCACGGGAGGGACAGCTGCCCACCCGCTGCGCCGGCACCATGGCACTAGCTCCGGCATTCATTCCGGCCTGGCTGTTCCCCGGCCGCGGCTGCCCAAGAGCGCCAGCCCCGTCCTGGCCGTGCTTCTGCGCCTAGATGGTCGGAGTTGTTGGGCGGACGCGACGGGCCGTTGGGGAGAGGGCAACACCAGTGGCAGGTCATGGCGGCGGGCCAGGCCGAAGCGGCGACCTCCGGCGAGCCCCGGCGGTCGTGGTGCCGGGCTCGTGGGCTCGCGGCTGGAGGCACCCGCCGCGCGGCAGCGCGGCCATGGCCGGCGACCCCCAGCGGGCGGGGAGCTCGCGGCTCGCTGCTGGATGGAGATCCGGCGGAGGTCCTGGGGCGGCTCCGGCGGAGGACCTCCAGGCGAGCTCCCGGTGCATGTCCTGGGCGACGGGGGAGGTCCCAGATGACGGATGGGGTTGGGGCGACGGAACGCGGGTCCGGTGGGCGGTGCGCAGAGGTCCGGCGAGCTCCGGTAGACGTCCTGTGAGGCTTGATGTCGGAGGTTTGGGAGGCGGCGGAAGGGGCTGCGCCGGTCCGGGGGTGGGGGCGGAGGCTTGGGCGGCGGGGATGGGCGGCTCCGCCGGTGTTACGCTGCGGGAGGAGGCAGGGCGCCGCGCCGCGGTGGTCCGTGGGGGGTGCCGCCGGTGTCCCGTGCTCGGTGGGGCGGCGGATGCGGGGAAGCAGCAGTCGTGGGGTGTTTTTTTTTTGTTTTTCGGACGGATAAGGTGGGAGCAACGGGGCCGGTGGAGTCGGACCGTGAGGGGCCGGGACGAGTCGATCGGACCCGCTGGCCGGATGAGTCTGGGTGTAGAATAAGTATTCTACACTGGGTGTAGAATAGCATTGCCGTATATATATATATATATATATATATATATATATATATATATATATATATATATATATATATATATATATATATATATATATATATATATATATATATATATATATATATATATATATACAAGGTTTATTATTATTTATGTGATGGGAACGAGTGATTCTTTTTTTTTTAGAAAAAAAGGGAGAAGACTCGGTTTGGATCAAACGAATGTTCAAGCCAAGAAACTTGTTTGTTCCCTCTAGATCATCCCAGACCTGTTGTGCCTCCTATTGGCTGCTCAAGGTATGGGAGATGAGAGAGATTCCATATTATGCAGAGTGTTACTTCCTCTCCATTCTCGCGCATCTTTCTCTACATGCATACCCTACCGCCTTCTCCGCCACGGCAACAATTCTAGATCCTAACCCTAACCCTATTGTCTCTGCTTCTAGGGGCCAGGGTGGCAGCGATGGTGGCGACAGCCCATCTGTCATCAATGGTGACGTCGGTGGCCCACTTGCTATCAGCATTGTCGATGCAACCGGAGGAAACAATAGTACTAGGGAGGACGACAGCATGCTCGAGTTCGAGGCTACAAAAGAAATATTGCGATGACAGGGGTCAAACTGAAGTGCAGCTTGGTCAACGATAAGGGAGACCAGCCATCAGCCAAGAAGAATGAAGGAGATTGATGATGCCCCAGATGGGAGTAACACAAGCATCCGCAATGTCCCAAAAGACCTCCTAGTTGACATCTTCGGATGCCCTTGCCTGGACATTAGGGATGGCATCCCCACTACCGCTTTTGTCACCCTTGGCGCATGTTATGGCTGCAAGCACCCCTGGACTTAGATGATAGGTCTATGAAGCATGCTATCCAAGAAAAGTACATGTAGTACAACAGCTGAGAAATGGCCAGAATCATTACCAAGGTTGCCAATGATCATGGGTTCCGATCGAAGGATATCCTTCAGAATATTTTGGCTTGATGTTCTCCTAAACTAGTTTAATCTTTGGCTTGTCCAAGTTTCTTCAAATGCCTTCTGTTGCACGTCACTACATCTAAACTCTTGATCAGCTTTCAATTTTAACAATGTCGAGAAAGACAAAATCGTCTCTGATAGGTTGGATATAAACCTCCTTATGAAATTAATTTTGCCGATTAAGGATTGAAGCTCGGTCTTGTTTGTTGGTGGCACAGCTTTATCGATTGCCTCCATGCTCTTTTGACCAACTTTGATTCCTCTCTCATGTACCATGAAACCCAAGAACTGTCTAGCCAAAACCCCGAATGCACATTTATTTGGATTTATCTTCAAACCATATTTTCTTGCACATTCTAGAGTTGCTCGAGATCTTCAAGATGGTCTTATAGCCTTTGGATTTCACAACCATCTTGCCAATCAACTATCTTGCCGATCAACTAATGAAAGATAAAATTCATAGCTCTCTGATAAGTTGCACCAACATTCTTCAAACCAATTGTCATCACTACCCACTCATATAATCCTAAGGCACCAAGACATCTGAAAGCAGTTTTGTGAACATCTTCTATTGCCATGAAGATCTGATTGTACCCTGCATTACCATCCATAAAACTGATTACCTTATGACCAGCTACAACATCTACCAACATATCGGCAATCGGCATAGGATAACCATCCATTAGGGTAGGTTTATTTAAGTCCCTGAAATCAATACACACCCTCATCTTTTCATTTTTCTTATATACAGGGACCACACTCGAAATCCACTCTACGTACCCGCACCGTTGTATGAATTTAGCCTCATATAATCTTGTAATTTTTTTTCACGTCTTCCATAATCTTGGGCTTAATTCTTCTAGGAGCTTGCTTGAATGGCCGATAACCAGGTTTGATTGGTAATCGATGTTCCACAATTGATCGATCCAGTCCAGGCACCTCATAATATTCCCAAGCAAAACAATCTCTATATTCTTTCAATAGATTTACTAATTCTTGTTTACACTCAGGATCTAATTTAGCACTGATATACGTCGGCCTAGACCTATCACCCGGTCGAATGTCAACTACTTCCAACTCATCGGCTGACGTAAACCCTTGACCTGACTTTTGCCGTTGGCACTTCTTAGCACGATCACCAAAGATAGACTTAGAGCCTATCTCTAGCTACCGCGTTAGAAGCACCGGGTGGTGTTTCTTAGCGAAAGCAGCAAAGTCCGCAAGCGCACGGAAATACCGTTGTAGCACTTCACCCAGTGATAAATAGGGTATCATAAATTTCATGAAGAACGGTAAGTGTAGGTTCTCTCTTAGCTAACTGGCCTGAGGATAGGAAGTGGGTAACTCGGGTAGCGAGGTTTTCTAGTGGCAGGTTCCTTATAAGAAGGTAGCCTTGGGTTGCTAATTCCTTGCTTCGGCACCGGGCCGCCCTCGGTCTACCGAGCGATACGGCTATTAGCTCTACGCCGAATCCGAACGTGGGGGATACAAGGGACGGACGGGGTCACCACCACTGTCGCCTACCCCTCAACCATGGGATCCGAGGCAAACGACGGTAACTCGTAGCTTAGACACCACGTCTACGCTGGTTGTTACAGCTCTAGCGGCGGCCAGGAACACCCGTCTTCATCAGGGGTCCTCTTACTAGAGCTTTCTACCCAAAAGGACGAACGTCGAACCCGCAAGGAATCAACTAACAAGGATAACTTGCTATAAGGAATGAACCAAAAGAAAACACGACTTCTTACTTCAAGTAGCAAGATGCCGCCGAGGCACAAGCGTGGAGGGAGCCGACAACTCCGGCACTCCTCCACGAGGAAGACGAAGCTCCCAGGAATCTCCGAAGAAACTCCGCTACTTGCCCTCGCTCACTCCCTACTTGGACTAGCTAGAAACTAGGTAGTGGCTCCACTCCTCCTCTACTATGTATAGCTTGTGGAAGAAAATAAAAATAGCATGGGTGGAGGGAGAGAAAGTAGAAGAGAGTGTGTGTGTGAGTGTGAGCCCTCCTCCTCCTTATATAGCAGTTGGTTGAGTGGAATATTCGAGGAATCTCCTAGAATCCACCATGGAATATTCTTCCACAGCATTGAGTGAGGGGATCCCCGGAGGCTAGACACCAGATGTGTCCCCTAGGGTCGGCCGACCCCCAGGGGCGGCCGCCCCTGGGTGGTGCCTCCCCCCAATGGCCTTTGGCTAGTGGGCTCCTGGCTGGGCCTGGATATTGGGTCTTCAGTGGGTTTTGCTAGATTCAGCGTTGAAGGCCCATTTTCTATTTCTTTCCCTTGTTTTGCTTTGGGCCAAAAGTTGGTTTTGTAAATTCTTGACTTCTTTGCTTCACTTTGGCCCATGTCATATATATTTTCTTGATCATCCTGCAAAACAAGTGGATACACCAAAACTATGGAATTTTTTAGTTTAGAAATCCTATTTCTTGTGGTTTTGGTGATTCCTATACTATTGTTGGCGGGGTTAGAATTGAGTTAAGGACCGCCAATAAGCTCCCCCACACTTAGCCCTTTACTCGTCCTCGAGTAAAGCCTGAAGGACTAAGGTGGTTTTATTCTCCAAGATATTTAACTTGCATACAAAGTATTCCAAGCCTCACCTGTATCTGTGAACATTCATGGTGTCTATCATTCTATCATATAGCGATTGACAGATGGAATAGCCTGGATTTTAAATCAACTTACTCTACTCTTGCTTTAGAAACTTGGGGTTTTGAAGATTTTTTTTTCAAAGAAAGATAGCTTTAGCTCCTCAAGTGATGCTCTCAAATCTCTCTTTTGTGTTTAGTTTTCCTCACCAGAGGTCTACTGCCCTGTATTATATCATCCACATCTATAGGCTAATATCTGGAGTTCATGGGTATGGATGTGGTGCACACTTACCTTGTGTATGTTGCCATGTCAGACACCGGATCCTTGAAGGGAAGGACATAGCCTTAGATCGAATATGTGCAAGTGTGTGGGAAATTTTTGGTGGAACTCCTTGTCATGCTCCTCTCTTTATTTTGAAAAAAGGAAGAAAAAAATGTGGGCTCTTATTGTGCATGCTAACTTTTCTTGCTTTTCTTTTTCTCTCTTTCTTTTCTCTCTTTTTTTTGTCTCATACACTTCTTTCTATATGGAGAAAACTCTCTTTCTTCTCCTCTTTTTTTTATATTCTAACTTGGCCCATAATTCTACAGGAAATTTGGATATTTGAAGAGAGGAGTTCATGATCTCTGTGGAAAGGAGCTTTTATTTGGTGGACTGGTGCACAACTCTCAGGGTAAGAGTTGGCATTTTTGGATGAAGGGTGCATGTTATGCGCAACTCTCATGGTAAGAGTTGGTGAGGTTATTTGGTGGGTGTACGTGATATTCGATCTTGGGGATATGAAACTTCTCTCACATAGATCTCAGTAGCCTGACACAGCTCAGCATAAGATAAACGGCTATTTGGCAAGATTGTAAGTGTCAACTATATGGCTCTGGTGGGAATTTAATTATCACTGAGGAGCATGTTATATTTTCAGTTTTATAAATAAAAACCAAAGTTAATAGCTAGAGAGAGGAGTATCATATCATCCTACTATATCACATTTGTCAATAACTTAGATAAAACGGGGTTCCTAATAAAAGTTGCTCACAGACGTATAGGCATATTGGCGAGGAATAAAAAGTATGTAAATTGTTATCAATTGGTGAACATGAGAATGGAGCGTCAAATTTTTAGTTGACCCACATATTTATTTTTAGAGAAGGAGGATAAATCGTAGGGAGTGAGGGAAGTACACAACCCGATGTTTACCATGTTGCGCGCGTTGTGCACTTCGGAGAGGTGGTGCGTTCTCCCTCCCCCCACACTTGTTTTTGTTCCTGTCTTTTTATGTTTGCGTGCAGCCATAGAGACAAAAAAAGTGGAGACAAAGAGACACACAATATATATCCATATAATTTTATTGAATTGAAAATGCAGATACAATAGGTGCAATTTGGAATTGCAAATTACATGATGAGGAAAATAAAATATTTCTGAAAATGAAAATTTGAGTGCGCCTATTTATTCAGCGGAACGCAGCGAACGTTCTACTTAGGAAGGTTCATGGCGTGAGCCATGTTCGCTGCCTTCGCCACCCTAGTGAGTTTGGTGAGAAAGCTGAGGCGATAGCTCTGGGCTTGCTGTTCTAGATATGCCTTGTTGATGTCCCTAGTTTCTATTTCGCTCTCAAGCTTGGCCACCATCTCATAGAGGGCATCCACCCTTCCCTTGAGAATGGTCAAGGAGGGGGTTCTGGGTGGCGGTACCTCACTCTTGCTCTCAAACATGTTGGGTGCCGCCCTATTGTTTTTCCTAGGAATTCTAAGCGGTGTTCCCCATGATGTTTTGGTGGAGCTAGGAGCAGGGGTTTTGCCCAAATTGCGCACAACCCCCTTCCTGCGCCCACCGTGAGGCATGTCCACTCCGACAAGGAAGTGAGAGGGACTCTCAAGAGCTGTATGATAAGAAGAGGTGCTGCCCAATAGCGCCGCCATTGGGCGCTTGCTTGGCCCGGCGATGTCGGTGACGGTTTCTTGGACGCCGGCGCTCCCTTGTTGGCCTCCTAGGCGCCAACATCTTTACCTTGCCGCCGGTCAGTGGTGGCCTCGGCGGGCTATGGATTTAAGGCTATTGCCATGGCTCGATCCTCTGCATGAGTGGAGGCATGATGGCAAGAGGTGCCATGTTCATCGGTTCCTCGTCGTTCTTCTCCAAACTTGCAGGATTGTAGGATGGAGTTCCATCAAGGTTGTAGGGGGTGAGGGAAGAATTGTAGTAGCTGGCCATTGTGTTGAGATCTTGAAAAGCTACTCAACCTTGCTGGTTGGAGAGGAGAGAAAGATGAAGAAGGTGTTTTTGGTTTGTGAAAAATGAAGAGAGGAGAGGAGTGGTATATGGGAGAAAGGAGACCTCTCTGCTCTCATTCGTATCAAAAATGAAGGAATCCACATAAAGATGATCATCAAGGCAGTGAGTGAAGGACATGGGCAAAAATTAGGGGCGAGTGGAGCTGGCACAGGGACGGCCGCCCCTCAGGGTTAGCCGACCCTAGCTGGGCTCCTCTCTGCCCTATTTTTCGTCTAGGTTCAGATGAGTTTGAAAATATTTGAAATGTGTTGTGGGTTTTTCGTTGCCGACACGTCCTAAGGTTTAACTCTAAGATATTTGCAATGAAGAGGGGAGATTAAGCCAAGATTTTCACGAACTTTATTTTTTTATAAAAATGTCCACACATCAGCATTTAGTGAGGGTATAAAGGTAAATAAGCTATGCTTTGTATGATGTGGACAAAAATAATTGGATAAGAAAATAGAGAATAGAATTATATGCCTATTATTTAGAATAAGAGAATGAACTTTAAGGCATTATTAAATCTATTCTATCTATTTCTCGATTAATATCTGAATGAGAAGAGGGCTTAAGGAAAGGTTTTAAGCGCTGACCGTTTACTTTGAAGGTGCCGCCGTCGTCTCCTTGTATTGTGATTGCTCCATATGAATATACATCGATAACCGTGTACGGCCCCTTCCATTTACTGCACAACTTCCCTTCACCGAATAGTTTTACCTTCGAGTTGAAGAGTAAAACTTGATCTCCTTGTTGGAATTCCTTGAGCTTGATTCGGTGATTGTGCCATCTTTTTGTTCTTTCTTTTATAGCTTGGCACTATGATAAGCCTTCTCTCTCCATTCCTCTAGCTCGGTGATCTACTTTTGGCAATTGCGACCGGCTAGCTTGAGGTCCATGTTCTAGTTTTTGATTGCCCAGTAGGCTCGGTGTTCAAGCTCTACCGGCAAGTGGCAACTTTTTCCGTATACCAACTGGAATGGTGACATGCCAATTGGGGTTTTGTAAGTGGTCCTGTATGCCCAGAGTGCATCAGGGAGCTTATTTTTCCACCCCTTCCCCATATCATTGACCGTCTTCTGCAGAATATTCTTGATTTGCTTATTGGATGTCTCCGCTTGGCCACTTGTTTGTGGGTGATATGGTGTAGCAATGTTGTCTTTAGCTCCAAGTTCCTTCAGGAATGCTCTGAATGTTTTGTCGATGAAGTGTGATCCTCCATCGCTTATCACTATTCGTGGTGTACCAAAGCAAGGGAAGATTATCTCATGGAACATCCTTCTGGCATGCTTGGAGTCTGCTGCCCTGCAGGGCATGGCTTCCACCCACTTTGATACGTAGTCGACGGTGACAAGGATGTACTCGCAATCATGGGACTTCTGGAATGGTCCCATGTAGTCAATGCCCCACACATCAAATATTTCTATTTGAAGGTTGTAGTGTAGGGGCATCGCATTGCGTGCTATAATGCCTCCTTGGAATTGACATTTCTAACACCTCCGAATGAATTCTTTGGTGTCCGCATACATCGTCGGCCAGAAGAACCCGCACTGCTAGATTTTGGCTTGTGTGAAGAATACTCCATAATGGCCTCCGTATGGCGATGAGTGGCATTTATCAATGATCTGCAATCCTTCCTCTGTCGGCACACACCTTCGTAATAGGCCATCTGAGCATACCCGGTACAGATATGGATCATCCCATAGATGATGTCTGCTCTCAACTTGCAATTTTCTCCTGTCCTCCCCTAGTGGTACATATCCTGCAACCATATAATTTACAATATTTGCATACCATGGGTTGGAGTCTGTCACCTTGAGTAGCATGTCGTCTCGTAGTGTTGGGTGACAACCGGGACCTGGGCACCCCCGTCCCGCCGAATCGACAAGGGACCGATTCGGTCGGTCAAGCCGAATCGGTCGTCGGGTCGATTCGGCTGATTGATGGCCAACAAAAGACGGGCGGACGTTTTCGCGCCTAACCGAAATGGTGAAGTGGGGCATTCGGTTATCCGAGTTGTTTGGCGGCTTATGGGCGGCTCGGCCGCCCGGGTCAAGGGCCGCACCGCCGCGAGGGGGCTTCGGTCTCCTTTGCCGAATCACCTTGGTTCGGTAACGAATTCTTCTTGTGCGAGGACATTTCTTTGCTACTCTGTGAGGATTGCTCGCTGCCCGCGGGCTGGTGTTGTCGGCCATTCGGCCAGCAGCATGAAAAAGCACCCAGAAGACTATTACGCCCTCGCTACCAACCAGCAGGAGAGCTCAGGAGAAGCGGCCTAGGGGCATTTTTGTCTTGTAAAAGCCTACGGGCTCCTATAAATATTGCCCTGATGGGACTGTACAAGAGATCGGAATATAATGGAATACATCGAGCTTGTGTTCTGTTCATTTCGTGTTCATTTCGTGTTCCGTATGTCATTTTGTAGATAGATTCAGCATTATTCGTTGAGTATATTCGTGTTCGCCACCGGAGGGGTTCTAAGGTTCTGCCTTAGAACAACACGTAGGAAGTCATTAATAGGTAGTTCCTGCATGTTAGTGACTTGCATACGAGATAAATGATCCGCAACAGTATTCTCTACTCTCTTTTTATCTTTTATTTCTAAGTCAAACTCTTGGAGTAGAAGAATCCAACGAATCAAATAAGGTTTTGCATCTTTCTTAGTGAGCAAATATTTGAGTGCTGCGTGATCGGTGTAAACGATCACCTTATCTCCCACTAAGTAAGATCTGAACTTATCGATAGCATAGATAACGCCGGGAGCTCCTTTTCCGTAGTGGCGTAATTAAGCTGAGCTCCTGTTAGCGTCTTGCTAGCGTAAGCTATTGCATGATGCTTTTTATCTTTGGTTTGGCCAAGGATCACACCAACGGCATAATCGCTAGCATCACACATGATCTCAAAAGGTAGAGACCAATCGGGAGGTTGGATGATCGGTGCCGAGATGAGTGCTTTCTTAAGAGTGTTGAAAGCTTTTAAACACTCATCCGTGAACTCAAAAGGTACATCCTTAGCTAACAGGCTCGTGAGGTGTCTAGAGATTTCAGAAAAATCTTTTATGAATCTCCTGTAGAACCCTGCATGGCCTAGGAAGCTACGGATCACTTTTATGTTCACTGGGGGAGGTAGTTGTTCTATCACTTGGATTTTAGCTTTGTCTACCTCAATTCCCCTTTCCGACACCAGGTGCCCGAGGACTATGCCCTCGCGGACCATGAAATGGCACTTTTCCCAATTAAGTACCAGTCCTTTTCTTTGCACCTTTGCAAGACTTTGTCTAGATTTTCAAGACAAGGATCGAAAGTTTTTTCATAGACTAAAAAATCATCCATGAATACTTCCATGATTTCTTCAATCATGTTTGAAAAGATAGACATCATACACCATTGGAATGATGCGGGTGCATTACACAACCCGAACGACATTCTACGATAGGCGTATGTTCCATATGGACAGGTAAATGTTGTCTTGCTTTGATCATCTGGATGGATGGGTATTTGATGATAACCCAAATACCCGTCAAGGAAACAAAAGAAAGAATGTTTTGCTAACTGCTCTAACATTTCGTCAATGAAAGGGAGCGGGAAGTGATCTTTCTTTGTTGCCGTGTTGAGTTTTCGGTAATCAATGCACATCCTCCAACATGTGACAGTTCTTTGTGGGATAAGCTCATTCTTATTGTTTTCCACAACTGTCATTCCTCCCTTTTTGGGAATCACTTGGACAGGACTAACCCAGTCACTATGTGGTACGGGATAAATAATCCCGGCGTGAAAAAGTTTGAGAACTTCCTTTTTCACGACTTCCCTCATCGCATTATTAAGCCTCCGTTGGGGCTCCCGTGTAGGTGTGAATGACGGTCAATGGGAATGCGATGGGTACAAAGTGTTGGGCTTATCCCCTTAAGATCTTGCAAGGAATACCCAAAGACCGTGCTATGCTTTTCTAGAATGGCGATGAGTTGGGCCATCTCCTGGTCACTAAGCTTATTGCTAATGATGACCGGAGTTTGTGAGTCACCATACAAGAAAGCGTAGCGTAGTCCGGTGGGTAGGGGTTTAAGCTCAACTGGAGGTCATGTCGATACTTTCTCTTTGGGAAGGTCGAGAGTCTCCTCGGAGTCATCTTTTTCTTTGATAAAGAAACCTTCATCCTTTTCTAAAGACGACTCGGGTGACTCAAAAGGTCCAACCGACATGACTTTCATGGGCAAATCTTGAGTTAGGAAGGGTTCCGCCACTGAGTTTTTAGCTCGTGTGACTTGGATTGAGTATGTGTCTCTCCCTAACTTAACATTCATTTCCCTGTTCTCAATGGATCAGCATAAAGCCTCTCCACGGGGTGCCCTATTAGGATGTCGAAGTCCTGTATATCAAAGATGTGAAAGTCTAGGACTAGGTCGACATCCTCTGCATAGAGAGTGATGTGGTGTAGAATCCCCAGTCCTTTAAGGACTATTCGAGGTGCTACTCGAAGGGTTCTAGTGGTTGGGGAGCAAGAATTTTCTCCTAAGCAGGATGCTGCAAAGGATTTTGATATGATGTTTGCCCCAACCGTGGGATTGTACAACACATCCATCCAATCCTTGTTAACTTTACACCTCATGGATGAGAAGGGAGCACGAATCTAAATTTCTTCAGATGAAAGCTCACCTTCTGTAGTCCATTCGGTACTCATGATAGTTGTTAACTCCCTGATAGATTCTTTAAGAGTGGTAGGATCAAGGGGGTCGTCAGGGGTAATAGGGATCGGTGGTCTCCTTTTGCAGGAATACCTTGAGGTGTTTCCATATTCTTCAAAGAGTTCATCCTCAAAGGCTGGAAGTTTTGTGCATTGGGAAGCTTCCTTAGGGGTTTCTGGTTCGGGAGAGGGTCTCTCTATAGGTATGACAGATTCGGCAACTGCCGAAGAGACTTCCTCTAAGACCGGCTTAGTCTCAAACCGGATGGGTTCTAGCGGAGCGGTGTTTTCTAAGATACGATCTAGAAGTTCTTCCCCTTCCGCTGTGGTCTTATGTGTAAAAGATCCACCGGCGGCCGTATCGAGCTGTAGGTGTTGACACCGTTTTTAGACACGTGTCAAGTATGAACCGGAAGCTGTGCCGATCGGCAAGGTGGTGGTTATGATGCTACTTTCGGGCGCTATTTTAGGTGTTGCCGATGGGAAGGTTGCGATAATGAGACAAGGTGTTGAAATCTTACCGATAGGGTTGAAATGACCTTGCCGATTAAGAAAAGTTCTCAAGGCGATTGCTTGATGAAGCCGGAGAGATGGTGGAGGAGACAGTTAGCTGTTGCCGATGAATCAGCAAGCACGAGGATGATGCCGATGAAAGGAAGGTGATGCAGAAGGAAGGTTTCATCGTGGTCGAAGCGGATAAGGAAACGGGTGGTTTTGCGCCTGTATTTTGATAGTTTATTTTGAGTTCGATTCTTGTACGAGTCGTTTATTTTCTTTAGGCATAGAGTTTATTTAAGGAAATTTCTGTGTCGTGTACGGGTAGGACTCCTTATGGGTCGGGTATAAATATGTGCCAAAGGGCAATGTAACGGGTAATCAACCAATCATAAACAAAAGCCTTTATTCTTTTGCAATCTACTTTTTCGAGCAATCTACTTTTTGTCGCATTAGTCGTAGTTTTTCCAACGAGTTCTTCGAGACTTGACGGGCTGCATCAACTTGATCTCCGGCAAGCTTGTGAGTTCCGTGTTTCGAGCAATCTGAGCCTTGACGTCCGGGTGCATCGCTGTCGTCTCGTTCAGTTTTGTTCAAGTTATCTTCCTTGTCGATTAACAGGTCAAATCGACTGGCACGCCTTGATATCGAACTTGGGTATTAGCCCTGTGTGTTTGTAGAGAGATTTTTGCATCAACACATCTTTTGGCACGCCCGGTGGGACCAAATTAACAGATCCATCATGAAGAATCCTACTGAGATCAATCCAGAGAACATCATTGAAATATCAGAGGCAGATCTCAAAGAAGATCAGAAGCTGGCCATGGAAAGAGCTATGGAGGATTACAGGCAGCTTTGCTTGAAATCTTTCAGCAAAAATAGGGGCGGAGAAGTAATCCAGAAGCAGGATCTGCCGTTGCCTCGGCAGGTAACTTTTGACTCCAACCCTGGTAAATTACAGGAGATGGTTAATTCTGCATTAAATCATGCTTTGGTCAACCACTCCAATGTGCTGTCCAACACTGTCTACAATGCCGTGGTGCAATCATTGAAGGAGGGACAGGCACCAGCTTACGTCGGGCCGGCATATCATCAGCCGGGATCAGCATCTCTTAATGCTCCATCGGCTCCTCCAGCCGTTGAGAGTACGAAGGTTTCCACCCCTCCAGATTCAATGGATCTGCCTAGCATTGAGGCCACGCCGATAAGATCAGATCCAACGATCCAGGGAGGACAGATTACTCAGCTGAGCACAGATCTGTCGGCATCGGCAATGTCAGGGCCTGCGACTAATTGGTGGGGATACGGGATGCCTCCAGGCCCATCTACCTACAATCCTGGGTCACTTCAGACACATGATACAGCGGGGAAGAGTCCCATGGCATCGGCTACTCCAGTGCGGCTGATGACTCAGGTATCACATTATGCTACCACGCAACCTACTATCCAACCGCTGTCAGGAGGATTTCATGTGCCTTCCTATCAAGTGCCTCAGTCAAGCTCATCGGCGAACCTGTTGCCGATGCAACAAAGGACCTCTGCTTTGACAAGTTACCAGCCGTGGGTAAGCCATGCGCCGATGAATTCCAATCAGAATTGGCCAGTGCAGTTACCGATCCAGCAGTACACGATCCAGCCAAGCTATCAGGTAACAGGGGCCCAGCAGTATTACCCATCTGCGGGAGTCCAGAATCAAGCATCGGCAAATCAGCCGATGAACTTTACCCAGCAGTACTATGTACCTGCAAACTTCCAGAGTCAAGCATCGGCAGGGCAGCCGATGAACTTTGCTCAGCAGACTAGTGCTGTGAATGTGCCGATTGCTCCAACTCGCGTGCCGCAAGGACACGTAGAAGCTTATCAGCCAGCACAACCAGCAGAGATCCAGCCTATGCATCAGCAGGATCAGGATGCATTTTGGACCGATAAGATTGCAGAAGTAATGAGAGATCAATTTGGGATTAAGCCCAAAGTTAATACTTATTCCTATCGGACTCCCTACCCTCCGGCGTATGACTCGATTCCTTTCCCAAATCGGTACAAGGTGCCGGATTTTACTAAGTTTTCTGGGCAGGATGACACATCAACCATGGAGCACATCAATCATTTCATTATTCAGTGTGGAGAGGCGGCCACTAGGGATGAGCTAAGGGTCCGCTTGTTCTCATCGTCTCTGTCTGGATTGGCTTTTACATGGTTTATTTCTTTGCCTCCAAATTCCATCAACACTTGGGCCGATCTGGAGAAATAGTTCCACAAGTACTTCTTCGCTGGCGTTCATGAAAAAAAGATTACCGATCTGGTGAAGCTGAGGCTGCGGAGCGACGAGTCTGTGGAGAGCTTTGTGCAGAGGGTGCGGGACATGAAGAATAGATGCTACAGCTTAATGCTCGATGATCGCCAGCTAGCTGATTTGGCTTTCCAGGGTCTGCTACCTCATATCAAAGATAAGTACGACTCGCAGGAGTTTGAAAGTTTGAGCCATCTTGTACAAAGGATTTCTGACCAACCTGCTAAGGCTTTTGAGCCTAGAAAGAATTGGAGTAAAAAGGTATCTTTCGTAGAAGAGACAGAAGACTCAGACTCAGATGAGGAACCAACTATCGGCTTGGCTGAATGGGTGAAGGGAAAGAAGCTGATATCTTGTCCCTTTGGTCAAAAGGAGCCAGAGAAGTTCACGTTTGATATTACGAAGGCCGATAAAATATTTGATCTTTTACTTTAAGAGGGCAGCAGCTCCAGAAGGCCTCCTAGACATGCCCCGTATAAGGTTTCAGCCGATCGGTATCGGCGGCAGCAGGAGGAGAGGCGTCAGGAAGAATGGCATTGGCAGGAAGAGTGGCGTCGGCATGAGGACCATTGGAGGTGCTCGTTCTTCATTTATTGCTAGGAGGAGGGCATTAAATTGCCTACTGTTGACAGTTGCCCTGAGTGCAACGGGTATTATCAGGCTGATCGACCGAGGCCATATTGCAGCAATCGGAACCCAAGCAGCCACGGGCCGATCGGAGGAAGAGTATCGGTACACGATCGGCTGGGGGGGCAGGACCAGCATGCATGAAAGGCTTGGGAGACGTGACGACTACTTCCTAAGGAGTCAGCAGGAGGTCGAGGAGATGGCCAATGCAAGGGTTCCCGATGAGGGAATATTCTATAGGGACCCGAATTTGAGCTATACAGATTCAATTGGGAAGCGTTATCAACCTGTCTGGAAAACAAAGCTTCCTCAGTGGTGCCCTGAAGGTTTGACGAAAACTCAGAGGAGGAGGATGTAGCATGAACGAGAGGGAGATTTATACAAAGAAGAAAATTCCCCTGCTGCAAAACCTAGGGTGTGGCAAGAAAAGCGCAAAGACAAGGGTCCATCGGCAGATATCAATATGGTTTTCATGTTGCCGATGGAATTCCTAGCACCTGCCGATGAGGAGGAAGAGACTGTTTTGTCTGACCAAGTAGCGCAGCTGACGTTGGGCCCAATGATGGCTATTTTCGAGAAGCCTGCCGATGATGAAAGGCAGCATCTTAAAGCCTTGTTTGTAAAAGGCAGGGTTGATGGTCAGCCTGTCTCGAAAATACTCATAGATGGAGGGGCGTCGATCAATATTATGCCATATGTCATGTTCCGAAGGCTTGGAAGAGGAGAGCAGGATTTGACCAAAACCGATATGAAGCTTAAGGATTTCGAGGGCAACGTGTCGCCGGTGAAAGGAGCGATATGCATTGAGTTAACCATCGGCAGTAAGACCTTGCCGACCACGTTCTTCGTCATCAATGGTAAGGGTGCTTATAATCTGCTCTTAGGAAGGGACTGGATCCATGCCAATTGTTGCGTACCTTCTACAATGCACCAATGCCTCGTATAGTGGATTGGAGACAAAGTGGAGGTAGTTCCCGGTGATTCATCTTATATAATTGCATCGGCTGAGGCAGAGACTTATGAGCGGACCAAGTGCATATCAGGAGAAGCATGGGAGACGGAGTTTCTTAAAGTTGCTGATTATGAGCTGCCACCGATCCAAGCAGTCGGTTCTGATGATGAGTTTTAATGGATAGGTTTGGCGATGATGGAAAATTGGGTCACGGATTTACATCAGCTGACGACCTAGTAGAAGTAGACATTGGCAATGGCGATAGGCCAAGGCCAACTTTTATTAGTGCTAAATTAGATCCCCAATGTAAAGAACAATTGGTTACTTTGTTGAAGGAATATAAAGATTGTTTTGCTTGGGACTATACGGGAGATGCCTGGATTAGATCGGTCAATAGTTGAGCATCGGTTACCCATCAAACCTGGATTTCGGCCGCATCAGCAACCAGCACGCCGATGCAATCCTAACGTGCTACCTGATATCAAGGCCGAAATAACAAGGTTGATTGAAGCAAAATTTATTCGGCAATGCCGATATGCCGAATGGATTTCTAATGTAGTTCCCGTTTATAAGAAAAACGGAAAGCTTCGTGTCTGCATTGATTTCAGGAATCTCAATAAAGCTACGCCGATGGATGGCTATCCAATGCACATTGCCGATCGTTAGTCGATGCCACTCTTTGGACATCGGATTATTAGCTTCATGGATGGTAATGCTGGTTATAATCAAATATTTATGGCCGAAGAAGATATTTCCAAGACTGCTTTCAGATGTCCGGGCCATGTCGGATTATTTGAGTGGATAGTTATGACCTTCGGTTTGAAAAATGCCGGTGCTACATACCGAGAGCTATGAATTTCATTTTTCATAAGTACATCGGCACATTGGTTGAGATATACATAGATGATGTGGTGGTTAAATCTGAAGATTTCCAAAATCATCGGGCTGATCTGCGGAAGATCCGGAGTGCACGAGGAAACATGGGTTGAAAATGAATCCCAATAAATGTGCGTTTGGTGTGTCGGCAGGACAGTTTTTGGGCTTCATGGTGCATCGAGGGGCATCGAAATCAGCAGGAAATCTATTGACGCAATCAACAAGGTGGTTGCTCCCACCAATAAAAAACGAGCTGCAGTCCCGATCGGCAAGATCAATTTTATTCGGAGATTTATATCTAATTTATCCGGAAAAATCAAAGCTTTCAGTCCATTGCTAAAATTGAAGGCCGATCAAGAATTCGTGTGGGGAAAAGAACAGCAGTTAGCCCTGGAGGAAATTAAAGAATATTTGGTAAATCCTCTGGTATTAGTCCCACCTCAGCACGGGAAACCTTTCAGGTTATACTTATCGGCCGATAGTGATGTCATCGGATCGGCTCGATCCAGGAGTTTGAAGGAAAAGAGCGTGTGATTTACTATTTGAGCGAGAAGATTGGTAGATGCTAAAACCAGGTATTCGGCTATTGAGAAATTATGTTTATGCTTATACTTCTCTTGTGTTAAGTTGAGACATTACTTGTTGACGGCCGAATGCACTGTCATATGCAAAGATGACGTGGTTAAATATATGCTATCAATGCCGATTTTGAATGGAAGAATCGGCAAATGGATTTTGGCTTTGTCAGAATTTGATCTGCGCTATGAATCGGCAAAGGCAGTTAAGGGACAAGTGATGGCCGATTTCGTCACCCAGCATTGCAGCATGACAAACTTTCTAGAAATTGCTCCGTGGACACTTTTCTTTGATGGTTCTACGTGTGGAGGAGGAGCAGGTATCGGCATCGTGCTAATTTCACCCCAAGGAAAGAAATATGAGTTCTCTGGCCGATTGTTGCTACGTCAACAAACAATCAGCTGAATTTGCTGAAGGGATTGGAATTACTCGGGGAAATTCATGCGATGCTGTTGAAATTTTTGGTGATTCCATGCTGGTTATTAATCAGTTGGCTCGGACGTATGAGTGCTGAAGTGAAATTTTGATTTCATATTTTGAAAAATGTCGGCAATTATTGAAAGAGTTTAAAGATTTCTGTCTTGAGCAAATTCCCAGATTGCACAATGAAGAGGCTAATCGGCTAGCGCAGCATGCTTCGAGTTATCAACCGATCCGGGAAGTATTCACATCGGTAATTGATGCCGATGATTGGAGAAAGGAAATTGCCGATTACCGATGGATCCATCTAAGAAGGTTAAGAGACGTGTAAGGTTTCAAGCTACTAAATATATGCTCCTTGATAATGAGTTATACTATCGGACTCTAGAGGGAGTCTTGCTCGGATGTCTTGGTGAGGAAGAATCGAAAAGTTTGATGGGCGAAATCCACGAGGGAGTGTGTGGGGCACATCAGTCAGCCTTCAAGATGAAATGGATAATTAGACGAGAGGGATATTACTGGCCGACAATTCTCGAGGATTGTTTCAGATATTTTAAAGGATGCCAGGAGTGTCAGAAATTCGGAAATATTCAGAGGGCACCTGCATCGGCAATGAACCCTATAATTAAACCGTGGCCATTTTGAGGATGGGCTATTGATCTTATCGGCCAAATCTATCCGCCATCAAGTAAAGGGCATAAGTTTATACTTGTTGCTACCGATTATTTCACAAAGTGGGTTGAGGCAATCCCTCTGAAAAAGGTGACATCGGCAAATATGATTGATTTCGTGCAGGAGCATATTGTGTATCGGTTTGGTATTCCCCAGACTATCACGACCGATCAAGGGACCATGTTCACTTCAGGAGAATTTGATGGATTTGCCGCTAGTATGGGGATCAAAATTCTGAATTCTTTCCCTTATTATGCCCAGGCCAATGGTCAAGCTGAAGCATCCAATAAAGGGGTTATCAAGCTTATTAAGCGTAAGATCAAGGAAAATCCTAGGAGGTGGCATACGGTTCTAAACGAAGCCTTGTGGTCGTATCGGATGGCGTGCCATGGTGCTACTAAGGTATCGCCCTATCAGTTGGTATATGGGCATGATGCAGTTTTGCCTTGGGAAATTAAGACTGGATCGAGGCATCTGTGTTATCAGGATCAGTTGGCAGCCGATGATTATAGTACCCTCATGAAGGATGAGTTGGAGGATTTGGCGGGTCATCGGCTAAAGGCTTTAATCAGTATTGAAGAAAATAAGAAAAGGGTGGCCAGATGGTATGACAAGAAGGTGAAGGTGAAAGAATTTGCCGATGGTGACCTAGTTTGGAAACTGGTTTTGCCGATTGGGACTAAGAGTTCGAAATTTGGAAAATGGTCACCTAATTGGGAAGGTCCTTACTGAGTGAATCGGTCTGTTCCTGGTAATGCGTACATTCTAGAAACACTGAAAGGGAAGTATTTTCGAAGGCGTTGAACGGAAAATATTTGAAGAAATACTATCCCAGTACTTGGGTGGACGCATGAAGTTATAGACACGAGTATCGACAGCGTTTTTGTCGGGAATTTTAGCGAGAATGTATCGGCATTACATCGAGGATAAGTCAAAGTACTATTCGTCCAGACTGTCAAGGAACTACGTTGCCGATGCAGAAAAGTTCGCAGATTAACCTGAGTTTCTAGTGTGCTACATGGCCGATGGAGAGAAAGATTACAAGTTCAAGAGTGAACGGATGGCTGATATCGCACGCAGGTGAGTTTGGTTGGCTTCTTCTATTATTTTGGCATCTTCATCGGCAGCACCCTCTACTGGTTTGATTTTCTTCTTGAGCGCCAATGCTTTGCGGGCTTGAGTGTCCCTCTCATTCTGAAGATTGCTAATGGCATCGGGTAGCTGGGCTTTCTTCTGGTTGGCTGTTTCCAGGGCCGTTTCGACGTCCTTTAGCTCGGCCAGCAGGGCTGCCTTCTTTGCCGATAGCTGAGAGATTTGTCCATCGAGTTCGGTGCGGGAAGCTTCTAAACTGCCGATGCCCTGATGCTTCTCGTTGGCGGATTGCTTGCACTTGAGCATTTCTTCTTGGAGGCTGGCTTGAGCAGCCCGATCGGCAATGCGTTGTCTGGCTTTTTCATATTGGAGTTGTCGGCTCTCCAGGTGGGCTGCTTGAAAAAGCGCTTCTTCTACATTGGCAGGGATCTTGCCACGAATTGCTTTGAATACTGCCCTGGTAGGATCGGAATCTTGGACCAGCCGAGATGTATCATGCTGTAGCAGGGATAACAGCGCTTCTAGTTTGGATTTGGTCTCAGCTGGTATCGCGCCTGAAGCAAGGGCGGAGCTCTCTTCGTCTTCTTCATCATCAGGGATGTCCCCACCAATGGCGAAGGAAAATAAGCTGTTAGGGGAGTCTTGCTCCTGAACGAGGGAAAATAAACTGTTAGCAAGAAGATATGAGACTTACGCAAATTAATTGAGGTGGTTAACTTACTTGCTTCAGGGCAATCTCTTGCCTCTAGCTGGAAGAAGCCGCTTGAGGAGTACTAGGCGTGGGATCGGCAGTGTTGATCGATTGGCTAGTACTTGCATTAGCTGAGCTGGTTGGTGCTGGCGCCATCGGCAAGTCTTCTATGGTTTCAATAACAGATATGAGTTGTGGTGTAACTGCCGATGGTGATCTTGGTGTCGCCGCCTCGACTGTTGGCTGTTGCGGTGCAGGTGCTGTTGGAGATCCCGGTGTAGGCGCATCTGTAGATGCTTGCTGGGGGGCAATTGCCGATGGCACGTCATCAGGCATTTGCTGGGTGATTGCCGACGGTGGAGCTTGCGGAGATGCGTCGGTTGGCGCCGATTGAGGCAAGGATGCCAATGGCATAGCAGGAATTGACGTAGGCCTTGCCCGCTTGGGTTGAGATGCCGCAGCAGAGGAAGCTTTACGCTTGGCGTGGGGGACCTCGATGCTTGTTGACCGGGGGTATCGGCGGCAGAAATTTGAGATGTCTGTGTACTTGGGGCCATTGCCGATGCGTCCACCCGGTGCTGCAGGAAGGATGAGTGAGCAATCGCCGATGTGATAATCAGAAGTTGATATGAGGCAAGAAAAGTACCTCTGGGGATTCATCGAGGACGACAAGGTTTGCCGATGATGGTGCGACTGATGGAGATAAAGGGACAGCTGTCGATGAGGATCTGGCGGGTGTGGAACTCGTGTCCTGGAATATAGGGAGTTAGTATATGATTGAAATCGGCACGGGTGAGTGAATGCAGTTGTTACCTGGAATGCTGTTGCCAAAGTTGCAGCGGCGACTGATGGGGTGGTTCTTTTCTTGACCGATTTCGGTTTATGTGTGAGTTGCTTGGGACGAACCCGGCCCGTCAAAGCATTTAAGGTAGGAGCCTTGTGGCCGATTACGGATACTGGAGAAATCGGCCGCAACCTGATGGTCCTGCCGCTCTTGCTCGTTGTTGGGATTGGATCATCGACCTGTTGCAGGAGGTTAGTTGCCGATAGACTAAAAGCTTTCGGAAGGAAATGTAGGTATTGAAACTTACTGCGTCAGTAGGGATGGCATGGTCGGGGTCGATCAGGTTCCGATAGTAATGAGAAGAGGCGAAGAACAATTGCCCCTTCCATTCCTGCCACCATGACTTGAAAGTTTCGGTGACGAAGGAAGTTGGTGCCCAAGCTGTCAGGTTAATATTTGAGGTATCGGCATCAGGGGGGAGAGTAGTTATCTTGTTCCAGTCCAGGGCGCTGGTGATGGTTTCCCTTGGTCTGATCACATCGGCATAGCAAAGTCTGATGGGTAATTGCCCGAAAGCTAACTGTCTTGCTGCTGCCGATGGATAGTAGAACTCATATGTGGGGTTGGTATTCTTTCCGTTGCCGAAAATATTGACTGGAATTGCGCGAGGTGTGATTATTGCCGTGAGGAGCTCGGCATTTTGGTTCAGGGCATCATCGGCAAAGTTAAAGACCAATGGGAATCTTGTTTCTTCATCGACATAGGGCACCCAGGCCCGGAGGTCAGCAGGGAGGCCAGTGTAAAATCTTTGAAAGAGGCTGCCGATTTGGGCTTGGTCTGCATCTGTCCCTGGTAGCATGATGATCGCTTCTCCGAAATTGAGGGGCGAGCGTGTTGCCGATTCGTTCTCCCCAAGCTCGTAATCTTCAGGGAGGTCCCGAGGGAATTGCTGAGCAAACAAATCGAACTGCAAGCACTTGTGCATGTGGGCATTCAACCACATGTTTAGAAACCACCAGGGGCCTCCTAGATTGCCGATGGATTCGCCTTGCAGTAGCTTCTGTGATACTTGGTGGAGGAGGTGATATACCGACCCAAGAAGGTATCGGCCAAGAGGGAATCGTGCGCCGTTGGCTAGTAGTTCAGCTGCGCCAAGGTGCATGTTGGTTGGCCCGACGGTTTTGCCGCAGAATACGAATTTTTCCAACCACATGTTCAAAAAGGCGGAGTGCTCCCTTTGATTGACTGATCCGGATTTCTTGTACTCTCTAATATACCCAGACCAGCCTCCAATGTTCCGGGTGGTCACTTTGTACTCAGGTTTCCTCTGAGAGACTTGATTACCGTCAGTAGTGGAAATGTCTAAACCAGTGGGCATATAGACATCGGCAAGAGTTGGGGTGACTGGTCCATGTCTGAATACGAAAGCGTTCAAGGTGTCCGACCAGAAGTAGGAGGCTGCGATTAGCATGGATTCATTCTTCATATCAGCGATGGATAATCTGATGCACTGATCTAATTTGTGCTCTGCCCAGTATGCTTCCATTGGTCTGGCAACCCTGAGGAACCAGTCCTTCCATCCTTTGGTGACTTTGGGCCAAGATCGGAAGGTGTCAGACCAAAGATCTAGATCGAAATTTTGGGCTCTGAATGGGATTCTGTTGGTTTCTGCGATAATAATGTCGATTCGATCTGGGTTACCCATCGGACCTAAGCAGGTGAAGCGATTGCGGCCGGTTGGGATGACGAGGTTGTTGCGGAGCTCCTAGGGTAAAAACCAGGAAGAGAGCGGGAAAGGAGATCATGGATCGTGCGAGGCAGGAAAAGGAAAAAGAAAAGAGCAGGATAAAATCACCAAGAACAAGTGAGGGAAAAACTGACCTCAGGGGCGGTGAAGTTGATCGCCATTACTACGGGAGGAGAGGAGGAAAGCGAGATGCCGGGGACCGCCGCTGGATGCCGGAAGTCGCCGCGGGATTGGAGTGTCCGAGTTCGCCGTGGATCGCCTGTTGAGGTCACCGCCGGAGAGAGAAGGTGCTAGGGTTGAATGCGGAGTAACGGACGGATTGCGGAGAAGGAGGTATTTATAAGCCGATTGATACAGGGGCAATTTTGACTTATGTCTCAGCCGTGTGCGTGTGGATCGAGGGCGTGCTCGGGTGGTTATGGCAGCGGCTGGTGCGATTATCGAGGAATCGTTCAGGCGGCTTAGCAGGGGTAATCATGACTTAAAGGAAATTTCGGCGCACAAATCTTGTACTCTGAAATTGGGGGGCATGTGTTGACACCGTTTTTAGACACGTGTCAAGTATGAACCGGAAGCTGTGCCAATCGGCAAGGTGGTGGTTATGATGCTACTTTCAGGCACTATTTTAGGTGTTGCCGATGGGAAGGTTGCAGATAACAGACAAGGTGTTGAAATCTTACCGATAGGGTTGAAATGACCTTGCCGATTAAGAAAAAGTTCTCGAGGCGATTGCCGATGAAGCCGGAGAGATGGTGGAGGAGACAATTAGCTGTTCCCGATGAATCAGCAAGCGTGAGGATGACGTCGATGAAAGGAAGGTGATGTGGAAGGAAGGTTTCATCGTGGTGAAGCGGATAAAGAAACGGGTTGTTTTGCTTTGTATTTTGATAGTTTATTTTGAGTTCGATTCTTATACGAGTCGTTTATTTTCTTTAGGCATAGAGTTTATTTAAGGAAATTTCTGTGTCATGTACGGGTAGGACTCCTTATGGGTCAGGGTATAAATATGTGCCAAAGGGCAATGTAACGGGTAATCAACCAATCATAAACAAAAGCCTTTATTCTTTTGCAATCTACTTTTTCGAGCAATCTACTTTTCGTTGCATTAGTCGTAGTTTTTCTAATGAGTTCTTCGAGACTTGACGGGCTGCATCAACTTGATCTCTGGCAAGCTTGTGAGTTCCGTGTTTCGAGCAATCTGAGCCTTGACGTCCGGGCGCATCGCTGTCGTCTCGTTCAGTTTTGTTCAAGTTATCTTCCTTGTCGATTAACAGGTCAAATCGACTGGCACGCCTTGATATCGAACTCGGGTATTAGCCCTGTGTGTTTGCAGAGAGATTTTTGCATCAACAGTAGGGCAGACTCTTTGCTCAAACCTAACCAAAAGTGCTGCAGGAGCATATGGTTTGGTATAGACAAATCTGGGCCAGATCTAGTTAAGATTGAAAAACGGTCCCGGGCTGCTCCTATGGTCTCATTATCTTTTTGTTGGAAGTTGAGAATCTCTTGTCGTAGGGAAGCAATTCAAGATAGCGGGAAGAATGCGAAACAAAATTTGTTTCTTAGGTCTTCCCAATCTCCATTTACCTTTCCTACGTTGTGGGCGTACCATTGTCTCGCTCTCTCGTTAAGAGAGAAAGGAAACAATTTCCACCGCAACGTTTCTTGTGTCATGCCTGAGATAGTCAGGCAAGCACAGAGCTGCTCAAACTCCCTTAGGTGATGATATGGGTTTTCATAATCCAAACCTAAAAAGACTTGGTCCCGAACCATGGCTATTAAGCCAGGGCGGAGCTCATAACTAGAAGCTGTGATTGGCTTCGAAGATTGGGGAATTTTGATGAGCTCGCCCTTAGGAGCGGATAGGTTGTGAATGGTGGTTTGCTCCATATAAATTTTTTTTTGTAAAAAGAAATAAGAAGAAAGCAAAGGTAGAACAAGGTACACGGGCAACTAGGTTCAGAGATAACTACGACTACCGTTCTCAAGCAACGGCGCCAGAAATGCTTATTGGCACTTCTTAGCACGATCACCAAAGATAGACTTAGAGCCTATCTCTAGCTACCGCGTTAGAAGCGCCGAGTGGTGTTTCTTAGCAAAAGCAGCAAAGTCCACAAGCGCACGAAAATACCATTGTAGCACTTCACCCAGTGATAAACAGGGTATCATAAATTTCATGAAGAACGGTAAGTGTAGGTTCTCTCTTAGCTAAGCGCCGAGGATAGGAAGTGGGTAACTCGGGTAGCGAGATTTTCTAGTGGCAAGATCCTTATAAGAAGGTAGCCTTGGGTTGCTAATTCCTTGCTTCGGGCACGGGCTACCCCTGGTGCCTTGGGCGATACCGGCTATTAGCTCTACGCCGAATCCGAACGTGGGGGATACAAGGGACGGACAGGCTGTCACCACCGCCGCCTACCCTCAACCGTGGGATCTCGAGGCAAACGATGGTAACTCGTAGCTTAGACACCACGTCTACGCTAGTTGTTACAGCTCTAGCGGCGGCCAGGAACACCCGTCTTCATCAGGGGTCCTCTTACTAGAGCTTTCCGCCCAAAAGGACGAATGTCGAACCCGCAAGGAATCAACTAACAAGGATAACTTGCTATAAGGAATGAACCAAAAGAAAACACGACTTCTTACTTCAAGTAGCAAGATGCCACCGAGGCACAAGCGTGGAGGGAGCTGACAACTCCAGGCACTCCTCCACGAGGAATACGAAGCTCCTAGGAATCTTCGAAGAAACTCCGCTACTTGCCCTCGCTCACTTCCTACTTGGACTAGCTAGAAGCTAGGTAGTGGCTCCACTCCTCCTCTACTATGTGTAGCTTGTGGAAGAAAATAAAAATAGCTTGGGTGGAGGGAGAGAAAGTGGAAGAGTGTGTGTGTGTGAGTGTGAGCCCTCCTCCTTCTTATATAGCAGTTGGTTGAGTGGAATATTCGAGGAATCTCCTGGAATCCACCATGGAATATTCTTCCACAGCATTGAGTGAGGGGATCCCTGAAGGCTGGCAGATGTGTCCCCCAGGGTCGGCCGACCCGGCCGCCCCTGGGTGGTGCCTCCCCCTAATGGCCTTTGGCTGGTGGGCTCCTGGCTGGGCCTAGATCTTGGGTCTTCAGTGGGTTTTGCTAGATTCAGCGTTGAAGGCCCATTTTCTATTTCTTTCCCTTGTTTTGCTTTGGGCCAAAAGTTGGTTTTGTAAATTCTTGACTTCTTTGCTTCACTTTGGCCCATGTCATATATATTTTCTTGATCATCGCAAAACAAGTGGATACACCAAAACTATGGAATTTGTTAGTTTAGAAATCCTATTTCTAGTGGTTTTTGATGATTCCTATATTATTGTTGGCGGGGTTAGAATTGAGTTAAGGACCGCCAACACTTGCCTTCGGTATCAATTGGGGAATCCAATAATACAAATTTTCGGGCGAGACTACAGTATCGGTGTTGTTGTCATCGTGATCGTTTCTTTGGTGGTCACTAATGCATAATTATAATCGCCAAATTATGTCCAAAATAGGAGAAATAAGCAAACTTTGACATATATGCATATACTATTGACCTAGTTCCACTTGTATTTTGAGAAAAGATGTTTTGTAGGCCAACACCCGAAATGAAATGGAAAAGGTACAAAACAACACAAAAAGTGCAAAGTAGAATGCATATTTTAGAAATGCGCAAAGGAGGAGAATACGAAGCCCAACAAAACTTCACATCCGGGCTGAAGCACCGACGTGGGAGGGGTCTGGGCCCACCAGGGAACCGACTAGGCAAAGTCGGTTGCGAGCCGCCCTAGCCAGGGTGCGGGTGCGGCCGCACCCCCACGGCTGCCTCTTGGGCCCACTCTTCTTAGGCGGTGCCATCAATGCACGTAGAGGCAGTTTTTGCTAGTTTCCTATTTTACCTCATCGAAACCGACCTCCAACATGTATAAAAGGAGGTGGAGAGCCCCCCCATTCAAGACACACCACACAAGAGCCTTTCTCCCTCCACTTGTATCATTTTACTTTTTAGTTTTAGTAGTTGGAGCGAGGAGAAGCTTCGTTGTAAGAGCTCAAACATCTTGGAGATATTTGGTATGATCAATAGAATATTCTTCATGTTGATCCATGTCATGTTCTTCATCTTATTCTTGTTCTTCATTTATCAATATAGCTATGCTTATGAACTAGAGTATAGTTCTTATAATATGATCTTAGCACATGAACTAGAATATAATTTTCATGTTATGATCTTGTCTTATAGAACTTTATGCTTAATCTATCATACATACATGTTTAGACCTAGAGCTAAATTGAGGTGACAAGTTCTTCTTTAAGTTAGTCTTTGTCATTGTTGGTTTGTGGGTTCATCGTCCGTTCCTATGGCAGATGCTCTAGTAGGACCCTGAGGACATGTAAGCCTTGATATCACGCTAGAGTAGCAGAAGATAATGTAGACATGGTGTCTAGGTTATCATCTACCATCGTTTGCCTCGTACACGTACGGTTGAGGAGGTAGGCGGCAGGTGGTGACGGCCATTTGTCCGTCCTCGTAATCCCCCACGTCCATGTATGGCGTAGAGCCGTAGGCCGGGATATCCGCGGACCGGCTATGATCTGGTGCCTGAAGTAAGTCAATAATGACCAATGCTATCTTAGAATCTCTGACCATACAGAAACATGTATATGTATGATCATCTGCTCTCTTAACATAGCTGTTTAGGATATGCCTGCTCCACTTTAGGTTTATTCTTTATTCAATCTTTTATCTTTATCCTTGAGATTGGCTCGAGTGTGTGTCAACTATCCAAATATTTATCCTACTTTACCCCTTTTATGTACTTTGGTCTATGCAGTCATGTTATCTTGTCCTTGTCCCTATTAGAAACTTCTGCATCATGCCTTCCTTTGGGAAAATATAAATAACGATACCCTAAATACTTCCGGGTGAAATACTACAATGGTATTTTCGTGCACTTGTGGACTTGTTACGTAAATGTTACGAATACCATCTGGTGTTTATTAATGGTGTCGCTAGGATATACCAATTCTAGTGACGATGCTAAGAAACGCCAACCAGCATTTTCGGCGCCATTATCCGGGAAGGCACCGATATAATGGAATTTATTAGGACTGTTCATGCTAATATGCATGTGTAGTAGCCATAGCTCATAACAGGACAATTATTTAAAAAAACTTTCAGAAAAAATTATTTGAAAAAAATAAAACATTTTTTCAACAAAAATATTATCAAAATCCAAAATTTTAAAATTTATCTTTCATACAAATAAAATTTTCCCTCTTCATTTCATATTCTTTTCAAAATATTTTTGATACTTCAAAAGAAATGATGAAGATTAAATGTCCTCCCTAGAAAAATAAAAATTTCAATAAATATTTGAGAAACATCTAGCTCAATTTGCTGGCCCCTGTCATATGTTTTCCAATGAGGTATCTACCAAACCCTAACCATGCGGTGAAGCCGAAGCGTGGGGTATGACCCCAATCCTTAGGCTTTGAGCTAGCTTTGGGGAGGACCCCAACAAGGTAATGTGTATCTTGGACTCTCATCTCTTTTTGTTACCTTACAAAAAATTAAAAAAAATAGAAATAAATAATAAATAATAAAACTTTCCTTTTCAATAAAAGAAAGCACATGTTGTCAAGCACATATTGTCAAGTTAGTGTGTGCCTTCGGGTATTCTTGTCGCTAAACATTTCAAGTTGAGATCAAGAAGAACACGGGTTATACGGTGCTTGAGAATATGGATTGACAACAACTACAAAACCATGATACTCTTAGGTAATAGAACACACTCAAAAAGGAGACACTGATCCTGCACACTAGACTTTTACATAAAAGTCCATTTGAAGGGGGGGATGGTGACATGCCCAAGTTCTATACATACCAAAGGTTATTAAAAAATGATGAATAAAAGATGATGTCAACCTTGCCTTGCTAAAAAAGAGAGAGGAAGAGAAAAAATATATTGACGAAAAAAAGAGATGATATATAAAAAGAGAAAGAGAAAAAATATAGAGAGCTAAAAAAGGGGAAGAAAAAAATGATTATGAAAAAAATAAAAAAGAAGAGAGAGAAGTAAGGGTTCTCCCTCGTAAGGTCCTAGATGGCTAGAGGGGGTGAGTAGCCTATAAAAATTTCTACAAGAGCACTAAACAAACTTGATTAGTATAACAAACGGCGTAAAGCAAAGTTTGCTTAGCTTGAGGTTGAGTTGCAAGCCTCCTATCCACAAGTCTAGTAGATTATGATCTCTAGTTCACACAAAGGCTATGTCACTACTTCAACACTAGAGAGCAAGCTAAACTAAACTACTAGCAAGAGCTACAACTAGAGCTACACAAGATAAGCTAGAGAAAGTAAATACAAGAGATAGAATTTATGATCTTTATACCAACGTTGAAGAGACGATGTTGCCAATCACCAAGATGATGAAGAATCAATCACAAGAGGCAAGAATCATAATGTAGACCAATCACCGGGAGAAGAGAGACACAATATTTTTGTTTACCCAGTGTTCACTTGTGCACCGACAAGCTAGTCACCGGTTGTGTCGACCAACACCTAGATGGTTCCCCGGTGTGATCCTCAAGTCACTTGCCCCTCAAGGCACGCCCCGCAAGGCACCGCGAGACACCACTCTCAAGTGAGGTAACTCAATGACACGCGTAATTTACTAGAGTAGCTTTTGGCGCTCCACCGAGGAAAGCTCAAGAACCTCTCACAAATCAACTGGAGGTGGCCAAGAACAATCACCTTCTCTTGCCAATGCCTCCAACACCTCCAAGCCGGCTAGGAGCGGTACTCTCCAAGAGTAACAAGAAATCCACCGGCTAACCAATCCACAAGTGCCACTAGATGCAATCACACACGCAAATGCACTTTGGAATCACTCAATCTCACTTTTGATATGCAACCAAGCAAGAGAGATGAGTAGAAGGGGTTTGCTTCAGCTCACTAGGATGTCAAGGATGTTACAAAGCCAAGAGAGATGTCATGGAACTGGCCAACTTCTATTTATAACACCCCACAAGCGAAACTAGCCGTTACCCCTTCACTGCGCTGAAATCGTGACCACCGGACGCACCAGACGGCCAGCGTCGGACGCGTCCGACGTGTTCAACTTCGCACGCGCCAAAACCAAGATTCAAAACCGCCATCGGACAGGGCGCCGGACGCGTTCGGACCTCCCCGTCGGACGCTGCACAGTGCCTCCGGATGCAGTCCAGAGACGGTGTAAAAACACCCGATCTCCGGACGCTGCGCCGAACGCACTGTCGGACGCGGCCCCCAGCGGCCGACGCGTTCACCGCCCGCTCGGCCAGCCAACAGCTCCAACCGCCGGATGCGGCGTCACGCGTCGGCGCGTAACCGGATGCGCTGGCGCTGCTCCGGCCGGTCGCGCAAAAACTCAACGGGTCGAACGCTACCCGCAAAGCATCCGGCGCCCTCGGCTCCGGCGTCCGACACGTGTAAATTCTCAATAAACACCCCGTCGTCGATGCTAACTTCTCCACCTTTAAACATACATGCTAACCAACAAGTGTACCAACTTGTGCTCCATAGTTAGCATGTTTTCACCAACAATTTGCATCTGGCGCAATAGAAATTAGGCATTTCGTTTTCCCGAAAGCCCGAATCCTGCCTCGCAAGCTCGGCGGGAGGGAGAGAGGGACCCAAACCCATCTCTACCCTACAAACTCCACCACCTTTGCAAATGTGCCAACACCACCAAGTGTACATCACTATGTGCTTGTGTGTTAGCATTTTCACAATCATTTTCAAAGGTTTTCCAATTAGCTCACTAGATTCTAAATGCTTCTACATGCATGATAAACCTCGTGGCACCCGTGCATCAAATAACCAATAAGACTTCCCCTCTTAATAGTTCGGCTATCGATTCTAAACCACTCACACCCTCTATGGTGTCTTGAGTGCAAAACAAAATGGCCCTATTGCTTTATACCTTTGCCTTGAGCCCATTTTGCTTTTCCAAATGATATGATCCACTTCATATCATCACATGACCATCTTAGTCCATCGATCTTGACTTTACATGCTCTTCACCATTGCGTCAGTCCATCGGCGCCAAGTCTTGCTCAAGCTTCACCGCCTCGCGGTCCATCACTTCAAAGCCTCCACTTGCCCTTCACACTTGCAATCGGTCCATCGAGCCAAGCCTCATCTTGATCTTCACCCTCTTGGTCACATGACTCTATGTCATATCTCATATGCAATGAATCCATCATTGACTTGTGACTACCTTTATCTAAATCAACCACTTAGATCAAAAGGTTAGTCCTAGGTTTCATCAATTAGCCAAAACCAAACTAGGGACTTTCATCCTCTTCTGGACCTTTGCAATTACCAAAGCCCATGGCTCATGCACACTAGCTGTGTGTATGACCTAGCCTTGGTAATCACCTGAATTGGAGCCCATACAATCAAGCCACCGTGGCATTTGTTCCAACACTTCCATCCACATACGCCAATAAATATATTCAGGTATGGAAAGGTAATCATTGTTCACCAACTCATTTAATCATTCTTGCCTCCATATGATCATGCAAAATCATACTTTTCATGTTTATGTCATATGCTCTAGTTTGGATGCATTCATATGGTGCATTCATAGGCATTTTAATTTAAGCATGATGCTTAGGTTAAGATGATCTTCTTTAATTAAAATTCGATATGGTGTTGAAATTTGATTAATCAACTTTGAGTTGTTGTCTTAAACAATAAAAGTAATTGATGGATGGAGATAAACCAAGGCATGTTTTACTTTGCATCTTTATATTTGCCTTGTTTGAGTTTGAATAAAAAGTTCGGTGAACAAGTCTTTAGTAAAAATAAAATAAAATAAACCTTTCAACCCCAAGTATGGTTGTCTTGTTATCTCGATATCACCATAAGAAAAGCTTGGGGGAGCTTCCTAGCACACACAAGAAGCCACAAACCACAAATCAAGCCATAGCATCCACCGGTGGCGGCATTCCTAGCGAGAACCACGGAAGATAAGACAGGGGAGCTAGGATGGGGGAGGACTCCCATGAAGGTAACTTGTATCTCGTATTTCTTTTAGTCAATTTCCTATCTTATAAAATGATGAGATATGATAAAAAATAATATTATTAATAAATATTTATTCCGCTCTCATATGTGTTAAGGAATGTTAGTTTCTCCTTTGCTGAAATGATAAATAGTTGCTTTGTTTATAATTCATTTGTGTCTAGGTTATAACTTAGTATTCCACAAGGTTTAAGTTTGTTGGCTAAAAATATCTCATTCGAAAAACTTGAAAACTTGTGGGTTGCAAATGCATGATCCTTTTCTAAGTTGTTGCAAGTTATGATATGGTACAAATAGAATTGCTATGACTCTGTTCTAAGAGAAACTTGACATCTAGAGATTTCTTTTCAAAAATGCTAAAATCAAAAGTTTCTCAATGATTTTGAAATACCTACTAGGGCCATATGACATGATTCAATTTTCAAAATTATAGTCATATGCTACTTGTCTGAGCATTGAGCATTGTCAAATTGTTTGTGACCTAAGTTGAGATTCTAGTCATGCAGCCATAATCGAGACACACATACACCCACAAATAAAATTCTCAACTCTTACACTGAGAGTTGTGCACAACATGCACCCTTTCGTCCACCAAATAAATGTTCTACTCCTACACTAGAAGTGAACAAAATTATGGTTTTTTAGATCCCATCAAAATAAATGCTCCATATCCATGTCAACATCTCTCTCCAAAAACTTTGTTGCAAAAAGGGGCATGAGGTTATCATTAAAAAAATAAGAGAGAGAGAAAACAAAAAAATGGGTACAAAAAGAGAGAATAAGATAGCTCATGCTCTCATAAAAAAAATCGAAAGTCCCACTAAAGAGAGAGATGTATTTTTTAAAAGAGCATAGTAGAATTAGGTTAGACACCACATATATCCACCATATTTCCACACACTTGCACATTTAGATCAAAGTGTATGACCTGCATCTCCTTGTGGTTCGGTTTTTGACTCAGCAATATATGTGATGCAACTATGCCACTTTCATACCTACCCAAAACTCCACTCAAAAAGCCTCGGTAGTAGGTTATGAAAAGAAGGCAATTTCAAAATGTCTTTGGTGAGGTAATCATACACACCGAGCGATTGAGTGAATCATTTGAGGAACTTGCTTTTATTTTGCAAAATTTACAAAAACCTCTGGATAGTTGGTGTATCAAAGGATAGATAATTGGTAATTCTATTATAACAGTTCTATCTTGCAACCGCCTAAGAACTTTAAAAAGCTATAAGCCCCACAAGTGTCAAAGGTAAGGGGGCGGATAACAATGCTAACTTATTTAAATTGTGACGAAATGCTTTGTTATAAACATGGCAATGTGAATTGTATCGGCATTGCGGTAACTCTCGATCAACAACCAAGTACTTAGCTATTTGCTCGGGATGAACAAAGGTTAAGTTTGGGGGATTTGTTGGTGGTCACTAACGCATAATTATAACCTCCAATATATGTCCAAAATAGGAGAAATAAGCAAACTTTGACACATATGCATATACTATTGACCTAGTTCCACTTGTATTTTGAGAAAACATGTTTCATAGGTCAATACCTGGAATCAAGTGGAAAACGTACAAAACAACACAAAAAGTGCAAAGCAGCATGCATATTTCAGAAATGCGCAAAGGAGGAGAATGGAGAAGCCTAACAAAACTTCACATCTGGGCTGAAGCACCGACGTGGGAGGGGTCCAAGCCCACCAGGGAACTAACTAGGCGAAGTCAGTCATGAGCCACCCTAGCCAGGGTGCGGCCGCACCCCCACCGCCGCCTCTTGGGCCCACTCTTCTCGGCGGTGCCATCAATGCACGTAGAGGCAGTTTTTGCTGGTTTCCTATTTTACCTCACCCGAAACCGACCTCCAACATGTATAAAAGGAGGTGGAGAGCCCCCATTCAAGACACACCACACAAGAGCCTTTCGCCCTCCACTCGTATTTTTTTTACTTTTTAGTTTTAGTAGTTGGAGTAAGGAGAAGCTTCGTTGTAAGAGTTCAAACATCTTGGAGATATTTGGTGTGATCAATAGAATATTCTTCATGTTGATCCATGTCATGTTCTTCATCTTGTTCTTATTCTTCCTTTATCAATATAGCTATGCTTATGAACTAGAGTATAGTTCTTATGATGTGATCTTAGCATATGAACTAGAATATAATTTTCATGTTATGATCTTATCTTATAGAACTTTATGCTTAATATATCATACATACATGTTTAGACCTAGAGCTAAATTGAGGTGACATGTTCTTCTTTAAGTTAGTCTTGGTCATCTATCTATTTTCAAAACCATTTGAATCCCATTAGGGTTAAATCAATCTATTTTTTTATAATTCAAAAGGTTCAAATTTGTAGTGGTTTTTGGAACATAGCAAAACACGGGGTGTTCGGTATCGCAAGGTTTATATCAAATCCACGAGATAGATTGAGGCTAAGGTAAATTTGTCTATAATGATCGAGCTTCCCTACATTGCAACCAATATATAATGGCAAAGGTAAAGGTAAGCGACACGTCGCTTGAATTCCAAAGCTTTTTCGGTTTTTGTGTTGGTGGCGCCTTGTGGCATGGGGTTTGCATAGCGCAGGATAGCAAACTAGGTCTCGCCGGTAAGCTGAGATCGTAACCATATCTAAAACACTTAACTCTAGCCGTGGTAATCTACTACTAGCGAGTTGTATGCATGCATCTCTAAATTTTTCACTCTCTTGTGGTGCGGTATTCACAAAATGAATCCAAACAATAACACATCACATATAATAATGGAAATACAAGTTCCATTTTACTGCATAGTACCAACTGATCATGATTACATAGTAACACAATAGGTCGGCATCACTAATCATCTGGAGATGCACGATGATAAGTATGCATTCATGGATGACAAAGTAGCACACATGACACCTTTCTTCTTCCTTTGTGCCTTGGCCATTCTAGGATGGTCCCCTTTATTTTCCTCCAATTTTCACCTTCATTTTCTCAATGTCACCATAATTTTAGCATCAAGTGCCTCAATTTTCGACATCAACTTTGCATGCTAAAACCTTCTCAGTATAAAGCTCCTTGGATTGAATTCTTCATCATTCAGGGAAGAATGCTTGGCATAAAGTTTGTTATAGCATGCTCGTAGCTATGATATTGAAACACTGAGCTCCTCCGACTCAACTCTTAGCTTATCAGCTTAAGCATTCTTGTCACGTCCTACTTCCTTAGCTACTTACTCTTGAACTCCTCTAGTTCCTTCAGAATTTTTGCCTTCTCGGCGTCATATGCCTTTGTAGCTGCCTCATTTGCCTCTCGCCAAAGACACCCACCTTCTTGCTTGTGTCCTCCAATTGCCTTTGGAGTTCACCCTCTTCCTCCGTACACTCCTCTAATTGCTTTTGGAGTATAACCTTTTCCTCCATACACTCCTTTAATTGCTTTTGGAGTTCATCGTTTGCCTGCCTACACTCGTCCAGTTCCGACCTAATCTCTATTTCGACTTCCAATAGGAGTTTAAGCTTTAATTCGAGTTCCGCAATGAGTTTTACCTTTACTTCGAGTTCGGATTCGAGTTCACTGTGTTCCTTCCAACACTCCTCCAGTTGCACTTGGAGTTCAACCTTTATCTTCATAATCACATCCAACTCGATCTTCAACTCGGAAGAGGTCTTGGACGATGTGTCTAAAGTTCATTTTAGAGGAGGCATTAGAGTAGAGAGATGGGAGTACGACCACACTGCGCAGAAATTGGACATGGAAAAAAATAATGTCTTTTTCCTCACCTGCTTCTCCTCCAGGTGCCAAAGAGGAACCTGTAAAGGTCCTTCCTAGTGGGGTCCACCAGGTCCTTGCTAGGGGCGTCCTTGGTAGACGCACCAAGGAAGGTCCTCCTAGTCTCAACAAAGCTCCAGCAGCCAATCCTGCAGCAAATCCTGCTCCCAATGGCAATGCAAACGCCATGTTTTGGAGACTTGTAGAGGTCGGCAGCTTGCGGCCGTGGTCGCCCTCCTGGCGCTGCTGTTGTCACGCACTCGCCGGAGTTGGAAGACGCTTCCGCTGTCGAAGCTATACTTGGGGGCTCAATATAAGGAGGGGAGAGGGAGAGGGAGAGAGGAAGAGAATGTGTATGAGGAAGCGGGAAAAAGCAGAGGAGAGAAGGGATGGAGTGTGGGTGCTGAAGAGGGAAGAAGCAGAGGGGAGGAAAAGGATGCAGTGAGAGAGAGAAGCTTGCGGCCCAGGCAGGAATCCCTGGTGACAATCTGAGTACCTTAACCAAATAGCAAGCTCCTGCAGTCCTGCGGTCCTGTCGTCTGGCTGCGTGCAGCGCTGCCGTAGCGCTGAGAGGGGCAAGCATGCATCTGCCGATGCCGAACGTGAGCAGGAGAAATTACAGCCCAGGTGCATGCATCAGTGCAAAGCCATTCTGATGCAAATGAGTCCCAAACGTTTATGCAGATCAGCGCACTCCACTAGAATTATGCCTCATAATTTTCAATCGGTTTGGTACTTGGGAAGATGCCCAAATGAAGCTGCAAGCGCATTGTACTCCCAAGCAGGCACACTCTGAAAAACGGAATGACCAGAGAAATTTCCAAGGTAGATTAAATCACCCAATTTTCTAAGTTGTATGGGTACCACTCTGTTAAAATTTGACAGCATTTGGCCCACGGGAAGGGACTCAAATAAATTGTGCAACCTATACTGACAGACAAGCATACACCATCAGACATACATGAGCAGCGATATTCTCAAGGATATTAAATCTCCGAATTTGTCTGCAGGGAAGCGGATTACAAGTGCTGTAAAAGTTTCAGTACCCTTGAGTATCTGTTGGGCTCTCATTCTGAGAGTCCAAGTGCATTCGTATCTGTCCTAGGATCAATGGCAGATACACACTGTTTGACACAGAATGACATTACAAACAATACATTTCATTGATAATTTGAAATAGGGTTTTACAACACATGTCTATATAATGGATGGCCATAGGCCTTGATTTAGTACATAACTCAAGTTTCCTACTACAGCGGATCTAAGCGGAGGGGTCCTTTCTTCCTACAGGAAGGTCTTGGGTCATAGGCGAAACCCTACTCATAGTACTCAAGGTCCTCATTGGCATCCATGTTAAGGTGATAGTCTTCATCTGTAAATCAACAACGGGTGAGTATTTATGCACTCAGCAAGCCCATATCATTCTATTACTGCCCACCTCATCACTGCCGGAAATGGCAAAACCGTCAGTGATAAGTTTTCACTGCCGGTGCCAAGCCCTGATAGACAAGACTTGTGTCAGGGAGCGAAGGCCCCGGCAGTGATGTGTAGTGTCTCGAACCGGCAGCGATGGCTCGTCCACCTATCACTGTCGGGCCAAGCCATGAGCCGGCACGATATAGGCTATCTTGGCGGTTCGAAACACCAACCGGTGTTGAGTGCCCTAATAGCACAAGAAGGCTGATAGCACAAGAAGGCTGCAGCCTTCCTCTCCTTCCTCCTCAGTCCTCACTTCCATCCAGAGAACAGAGGCCAACAAAAAAAATAAATTAAAAAATAGGAATTTCATAACATCAAACATGTCAAAATTTTTTTTATTATTCTTCCGTGCAACACACGGGCATAAGATTCTACATTACATATACATATAGAATTTCTTAATTAAATTATAATAAAAAAGAGCGACAACACCGTTTGACGCCACGCTCCACCACTTCGCGCATGCCGCAGCCCTAACGGGCCCCGCCGCCGTGAGCTGGCTGCGAACAACTGCGTCCTCGCCTCGGCGGCCGCGGGGCCGTCGCTCGGCTGCGGCGCCTCGCGCGCACCGGCGCCCTCCTCCTCGGTAGCCGCGCTAGCTGTCGCTCGACTGCGGTGCCTCGCGCAGGCTGGCGGCCTCCACCTCGGCAGCCCTGTGCCAGCGCCGCTCGTCAGCAAGCTAGGCGCGCAGATCGAGAATCTGATTCTCCGGTGTGCGCAGATGGCGCCCACTGGAGGACGTGAAGAAAAGTGGAAGAAGAGTTGTGAAGGAACTGGTGAGGATGGTAATACCCTGCCAGGGCCCAACCCATCTTTTATAATTACTTCAACGTACCTCCTTTACCTCCACCTCTACCACTAACAACCTCCGCAGATAGCCTTTCCACCTCCCTTCACCCAAAGTTAGGGCTTGCTGAATACTTTATGTACTCAATCCCCTCTATTCTATGTTTATAGGAGTGAAGCTACAAGAGAGCACATGAGGATGGAGCTACCAAGGAATGTGCAAAGATAGGACAACTGAAGTCTACATGAAGATGGAGCTGTATGACCACACGGAGGAGCTACTCGAGGACTACCATGACTAGGATATGAAAGTACGCATAAGGCTAGGGTTGCGTCCGCACTCCAAGTTGCCTGTAGGAATAGAACCACGACTTCATAGGACCGCTGTAGTAGAAACTCTGATGTATGTTGTAAGGCCAATGGCCCAGGCTTTGTAAAAACATATGAACCTTGTAACGAGTTTTCCCTAGATTAATAAAAGTATGGTTTTTGATATCAATCTTGTCTTAATTGTGCGTATCACCTACTGATCCCGGGAGTGATACATGGTGCACAGTGGACCCTAAAAATTAGGGGCCGACAATTCCACACCACCTCCTTGTGCCTCGTGCGCCACCGCCCCCCGGAGCCAGCGAGGTGGCCGCACAACGCACCGACGTTCGTCCCCAGCCATGTCAACGAGGAGCACCACCGCCACGCCGATGACGAGCACCACCGCCATTGAGCACCGGCTTCCTCTTATTCAACGAAGGCACTACCCTCTTCTTGCAGATCACAAGCATTAGGAGCGTGTAGATGCAGGCACTCCCAGGTCATGGGTAAGCTTCTCCCTCCCTGCCCCCTACATGTTCGATAGAATGCCGCTGACCGTGCTGCCATCGCAGCCACGCCCACGCCATCCTCTGTTGCCCTCCACGTCGAAGAGCCCCACTGTGGCGCTGGCCCATCCTCTTCTTCAACGTCGACGTCCACCCTAAGGTCATCAACAAGACTGGAGCAACGCCATCATGTGCGCCCTCATCTACTCATCAACATCGGCCGTGCCCTCCTCCACGCACTGCCAAAGGTGATTGCCTTTGGCTGCCTATTCATCAGCAGCCTGAGTTCTCTTCTACTTGGTTTGTTTGGAAAAAAACATAAGAAAGTGTTAGAATTTGATGTGTTATAGTGTTAACTAAGATGCTAGTTTTCAGTCAATACATCATGTTAGAAATTGGTTTCTTAGAATAGGTCAATACATCATGGTTTTAGTCAATGGGCAGTTAACTAAGATGCTAGTTTACATCCTTGTGCTAGTTCAATAAGAGGACATTTGTTATAGTGCTAGTTCATATTGGAATGAGTTAGATGTTTAAACTCATGATTTAGTTGGGTTTCAATGAGTTGGATGAGAAATTGGAGTGTGAATAGTCCCACATGACAACCTCATGAAATTGGAGTATGTGCAAGAGGCTAACTCTTATTTAAGAGATTGTTTTCACTTTTTGATTAAATTTTGAATATAACTCAAGCTTGTTTATCTCTTTATCTTGTCTGACCACATTCCTTATGTGCTCCATATCAATAGCAGCATCCCAAAGTCTAAAGTGTTTAGGTTTGAAAACTTTTGGGTCGAGCACCTTGGTTTTAATGACACTGTCAGTTTACACTAGATTAGTTCAGCCTATTTTGCTAATGCAGCCAAGGACCTTTCTAGCAGACTGAAATAGGTCAGAGCAGGACTTAGAAAATGGAGCAAAGAATTTATCTAACCTGAACAAACTCATCTTCAATTGTAGCTGGGTCCTATCACTTTTGGATTGCCTAGATGATCGAGATCCCTGTCAAGGATGGAATCCTTCATAAGGTTAGTTAAGCTTCATCCGAACAATCTCCTTGAATCCAAAAGATCATATTGGAAACAAAGAAACACAATAAGGTGGGTGCAGTTTGGGGATGAGAACAGTAGTTTTTTTCATACTATGGCTACCATTGCCCATAAAATAAACTTCATTGTCACCCTTTCAGATCAAAGTGGTAACATAATTAGTGATCATGAACAAAAAGCAAATCTTCTCTGGTCAGCCTTTAAAGAAAGAATGGGAGTGTCAAAAGTCTTAGGCATGAGCTACAACATAAGTGAACTCTTAGTTGCACATGACCTCTCGACATGGATGCTAATTTTAGTGTTGAAGAAATAGACATAGTAATAAAGTGCCTTCCCAATGATTATGCTTTTCATCAATCTAAGAAAGAGATTGTTATTCTCAAACTTGATTTCGAGAAGGCTTTTGACAAGATAGAGCATCAAGTTATCCTACAAATCCTAAGGCACAAGGGATTCTCTGAAAAATGGATCAATTGGATCCATAACCTGCTGTCCAGTGGGACTTCCTCTGTACTCCTAAATGGGATCTCTAAAAACCTTTCTAGTGTAAGAGAGGGGTAAGACAGGGTGACCTCTCTCCCTTACTCTTTGTCTTGGCAGCTGACCTACTACAGACCATAGTCAATAGAGCATGGCAGACTGGCACCTTCAGCACCCCATATGTGACTCTTTCCTAGGAGACTTCCCCATAGTGCAATATGCAGATGACACCTTATTAATCCTTCCAGGAGATGCCAGAATCCTCTTCAACCTCAAATGCCTATTAAGGAGCTTTTCTGACTCCACTGGACTGCATTTGAATTTTGGTAAGTTCAGTCTAGTCCCTATCAATATGACTTAAGAAAGAGCCCTCCACTTAGCAAGAACCTTTGGCTGCCAATTGAGGGAACTGCCATTCACATACCTGGGTCTTCCACTTGGCACAACCAGGCCGACCATGACTAAATTCACCACAATGCTCAATAGAATTGAAAAAAACTCTCTGGAATCAGTAAAAATCAGTAAAATGCTTTCATATAATGGTAGACTCATCCTGGTTAACTCTGTCCTCTCTGCCTTACCTACTTTTCTACATGTGCAGTCTTAAGCTACCACCACAGATTGTTAAGCAAATTGATAAGTACATGAGACACTGCCTCCGGAGCAAGGGAGATATCAATAGAAAAGGGACTTGTCTCGGCTACTTGGGAGATTGCTTGTAAGCCTAAATATCAAGGAGGACTTGGTATCATAGACATTGAAAAGCGAGAATGATGCCCTGTTAATGAAGTATCTTGATAAATTCTATAATCATGCAAATCTACCCTGGGTTGATCGACATGGAATAGACTCTACTCTAATGATCGACTCCTCATGCAAGATCTCCTATGGATTCATTCGGTGGAGAGATGTGTTGAAACTATTTAGAAGCTTTGAGAATCTTGCAAAATGCCACCTAACAAATGTAATACTATGATGTTCGGGCTGATATTTGGATTCACGGCAACATGAAGGACAAATATCCTCGGCTCTTTTCCTTACCAAAAAACCAAAATGTTCGAGTGAGATTCTTCCGAACAATGAAATGGACAGGATCTTTAGCCCCTTCCCTTTGCCTCAAATTGCTGCTACCCACCGCATGAAATCCAATAGACAAATGAGGCCGGGGACTAGGATTACTCAATCAATGACATTTGGACATACGGTTGGGGAATAGGAAAATATAGCAGCAAAAAAGCCTATGCTTTACCGATAGGCTCGAAGAAAGCATCACCTATATTCAAATGGCTATGGACATCCAGCAATCTTGGGACTCATAAATTCTTCTTTTGGCCTTTGCTTATAGACCGGCTGAACACAAGGGAAATGCTTAGGAGAAAGAATAGAATACTAGATGATTACAGTTGTGCACTTTGCAACCTTGGATGTGAGGAAACCTGCTTTCACCTGTTCTTTGAATGCCTATTCAGTACAGACTATGGGAGTTCGATTGCAGTTACATGGAACACGAATCTTAGCCCCCTAGACATGATTCTGCAGGTAGGAGCTAATTTCAATAGCCCAATATTTAGAGAGATCATGATCACAGCATGCTGGATAATTTGGAAGACTGGAAACAAAATCATCTTTGATAATGGCCAAAGAAATCTTAACATCTAGAAAGCTCAATTCAAGGAAGAGTTTGGCTTGGTGTGCATCAAAGCCAAACCAAATAAAAAACCCCCTGCTTAGTGCCTGGAGAGATATCCTTACATGAGTATGTCCTTTTTTTCATTTTGGGCATGGATGCCTTGTAATGTAATTGTATGTAAACTCTCATTCTTTCATTCAATTGAAAAGCAAAAAAAATTAGGTAGGGGGCTCCCCTGCCGATTAGGTCAAAAAAGAATGCTTGTCATAAATTTCATCACTGGATGCTCATAGATGTGACATTGAAACACTGAGCTCCTCCAACTCAACTCTTAGGTTGTCAGCTTGAGCATCCATGTCACACCCTAATTCCTGCCGCTTACTTTTGAACTCCTTTAATTTTAAATCTAAAGGAAAAGACTTTTTGCAAATTCGGTGTACATTCTTGGGTGCACCTAGGATTTAACAGAGGGTCTGAGAGGTTAACAATGGGACTATGATGTTAGTGCACTGTGTCATGAGCCGGGTGTACCACTGTGCTATGGACCATGAGCGTGTGAGTGTGGTCTTCGTGTACCAGGTGCATGAAGGATTTGGTTGTAGTGGATAGGGTGTGTGTGTGTGACTGACGTGGGGAGCCATGTTGAGCCCTGGAGTTCATGTACTATGGTGGCTGATGCGTGGGGCTAATGGGGGAGACATGGCATGATGGGGTGGGTTGGTTTTTTTTGAGGTGGCACACGGAGGTGGAATCGGAGAGTTTTTCCATGAGCTACGGACTTCTCACTGCTGGCATCTATCGCTCATCGCTGGTGATGAGATCACCATTAGGGTGATCCTCTCAGAATAGGGAGTTCACCAGAGGGGTTGTGGAGTGAGGAGAAGTTGGGAGCGATGGTGCGTACTCACCGTAGGTTCGAGTGGTGACGGCGCTAAGTGGAGAATATGGAGGGCCGATTTTTGTTTGGGGTTTTAGGCTTGGCTATGCTCAATGAGTGCTCCTAGACATGCCCAGCTAGTCGTGGCCGGTGGGGGCTCATTGGTGGCCAACCACGGTGGTGGGGCACGGCGAGTAGTGTGGAGATTGGGTGGCTTAGATCCGGGCCGATGCAAGAAGGGAGAGATAGAGAGGATGGGTGGAGCTCGTGTGGTCGCCATCGGTCATTTGGGCCTAGAGACGCTCGTCGATGGTGAATTGACGCGGTGGCCGGAGATGTGAAAGGAGGTTGAGATGGTGAATTATGAGGGGTAGAACGAGAGCCTGTCTTGTCTTGGCTTATCGTTGATGCTCAACTTGAGTTCATTGTGGAGCTCACTAGGACCTTGCCCCTATTTATAGGTTGCGGGGAATGAGCTCGGCCGGGGGTGAGGATCCTAGTTCAGAATTCTTCCCTGTTGGGCCTTGTCAAGGTGCAGGTGACGCGTGTGTGGGTGTAGAGGGAAGGACGATGGGATGCATCAAGAAGGTTACGGCGAAGAGGGGCATCACGAGTTTGATCAGGCCATTCATGGCGCTACCGTGCTTGGTGTGGAGGGAAAGCAGGGGAGGAAAAGTGGAAGGCTAGGGGTTTAGGCAGTCCTGATAGGTTGAGCATGTTTCTTGCAAGCTCGAGGTAGCGATAGTGCTTAGGGTAATGGGATGGTTTAGGATAGGCCATCCATTGTGCTATCACGCATAGCAGAGAGGGAGAAGGGGAGGGGGAAGGGCAATAAAGGTGGCACTCAGTGAGGTGATAGTTCGAGTGGTGGGTGATGATGGCCGGGTAGCGCTAACCTAATGGTGAACAATGCGCACATGCATTCGAGCGAAAAAACATGCAAATGGAGACAGATGGAGCGAGTGGCGCGAGGAGGAAGAGAGAGCTGATAGGTAGGGCCCATCTATCAGCATTGGAGAGAGAGAGAGAAATGAGCACTAAACTGCTAACTGGGCTGGCGCGGGAGGAGAGAACAGAGGGAGGAGTGCTGGGCTGGCCTGCTAGAATGGGCCTGGGCGTGGAGGAGAGAAGAGAGGGAGGAGGGAGCTGGGCCACCAATTGGGCTGGGGTGGAGTGAGGGAGGGCTAGGGTCTAGATAGGGTTTAGGCCTAGGTTAGGTTTAGGTTTCTGTTTTTATTGTCTTTTGTTTGAATAGAGTTTTGAGTAGATTTGAAAAGGCTTTGAATTTAGGTGTTGATTTCAAGGAATTTTTGTGTACCACCAAGTGACTCATCAAACAAACACTCAAGCATACAAGTTGTCGTTGGAGGTTTTCAAAATATTGTCAAAGGCATTTGAATCCCATTAGGGTTAATGTCGATGTTTTATCGTCGATAGCCCACCACCTGGGTACCCAGGGATGGTGTTTTTGTTCGGAGGGGCGTTCGGTGAACCGGAACTCAGCGGTTAAGTGGTGACGGGATGCTAGGTTTATACTGGTTCAGGCCCTCAAGATTTAGCTCGAGTAATAACCTTACGTCCAGTTCGGCATGAGCTGGGTTGTATTAACTTGTATCGAGTTGTGGTTCGTTGTTTACAAGGGGTGCCCTCAGCAGCCCTTTATAGCTCAGGGTCTGCTACAGGTTCATTCTCTCCTAGTCGGATACAAGATAGAATCCTAAACCACTCGGAGGGTACTTTTCCATAATTAGTCCGTCTAGGAATTCTAATAGTGCATGCAGCCTGGCTTCATGCCCCATTGGGTTAAGTCCACGAGCCTTCTGATCGAGGCCCAATTGGCCTGGTAACATCCTTGGTGAGGAACCTCCGGGTTCTCCCATCGACAAGCCCTCGAGCATGTCATGATTGAGCTTTTGAAGTCCGGGTTGTTTGAAGCCGGGTTCTTGCAAAGTGAGATCTTGAGATGATCTTTAAATACGAAGACTTATGAGGTAGAAGTCTCTTATGCTGTGAAGATTCCTATGGGTGTGATCCCACATGACTTGGCGCCTTCTTGTCCTGGTGTGCACTTTTTAAGTGCACTCAGTGAGTGTAGCCCCCGAGCCTCTTACTTTTTGGCATAAAAGGCTGGAGGGTCCATGCTTCTTGATTGTCTTCTGGGTTCTTCTTGTTCGGTGAGTGCAATTTTTCAAATTGCACTCACTGGGTGTAGCCCCCGAGCCTCTTGTTTTTTGGCACGAAAAGCTAGAGGGTCCTTTCTGGTATCAATTTTTGAAAATTTCTTTTGAGGGTATGTACTCAGAGCCCCCGATCCTTTCCCGGAGTTCTTTTCTTTAGAATAGAACGTGGGTAAGGGTCTTGAATTGTCCTTTCTCTGCTTGTGTCTTTTGTGGCTATCCTTTTCAGTCAAATATGCTTTTGGATATGCTCTGCCGGATTCCTAACATCTTTTGTATGCAGTCTTGCCGTGTTGTTGCTTGCTTTTATTGCTGCTGACTGTGCACTCTGCTGCTGAGCATATGGGTACTGTCCTTCTTTCGTTCATGTGACTGTCCTTGTATATTTTCCTCCTCGATGGACTTGGTCTTCGTGCACCGGTTTGTGCCTATAAATAGCTTCATTTGCTTCTCGAGTTCTTCACTTCTCCTCGTCTAATAACTTGTTGTTTCCTTCATGATGATTATAGTCTATGAAGTTGATGAGCCCCCGGGCTTGTTCTGTGCCTTTAGTAGTCTTCTTTGAGTGAATGGAGTAGGTTTTGAAATCTGGGTTAGTGGCAGGCTAATCCCCGGGTTATATCGATCCACGAGGTGAATCGAGGCAAATGGAGCAGGCCTTGAAAAGGGGGTATGGTTAACTACCCTACTTGAACTTCAAGGTCCTCTCTGGCTTCACGCTTCTCCCTTCATTGGATCCGGTACACACGGTTGTTGCTTCATGCTGTGTCATCCTTGTGTAGAGGTGCAAATCAGCCCGTGTTGAGATTGAAATGCTGGTTGTTCTACTAAGGCATGCTGCCTGTTTGCAGCTGATTCGATTGACCTGGCATTCTTCTCTTGCCCGTTATAGTAATCTTGGGTGTGAGATCTCTTCGGTGAATACGTCAAGTCATCCGAGTTGCTTCCTGCCTGGCAATATTGACTCTTGGTATATTCGAGTAACCTCGAATTCTACTGGGTTTCTTTCATTGCCAAGTTGTTTTCTTTATCTTTCTTTATTATTGCATATCTTGTAACCTTTGTTCCTCCTTGTTGTAATCCCGTATCTTCTTGATCGTGTACTAGTGAAGCCGTTGTTGTATAAGATTGTCCTTATAACCAATATATTGTTGATCTGTTGGTTCTGCCATGTCTCTGTCTGATGATCCTCATGTTGTCTCGCAATATTTCTATGCCATGTTATATTTATCCCTGGTTGTTGTCATCTTTTTTTGTAGATTTCTGAACTACTGCAATATTGGATACTACCTCCAGCTTGTATATCTCTTTAATGAAAAACCATGTGATGCAATTCGTCTCCGGGTTCTTTTACGTCATTTCCGGGTTCCTTGAACCATCTTTGCTTCACCGGGTTATTTTTGAATTTTGATATTCGTTCCGTTGATCATGGTAGTGGTGGGCCCCCTGGCAACTGCTATGTCCAGTAACTGTAGAATTTGGATGGTTTTGTCTTGGTGACCGCTCCCTCTGCGTGACGTGGGTCGCGTAATTTTGTTTAAATATGCCCCTTATCCTTTTTTTCCTTTTTCACTCTTGCCATTGCCTTCGAAAAAGTCCCCAAATCTTCCAAGCCCTAGCCTTTTGCTTCTTTTCCGCTACTTCTTTCGCTTGAAACTTTCTAGCAATTCCTCTCCTTCCCCTCTTGGTTGTTGCGTCCTCCAAGCGCACCAGGGGAGGAAAGCAGAGTTCTTTAAGTTCTCCCTTATCGATTCCCTTAAATGGGCTGGTAAGTGGTTCTATCTTCCGTCCCCTTCTGATTACTTTTCTTCTGACTTTGCTTCTCCCCCGGTCTCTTCTGATGTCTGGGGTCAGAGGCCCTCGGATGCCGAGGTCCGGGTTCTTCAACCTCTCCTTACCCGTATCCGTGTTCTTCAAGCACGAGGCCTTACGGGCGACGGCATTATTGCCAGCTTCATAAGGCGCCGGGTGCAACCTCTAATGCAGAGGGAGCACCTTGGCTTTGAATATACTGGCGCAGACGACTCCTCCCAACTTATTCCGAATGTGGAACTTTCGGAGGATGAAGTCCTTGAGCGTCTTAAAAGAATCCTGAGTGATGTACCCTGTGTACCGCTCAGGGTTGAAGAGTACGATGCTTCCAATCCGCCGCCTCAGGTTAGCTCCTATTTGTTCTTTTAATTTCTTTTCCTTCCTATTTGTTCTATTCTGTTTGTATGTTTATTCTTTTCGGGTTGTTTCGAGTTGTTTCCAGGGACTCGGTCGTGACTTCAAGGTTGTATTGGATGCAATTCCTGTGGCTGAGGCGGCTGGGGCTCCTTCTGATGCACCGCCCACAACCCGGTGCATCCCTGACTCTTATTGCTTTAGAATCCGCGAAGGGCAATCCTCTTATCATGAATATACTCCTAATCCCCTGGGTTGTTGATATGATCTTGGCGGCCGAAGGAAGCATTCTACTATCGGTGGCACTAGCGGGCTCCCAAGCACCCGCGAGCCACGGCTTCTTCTCCCGCTCCTTCTCCCTCGTGTAATCTCATTATAGGTGGGTTCCGGGTTGTTTTTCCATTCTTTCGTTTGTTGTGCCAGTTCTTCTAACTTGTGTTTCTTCTTGGTTTTTGTAGAAGGAGCTAATGTAACTTTGAATGAAGATGAATCGAGGATGATGCTCCACTCATCACCCGCCGGTAAGTACTTTTTCCGTTTGTTCTTTGTTGTTGTTTCTTCTTCTTTTGGTTTCTCTTATTGTCCTTGTTCTTTTCCAGGCGGGTTAGGGCCCCTGGTTCTGCTTTGTCGCGTGGCTCTTCTCCTCCTCCATTGCCTGTTGACATGTCTCTTGTGAGCACGGCATCGGAGGCCTTTGGTTCTTTCTCTATCCCAGCTATTTCCTGACCTAACAAGCCGGGTAGCTTCAAACGGGTCTTCAGGTAAGATCTTGCTTTGTTTGCTGTCTTCTCTGTGCTTTCTGAAAATTTCATGTGATGGTTTTTCTATTTGTGTGTTGCTTTTTTCTTTTCAGGCCTTCTTCTTTACGGCCCCAGCCCCCGGATGCTGCTTCCGCCCTGGTCTTAGATGCTGGGGTTCTTTCTCTCCCAGGTACTTTCCTTTTCCTTTCCTTGCTGTTTTTTCCTCGTTGTTTGCTCTGGTGCTGATTTCCTTTTCTTCTTAGCTTCTCAAGGCCAGGTTTCCATCCCTACGCCCCTACCTGCAGACACTGGGTTGCCTGAGGCTCTGGCTGAGGGTGACCTTGTTGTTTCTTGCCCTGCTCCTGCGGAGGTGGAGGCCTGTCCTATGGTTGCCACCTTGGCCGGAGATGTTTTTGTGGCTGCTGACAGGGTTGAAAACAACCCTGCCAGTGGTCACATGATAGCCGCTAATGTTCTAGGTACTTCCTTGCCTGGACTTCCTCCACCTTCTTCTCCTTCGCTTCTTTTCAATCGTGCTCATCGGCTAGAGAGGTTGAAGTCTTCTTGGGCTTCCATCGTCTCAATCTTTGGTGGCGAGCTTGATGTGAGTAACTTTCTTCTTTTTCTTGTTGTTTTGCTTTTTTGCCCTTATTGTATCTATTTAACCTTTCCTTGTTCTTTTAACCAGTCCGTTGTTAGGGATCAGGACCTCTTGTTTGCCCCGGCTGAAGAAGCCGCCACCGCGCAGCTTTCTGCTGATCCTTAGACCATTCAGAATGAACTGTCTCAGGCTCAACGGGAGCTGTAGCAAGAGAAAGATTTGTGCATTGCGCAGGTCTCTGAAGTTGAGGGCCGCCATGATGCCTTGAAGAAACGAGTCATCGTATGCTCTTGTTTTCGAGTTGTTCCTTCTTTTCCTTCTATCCTTCTGTTCTTGGTTGTTTTGCTCTTTGTTTGTTTGCTTATGGCTCTTACTTGTTCTTTTTCCTTATAGAGCTTGAAAAGGACAAGGAGCGGTGGGCCAAAGACCTTGAAGACATGAGGGCCACCCTACGTTCCTCAGAGAACAATCTAGCCACGGTAAGTGCTTTGGCCGAATTCCGTGTTGCTGATGCCAATCGTGCTCTCGCCTTGGCTCGGCAACTTCATCGTGACGCTGAGCGAGATGTTTTCCAGGCTATGGCATCCATCCATATGCTCGAGGGTCAGCTTGAAGCTTCTACAACCCGGTTTGAAGTCCTCTAGAATTCCTTGAAGTACATCATGGGCTTCATCAATGAGGACGGGGATGAGGGGTGGAATGTTGGTCAATATGCTCCCCTTATTTCTTCCCGGTTTTAAACTTCCTGAGGACCAGCTACCGCGACGTTATTAGCGGCCCTCTTAGTCACTTCTGGGTACTTGCTCCCGAAGCTAACTTGGAGGTTATTACAGCTGATCTGACGGAAGACTACTCTAATAAACTTGCATCTGTAGAACCCAGGTTGGCTGGGCTCGTAGATAGGTTAGTTGACCAGATAGAAATAGGTGATGATCCTTCTGCTTCTTCTAACCCTTAAAGGGTTCTTTGTAAATGGTTGGCAACTCTTGTATTATACTTATTCCTTGCTCTTATGAAATATGCTTGTTCTTTTGTCTCTGGACTGGTCCCTTTCTACGTAGACTTTGATCTGTCTTTTTTTATCATACTTAGTCTTCTTAGATATATCTTACAGTGTTGTAGTGTTGTCCACTTTGGCTTGTTCTTCTGATGCCTGTTTGTTTTGATCGTTTGTGCTAAGTATTGGTGAGCTTCCTTCTTGTTTGTGATGTGTAGAAAAACTTGTCGAACCGATTTGTTTGGCCAAATCTCAAAAACCTTGGTTCTATTTGACCCCAGCATCCTTCTTGTTTAGGATGTGTAGAATAATTTGTCGAACCGATTTGTTTGGCCAAATCTCAAAAACCTTGGGTCTGTTTGACCCTAGCATCCTTCTTGTTTAGGATGTGTAGAATAATTTGTCGAACCGATTTGTTTGGCCAAATCTCAAAAACCTTGGGTCCTGTTTGACCCCAAACATTCTTCTTGTTTAGGATGTGTAGAATAATTTGTCGAACCGATTTGTTTGGCCAAATCTCGAAAACCTTGGGTCTATTTGACCCCAAAGATCCTTCTTGTTTAGGATGTGTAGAATAATTTAGCGAACTGATTTGTTTGGCCAAATCTCAAAAACCTTGGGTCTGTTTGACCCCAGCATCCTTCTTATTTAGGATGTGTAGAATAATTTGTCGAACCGATTTGTTTGGCCAAATCTCAAAAACCTTGGGTCTGTTTGACCTGGCATGGCATAATCGCAATACGGGTCGCTCCTTGAACCCAGAGTAGCAAATTATTCGGGTTGCTCTCAGAACCCGAGGCTTAATTATTCGGGCCGCTCCTGAACCCATCGGGGTATAATTTCTTCCCTATGGCCTGGCATGGCGTAATCACAATACGGGTCGCTCCTTGAACCCAGAGTAGCAAATTATTTGGGTTGCTCTCAGAACCCGGGGCTTAATTATTCGGGCCGCTCCTGAACCCGTCGGGACACTGTCGATTGTAGTCATCCCTAGAGGTGAGTGTAATAATGCGGGTCGCTCCTTGAACCCAGAGTAGCAAATTATTCGGGTTGCTCTCGTAACCCGGGGCTTAATTATTTGGGTCGCTCGAACCCGTCGGAATACCGTCATGCATTGCGAGTCATTCCTAAAAGCCGTGCATGAATAAGTTATGCGGGTCGCTCCTTGAACCCGGAGAAGCAAATTGTTCGGGTTGCTCTCGTAACCCGGGGCTTAATTATTCGGGTTGCTCCGAACCCGTTGGGATGCTTTTGCCGTAGAAGTCATCCCTAAAAGATAGGTGTGATGATTTTGTAGGCTTCCGAGTTATGCTCGAGAAATAACCTTTTAAATGTTGTAGGCCCCCGGGTTGTGCCCGAGAAATAGCCTTACAAGTGTTCAGTGTCTGTGCTTCTTAGTTGTAGAATTTCTTCAACTGGCTGATATGCCATGTGTTCTTGATAGGTGCGTCCATCATGGTTGTCAGCTCGTATGTTCCTAGCCCTATTGCCCTTTTGATCTTGAATGGGCCTTCCCAGGGGCTGAGTAGCTTGTGTCTTCCATCCTTTTTTTGTATTAGTCATAGCACCGAATCTCCGGCTTAAAAGAATGCAGTAAGTTCTTTGTCATAGTGTCTTCTTAGTCCTTATTGATATCTTGCATTTTGTATGATGGCGCTGTTTCTAATTTCCTCAATTGAATCGATTTCAAGTCTTCTGGTGTCTTCTGCTTCTCCTTCCTCATATTGCTCTATCTTTGGTGACATCCATATAAGGTCTGCTGGTAGTATAGCTTTTGAACCATATACTAGAAAGAAGGGTGAGTACCCTGTTGCTCTGCTTATCTGGCTTCTTAGGCCCTAGACCACTTTTGGTAAATCTTCTATCTATTTTCCTCTATAATCTTTTAAGTCTTCATATAATCTTGGTTTTAGCCCTTATAGTATTAGGCCGTTTGCTCTTTCAACTTATCCATTTGCTTGAGGGTGTGCCACCGATGCAAAATCTATCTCAATCCCACAATCTTTTGCCCAGTACTGAAATTCTCTTGCTGTGAAAGGTGATCCTAAGTCTGTGATGATTCTATTGGGCATGCCGAACCAGTGCATGATATCTTGTATGAATTCCACTGCTTTCTCCGCACTGTATTTTACCAATGGCTTGTATTCTATCCACTTGGTGAACTTGTCTATCGCAACGAAGATGTACTCAAATCCTCCTTTTGCTCTTTTCAACGGTCTGACTTGATCCAACCCCCCAACAAGAGAAAGGCCAAGATGGTGGTATGCATATGAGGTTGTGTGCTGGCACATGTGATCGTCTTGCAAACATCTGACAATTCTTGCAATGCTTCACTAGTTCTTCTGCATCTTTGAGTGCTGTTGGCCAATAGAACCCGGCTCTGAAGGTTTTGCCAACTAGGGTTCTAGAGGCTGCATGATTTCCATAACATCCATCATGGACTTCTTTTAAGATCTCTATCCCTTGCTTTGTTGGAACACATTTGAGTAGTACCCCTATCGATGCTGCTCTTTTGTATAGTTTATCTTTCACTAGTACATAGTTTTTGCTTCTTTTGATAACCCGTGTTGCTTCCGTCTTGTCCTCTGGTAACTTTTTATCTTTGATGTAATCAATAAATTCCGGCATCCAACTTTTTTGGACCGTAAGTATGTGTCTTTCCTGGTCTGCTGGTTGATCTATCTGCATTGGCTCTGTTTCTTTCTTGTCCTTGGGTTGTTTTATAGACGGCATGGTTAATTCTTCAACGAATATTCCCGGTGATACCTTTGCCCCGTCGAACCCAATTTTGCTAGTATGTTAGCTGCTATGTTTGAATCTCTTAAGACATGGTGTATTTCAAGTCCTTAGAAGTTTCTTTCCATTTTCGATCTCGGCAAGTATGCTCCCATGTTGTCTTTGGTGCAATCCTACTCCTTATTCACTTGGTTGATTACCACCGCGGAGTCACCGTATATCAACAACCTTCGATGCCCAAGTGTGGTTGCTACTTTTAGGCCATGCAACAAGGCCTCATATTCTGCTTCGTTGTTTGTAGCTTGTCAAAGGATTTGTAGCACATATTTGAGTTGTTTTCCTTCTAGGGATATCAAGAGTACCCCCGCTTCCGGCTCCTCCTAGCTTGAGGGAACCATCAAAATACATCTTCCAATGATCCCGGATGACCTTGGGTTCTTTTTGATCAATCTCCGTCTATTCGGCTATAAAATCTGTCATTGCTTGGGATTTGATCGCCGTCTATAGTTTAAATTCTATATTTAGGGCTCCGAGTTCTACCGCCCATTTTGAGATTCTTCCTGTTGCGTCCCGGTTGTGTAATATGTCTCCGAGTGGAAAATCCGTTATTACGCTTATCTTGTGTTCTTGAAAGTAATGCCTCAGCTTTCTTGATGTTATGAGGATTGCATATAAGACCTTTTGTACGTGTATGTATCTTGCTTTTGATGGTGTTAACACCCGATGTAGTATACTGGCCTTTGTACTTTGTAGGCGTGTCTGGGTTCTTCTCTTTCTACCACCACTGCTGCGCTGACCACATGCTTGGTTGCCGAGATGTAGAGTAACATGTCTTCTCCTTTGCTCGGTGGTACCATGATTGGCGGTGATGTCAAATATTCTTTCAATCTCTTGAATGCTTCATTGGCTTCTTCCGTCCACTCAAATTTTCCTGACTTCTTCAACAATTTGAAAAATAGTATCCCTTTCTCCCCTAATCTTGATATGAATCTATGTAAAGCTGCCATGCATCCTATAAGTTTTTTGATGTCTTTTATTTTTTTTAGGTGGCTTCATATCTAGGATTGCTTTGACTTGCTTGGTACTTGCTTCTATTCCTCGGTTGCTGACTAAGAACCTGAGCAATTGTCCTGAGGGTACTCCAAACACGCATTTAGTTGGATTTAGCTTCCATTTCCATTGCTTTAAAATGTTGAACATCTCCCGCAGTCTTCAATCAAGGAATCGGGTTCTTTTGTCTTGATTACTACATCATCAATATAGGCTTCGCATTTCTTCGATTTGATCTTTCGACACGTCCGGATATCCCTCGATATGTTGCTCCTGTGTTTTTTAGACCAAATGGCATTGACTTGTAGCAAGTATGCTCCATATGGCATGATGAATGACATCTTGCTCGATCTTCTTCTCTCAATGATATTTGATGGTATCCGGAATAACGATCTAGGAAGGATAAGAGTCTTGATCCACCGTGGAGTCTACAATTTGATCGATCCTTGCGAGGCTATAAGGATCTTTTGTGCAATGTCTGTTGAGGTCCGTGTAGTCGATGCACATGCGTAGCTCTTCCGTGTTCTTTTTTGGTACTAGTACTGGGTTTGCTAACCAATCCAAGTTCAATATTTCCCTGATGAATCCTACTACCAGTAATCTGGTTAGTTCTTTCTTGATAGCTGCTTTTCTATCTAGGGTGAATTGCTGAAGCTTCTGCTTGATGGGTTTTGAACCCTTATTGATATCTATGGTATGCTCAGCCAACTCTCTTGGGACGCCAGGCATATCAGCCGGCTTCCATGCAAAAATATCTTTGTTGTCCCTAAGAAGGTTGGTGAGCGCGAGTTCCTATTTGGGATCCAGTTCTAAGCTGATGATAGCTGGCTTCTTCTACTGGTTTGAAACTACTCGCCTTGTTTGCCTTCTTTTCCGGTACTTGAATTTCTTTCAGGTTCATTTCTTTAGCTAATGTTGTGATTTCTTTTGCTATCTTCAAGTCTTGTACCTTTCGTGATATTTGTATAGCTTGTACATCGCGGTCAAAAGCCTTTTGAAATCTCCCTAAGTGACAAGACTCCTCGGGTTGTTGGCATCTTGAGGAGTAAGTAAGGGTAGTGTGGTATTGCCATGAATTTGGTTAGGGCTGGTCTCCCTAAGATTGCATGATAGCATGATTCGAACCCTGCGACTTCATACTTGATAAGTTCTGTCCTGTATCTCTCTGGTGTTCCAAATGTGGTTGGCAGTGTTATTTGTCCAAGCGGCATTGAAGCTTCTCCGGGTACTATACCATAGAAAGGTGTGCATGTGGGTGTTATCAGTCCTTCATAATCTAGCTTCATCCTCTTTAGTGTATCTTCAAAGACGATGTTGAGTCCTACTCCTCCATCGATAAGTACTTTGGGAACTACCACTCCCGCTATGGTTGGTTCCAGTACTAGTGGATAGCATCCCGCATTGTTTGCGCTCATCCATTGATCATCTCTCGTGAATTGTATCGGGTATTCCGACCAGTCAAGAAATCTTGGGATAGTGGGTTGTTTGCCATGATTGCCCCGTGTGCTAGTTTCTCTTATTGTTTGTTGTGGGCGCCGGGTACTCTCGGAGTATATCACCATCGCTTGCCTTTGAGCTTCTTGAAATTCTCCTTCCGCCTTCTTTTCTTCCTTTCTTTGGTTCGTCTTCTTTTTGTTTTCTTCCTTCCTATATCTTATGATCCCTTTGTATCTTTCATTGAATATGTTGCATTCCCCTGCTTGTGGCCTGATCTCGGGTGTAGATGGCATGGCATGTTTTCAAATTCCATAATTTTTTGGTCTTTGTATCCCTTAGCGGTATTGTGTTGATAGTTTCTCTTGTTGCTCATTGCTGCTATCATGTTATCGTGTCTTGGCCTCTTTTCGTTTGGTCTATCATTTGACCTTCCTCATCTGTCTGGGTTGTTTCTTTCATCTAAAAACCTATGTCATGTTCTTTCTTCTGATGATATCATCTTTTCAACGGTTCTCTTAAATTCTTCATTGGTTTTGGGGTTTTCACCATAGAAATCTTTGAACTGCCATTTCGAGAAGATCCCATTGCCAAAAGCTTCAATCACCTCTCTATCTATAATATCATGCACTTGTGCTCTCATTTCTCCGAATCTCTTGTAGAAGTCTCGAAACTTTCTCCCCGTTTTGTCGTAGACTCTTGACTCCGTAGGTGTCATGGGGTGTGTAATTATCCCGCAAAGTTGCTTTGCAAAAGGCTCTTTGCAAGTCTTCCCAACATCCGATTGATCCGTCCGAGTTTGTCAAACCATTGCAACGGCATGGCCTCTAGTGCCATTAGAAAAAATAGTGCCTTGATATCGTCGTCTCCTCCCGCTAGTTCTATAGATTGAGAATAGACTCGAGCCACCGTGCGGGTTCCGTCTTCCCATTGTATTTCGAGTGGTTGGATGGTTTGAACTTATGAGGCTTGATATTTTGTAACCTTCCTCGCGAAGCAAGGAAATCGATCGTAGCGCTCTTCTCTCCTTTGAAATGTTGACCAGTTTCTCTTGCAATTTGACCTTTCTTCCTGGTAGTCTGATTCGCCTTCTCCCTCATTGTTAAATCTTCTAGTTGGTTCTGGCCGGGTAAAGATTGATCGACTTCTTGCGTTCACAGGTGTTCTAGCCTTCGCATGTGTCTCTTGCCTTTTGTTACTGCTTTCCTCTTGCTGCTCTCCTAATCTCTGGAAGGCGGACCTTAGTTGGGGTTCTTTGTCTTGTGGTAAGGCGTCTCCGAGTTCTTTTTCTCGGACTTTGGGTTCTTTTGGTGCAGGTACCTTGTCTTTGCTGAGTTCCTTCAGTGACTCTAGTTCCTTGGTCAGCTCTTTGATCCTGTCTTGCTTGGAATTTTGTTCGGCCTCTTTTCTCGCCTTCTTTTTGTTGTATTCTATGAGTTCAGCCCGGTACTTTTCCTAGGCTTGTTTCCTCCGTCGTGCCTGGTTCTTTCATCCGAGCCTACGCTTGTTCCTCTTGATCCGGCTTGTTTTTGATTCTCGTCTTCGTTCTTGTCCGTCTTCTCATCCGGGGATATGTTGCCTTCTAATTCGTCGGATGACCGTATGTCCGGTATTTCTGGAACCACCAAAGGTAACTCTGTTATCTCTGCCATGTAAATTGTTCTCCTTCCCTAGGTTCTTTGACCAACTCTAGGTTCTTCCTCTTCCGAGCTGATGATCTCTGTGGAGGAGTACTCGAGTTCTTTCCTGCTCTGGTACGGTAAATCCGTATAACAGCTATTAGCCTGGGTCCTTGCTAAAGAAGAATCCGGCCAATGCATGACACAATCTTCTGGGGTCACCGTCATGACTAAGCCTTGCTGTGCTCCTTTAAGGAAGAATTCTCGTGTTGCCTGGTTGTTTTGATCAAATGTAGTTGCCTCTGTATATTGTGATCTCCACTTCTTGCGGAGGAACGGGTAACAGTAGAACTGATCCGTGTTGTATTCTTGGACTATGGATGCTGAATTTCGAAGTCAGTATGGGATTGCTCGTGGTATCTTGATGACTGCTTTTGAATCGTATTCGGTTTTGCTCTCCGTCTCTGAATCGGTCTCATAACCCTCCTCATTATCTGTCTGACTCGGACTAGAAGTTGAAAGCTTGATCATCTTCTCGATGAGTTGCTGTTCTTCTATCTGATTGATCTTGACGTCTTCGTAATCTGATTCCTTGATGAGGTGGCTTTGGAGCTTGCCATCGCCGTCTGTTTTATAGATCCATGATCCGAAGACAAAGGTTGTTCCCGTCGAAAAAGACATCTTGATGCCGGGGTTCGCTGAGCTCTCGAAGAAATCCGTCGAAAGAGCCCCTACCTGGCGCGCTAGCTGTTGATGTTTTATCGTCGATAGCCCACCACCCGGGTACCCAAGGATGGTATTTTTGTTCGGAGGGGCGTTCGGCGAACCGGAACTCAGCGATTAAGTGGTGATGGGATGCTAGGTTTATACTGGTTCAGGCCGTCGAGATTTAGCTCGAGTAATAACCTGACGTCCAGTTCAGCGTGAGCCGGGTTGTATTGACTTGTATCGAGTTGTGGTTCGTTGTTTACAAGGGGTGCCCTCAGCAGCCCTTTATAGCTCAGGGTCTGTTGCGGGTTCTTTCTCTCCTAGTCGGATACAAGATAGAATCCTAAACCACTTGGAGGGTACTTTTCCATAATTAGTCCGTCTAGGAATTCTAATAGTGCACGCAGCCTGGCTTCGTGCCCCATTGGGTTAAGTCCATGGGCCTTCTGATCGAGGCCCAATTGGCCTGGTAACATCCTTGGTGAGGAACCTCCGGGTTCTCCCATCGACAGTTAAATCAATCTATTTTTTTAAATTCAAAAGGTTCAAATTTGTAGTGGTTTTTGGCACTTAGCAAAACAAAGGGTGTTATAATATCCAAAGCTTTTGGGTGTTTGTGTTGGTGGCGCCGTGCGCCATGGGGTTTGCAAAAGGCCAGGGATAGCAAATTAGGTCTTGCTGGTAAGCTGAGATCGTAACCATATCTAGAACGCAACTCTAGCAGTGGTAATCTACTGCTAGCGAGTTGTATGCATGCATCTCTAAATCCGTTCACTCTCTTGTGGTGTGGTATTCACAAAATGAATCCAAACAATAACACGGCACATATAACAATGGAAATAGAGGTTCCATTTTACTGCATAGTACCAACTGAGCATGATTACATAGTGACACAATAGGTCGACATCACTAATCAATTTTCACCTTCATTTTCTCAATGTCACCATAATTTTAGCATCAAGTGCCTCAATTTTTGACATCAACTTTGCATGCTAAAACCTTCTCGTATAAAGCTCCTTGGATTGAATTCTTCTCATCATTCGGGGAAGATTGTTTGGCATAAAGTCTATCATAGGATGCTCATAGCTATGATATTGAAACACGAGCTCCTCCAACTCAACTCTTATTAGCTTATTAGCTTAAGCATCCTTGTGACGTCCTACTTCCCCACCTTCTTGCTTTTGAACTCCTCTAATTCCTTCATCAATGCCTTCTCAGCATCATATGCCTTTGTAGCTGCCTCATTTGCCTCTTCCAACACCCGTGCCTCCTTCCTTTTGTCCTCCAATTGCCTTTGGAGTCCACCCTTTTTCGTCTTACACGCCTCCAATTTCAATTTGAGTTTAACATTTTCCTCCATACACTGCTCCAATTCCCTTTGGAGTTCATCCTTTGTCACAGTACACTCCTCCAATTCTAGCCTAATCTTTTTTTCAATTTTCAATTGTTGCTCAATCTTTAATTCGAGTTCCAAAATGAGTTTAACCTTTAATTCGAGTTCGACTTTGAGTTTAGGCTTTGCCATCAAACACACATCCAATTGACTTCGGAGTTCACTAATTTTCACCCTACACTCAGCCAGTTGCCTTCGGAGACGAGCCTTCAACTCGAGCTCGCGGTTGATCGATGTACCTGACGTTCATTAATTTTAGTGGGGGGATTAGAGCGGAGAGGTGCAAATACGACCACACTGCCCAGGAATTGGACATTGAAAAAAATGATGTCTTCTTCCTCACCTGGAGGTTCACTACGTCCCCAGGGCCAGTCCAACCGGGGCAGACTTGTAGAGGTCCTCCTGCCACGGAGAATATAATACGTAGCCAATCCTCCAGCTGCAAACGCCAATCCGAATGGACTCGCCGAAACCAATGGCAATGCAAACGCCGCCATGTTTTGGAGACTTGTAGAGGTCGGCGGCTTGCGGCCGTGGTCGCCCTCCTGGCGCTGCTGTTGTCACGCACTCGCCGGAGTTGGAAGACGCTTCCGCTGTCGAAGCTATACTTGGGGGCTCAATATAAGGAGGGGAGAGAGAGAGGGAGAGGGAGAGAGAGGAAGGGAATGTGTACGAGGAAGCAGGAAGAAGCAGAGGAGAGAAGGGATGGAGTGTCGGTGCTGAAGAGGGAAGAAGCAGAGGGGAGGAAAAGGATGCAGTGAGAGAGAGAAGCTTGCGGCCCAGGCAGGAATCCCTGGTGACAATCTGAGTACCTTAACCAAATAGCAAGCTCCTGCAGTCCTGCGGTCCTGTCGTCTGGCTGCGTGCAGCGCTGCCGTAGCGCTGAGAGGGGCAAGCATGCATCTGCCGATGCCGAACGTGAGCAGGAGAAATTACAGCCCAGGTGCATGCATCAGTGCAAAGCCATTCTGATGCAAATGAGTCCCCAACGTTTATGCAGATCAGCGCACTCCACTAGAATTATGCCCCCATAATTTTCAATCGGTTTGGTACTTGGGAAGATGCCCAAATGAAGCTGCAAGCGCATTGTACTCCCAAGCAGGCACACTCTGAAAAACGGAATGACCAGAGAAATTTCCAAGGTAGATTAAATCACCCAATTTTCTAAGTTGTATAGGTACCACTCTGTTAAAATTTGACAGCATTTGGCCCACGGGAAGGCACTCAAATAAATTGTGCAACCTATACTGACAGACAAGCATACACCATCAGACATACATGAGCAGCGATATTCTCAAGGATATTAAATCTCCAAATTTGTCTGCAGGGAAGCGGACTTAAAATTACAAGTGCTGTAAAAGTTTCAGTGCCCTTGAGTATCTGTCGGGCTCTCATTTTGAGAGTCCAGGTGCATTCGTATCTATCCTCGGATCAATGGCAGATACACAATTTTTGGACACAGAATGATATTACAAACAATACATTTTATTGATAATTTGAAATAGGGTTTTACAACACAGGTCTATATAATGGATGGCCATAGGCCTTGATTTAGTACATAACTCAAGTTTCCTACTACAGTGGATCTAAGCGGAGGGGTCCTTTCTTCCTACAGGAAGGTCTTGGGCCATAGGCGAGACCCTACTCATAGTACGTAAGGTCCTAATTGGCATCCATGTTAAGGTGATAGTCTTCATCTGTAAATCAACAACGGGTGAGTACTTACGCACTCAGCAAGCCCTAAAGGAGTGGGGATAATAGATGCATAAGGGATTTCAAGGAAAGGCTTAGGTTTACCTTTGCGGAAATGTGCCAATTTTATGCTGAGGTTCTCCTTGCTCATGAAGGCATGTTCGTGTATGAGCAAGGAGAACCGGAATAGAGGCATTCAAGTTTATTAGTTACTTAAGAAAGAGTAGAGATTGTTGGCCCCGGGGGAGTTACTGTCCATCTTGCTAGTTCCCAGATTATCACTTTTACCAATATTTCCCAGAATAACTTTACTCACGCCAAAATCAGTTCTAGAAGTGTCTAATCATTCAGACATCACCATTACCTGTGTCCACTACCAAGGACATGGCTACTCAAGTAGGTTAATATACTCTGCAGAGATTGTATGCTCTTCCCACGTACAGGCACAACCTCTTCCATGATCGGTGGTTGAAGTAGGCTTACCGAGATCTCGTACCCACCCGTGCAGTTAGCAGCGTCTCAGCTTGACATCTACCTGTGGGTCACCAGGCGCTAAATACTATTGGCTAGTCTATAAAAGTTCACGATACAGCCCTCGTCGTGCTATCTGAGCTATTAATAGTTGGATCCTCATAAAGCATGTGGTCGTAGGGATATGGCTAGGTGAGATGCCACTATGAACCGGTCCTTATACGGCTGGAGTGAGCATATCCACCACACAGTATCAACTCATACTCACCTCAACCTTTAACTGCTAAACCCTGCCCACACAGCTGCCAATATTTTTGTTGTCCCCATCTCCCCACATCATTTCTCTTTCTACAAGCATTTTACCCTTTATCAAACATCTTACTCTTTTATTTATGAAAGGCATGTGTTTAAATAAAAAGTGTTTATTTCATATGTGAACGTCCTGGGCTTTTGACTAGTGAGCATTTAACAAGGCAATCGATATAATCAATACTAGATTCCTAGGGTTTCAAGGTATAAAGCAGTGCAATTAACATGGTATGGCCTTAATATACGATCGGTAATAACTACTTGAAAATTGTAAATATAATATAATTACTTTTAAAAGAAAGGCTCTAGTAGATGAATGCATGAAAACTTGGTCCAATTATGGTCAAGGAAGCGCTAGGACTTGACCTCGTTGTAGTCCGTCTACATAACCTTCCGGTTCTCCTTGCTCATACACGAACATGCCTTCATCTAGTGGACTGATTTCTATATGTAAGTACTAAAGCACAAAAGCAAGCAAAGAACCAAATAGTGGTACAATAAAATATAGATGGGCTGGTGAGGTTTGAGGGCCTAGGTGTGGTGTTATAGGGTTTTAGGATTTATTGGGAATTTTTGAGGTTAAAGGGTACATTTTAGGAATTAATGGAATATTTAAAGGCTTAGAAAGTATTTATGGGAATTAATTATTAATTTTCCATAATTTATGGGTGAAATAAATTGGTGAAAAGGTCAAGGTAGGATCTAGTGCGGCCCTAGTATTTTTAGGAATTTTTTGGAATTTCAAATCTAAATGAAAAGGCTTGCCAATTCTGATGTACATTCTTGGGTGGATCTAGCATTTAACGGAGGGCATGAGAGGTTGACTTGCGGGCCTGTGATGTCGGTGTATTGTGCCATGAGCCGAGTGTGCCACTGTGCTGTGGGCCGTGAGCATATGAGTGCAGCCTTCGTGGACCAGGTGCATGGAGGATTTGGTTGTAGTGGACAGGGTTTGTGTGACTGACGTGTGAGGTCATGTAGAGCCCGAGAATCGGTGTACGCTGACACGTGGGGCTAAAGGGGTGATGAGGTGCAGCAGGGTTGGTTGTTGGTTTGTTTCAGCCTGTTCGTTTGGACTACCAGCGGCTACCAGCCAGCGGTTCAACAGTGTTTTCCTCTCACAATAAATCAGCACCAGCGAGCACCAGCGAGTACCAGCCAGCCAAACGAACAGGCTGTGTTAATTTGGTGGTGGTACGCGGTGGCAAAATAGGGAAGTTTTTCCACGAGCGAGAAATTGGCTATAATATGACTCCAAATAAGTGACTTCTCTAAAATAGGATTTCTAACGTTCGCTTTTGTAAAATAGGACTCCAAACGTTAACACTAAGCTATAATAACATTTTGTTTTTTTAACCTTTTTTTGAGTCCCAAACATATGTATTTGGCCATAACTTGACCGTTTTACCCTCAAGTCTTCAAAACGCGTGTTTAGGGGCTGCTTTGGTTTTAAATGAAGACCTAAAACATTTAGCGGCAGGGCGGCAGCCCTTTTGTCAGGACCTGGATCAAGGCCCTGACTGTTTGTGGCACTGGAACCGGATTCAGAGAAGAGGAAGTTCAGAACAAGAACGAAGGATACAGGCAGAATTCCGTATTCATATCATCGATAATGATTCAATTCAGTTACATTCGACGCCTTTTAAACACGCCACAGGCCGCCGCCTAACAGCTGACTAACAGAAGTATAACGGCTGCAGAAAGTAATGGTTTGACAACAGCCTGACGGCTACAGTCCATGCTATCGGTTGACCCTGCCTGGGCAGCCAGGCTATCAGCGGCCGCTGCCATGCCTGCAGGAAACGTACTGAACATATCAAAAATTGGACTGAGGTGCATGCTATGTTTAGATCTATGCAATCGCGTATCCATCAATAGAACAAAAGCACGACAAGCATGCTATAGTTAGAACTGATAGTGACCGACGGCTTGAGGTGCTACAAAAGCATGCCGTAATAATACCTCCTGGAGAAGATGGCGTAGGAGCAGCCGCGGCCATGTCCAGCTCCTGGACCGCCTGGACATCGGGCTTAATGAAGCACGTGCAACGCACGATTTTGAAAAAAAAAGACATTGTGTGCCATCTTCATCCCTTGGGCGTCCAGCACTTGGCCATCTCCACCTTGGCCGACCGTGGCCAGTCGTCCAGCACCACCGTGGCCAACCCTAGGGCGCCCGGCGAGGCAAGCCCTACGTCATTCGCCATCTGATGTCGTGCCCGCGCGACGAGGCTGCACGATGGTGCCTGGACGGCCGCCGAAGGGGGAAGACCTGCCGCCGTCGGGGGCTCGCCGGGCGACGGCGGATCGCCGGGAAGAGGCGGCGCCATGATGGGGCGGCGGCGGGCGGCAGAGGAACAAGCGGGCGCGATGCGCGCGTCGGGTGAAACAAAATGTACGAGCGAGTCGAAACGTCGATCTATTAGGCATACAAGGTTGAAGGGCAATACAGTCATTAAGAGAAAATACATGTATTTTGAATTACCAATTTGATTAAAAAGAAACAAAATGTCGTTATAGCTTAGTGTGAACGTTTGGAGTCCTATTTTTGAGAAGCAAACATTGGGAGCCTTATTTTAGAGAAGCCACTTGTTTGGAGTCCTACTATAGCCAATTTCTCAGAAGGGGGAGGGCGGGAGGCGGCGCCGGGACGGAGAATAGCGTCGCACGAGATCCGGAGAGCTAGAATGAAACTCAACGGCCTCAGTGGGGGTTTTAACCGGTTTCATCTCCTGGGTAACCGTGCAGGTTGCGTAACTCTTTTCTCCTCTCTTCTCATAAATACATTGTCAACTCAGCAGATTTTGTGATTGGGCAGCATTAATTAGAAATGAAATTCCATTGAGAGTGGCCTTATGTGAGGCTGATAAACGATTTATCCATGTCCGATATGACCGGAGTCTTAATATAAAGTCTCTCAAACTATCACCCATTCCGTGACCGACGAGGCATGAAACTACTCAACTGTCCTGGCCAATGAGGCTGGATGCATGTCTCTCCTTGTCCGACAATGCTAGGAGATCATCAGTTGTTCCATGATCGATGAGGCTAGAACTAATTATTTGTCTTGACTGGCAAGGCTGGGCACGTATCTCTCCTTGACCGATGAGGCTTGGAGATCATCAGCCTTCTATGAGAAATTCAGCTCAAGTGATTTAATAAGTCTGTCTTGTGATCTATTGAATGAGCACCAATCTAGGACACGTATGTTTGGAAACTTGCTAGCTAGGTCATGTAACCTAGAGATGATATAATAAGGAAGCATACCATTATCGAGTAATAATCCTTAAAGTGGCTTTTCTACCAAAGTGCTGTGTGTGTGGCATGGTATTCACAAGATGAATCCAAACAAAAGTACATCACATGTAACGAAGGAAATAGAGGTTCCATTTTCCTGCATACTACCAACTAATCATGATTACACTGATCATTTGGAGATGCACGATGATAATGGATGACAAAGTAGCACAAATGCCACCCTTTTTCTTCATTTGCGCCTTAGCCATTGTGAGATGTGCAGCTCAATGTCCTTGTTGAGGATATTGATCTCCCCTTTCTTTTCCTCCAACTTTTGCCTTCATTTTCTCAATCTCACAATATTTTTTAGCATCAAGTGCCTCAATTTTCAACATCACCTTTGCATACTAAAACCTTCTTAGCATGTAGTGTTCCTTGGATTGAATTATTCTCATTATTCAAGGAAGAATGCTTGTCATAAATTTCATCACGGGATGCTCGTAGCTGTGACATTGAAACACCGAGCTCCTCCAACTCAACTCTTAGGTTATCAGCTGAGCATCCATGTCACACCCTACTTCCTTGGATGCTTACTTTTGAACTCCTTTAATTTTAAATCTAAAGGAAAAGCATTTTTGCAAATTCTGGTGTACATTCTTGGGTGGACCTAGGATTTAACAGTGGGTCTGAGAGGTTAAAAATGGGACTAGGATGTTAGTGTACTGTGTCGTGAGCCGGGTGTGCCACTGTGCTATGGACCATGAGTGTGTGAGTGTGGTCTTTGTGTACCAGGTGCACGAAGGATTTGGTGTAGTGGATAGGGTGTGTGTGACTGACGTGGGGAGCCATGTTGAGCCTTGGAGTTCATGTACTATGGTGGTTGACGCGTGGAGCTAATGGGGGAGACGTGGTGCGGTGGGGTGGGTTGTTTTTTTTGAGGTGGCATGTGGCAGTGGAATCGGGGAGTTTTTCCACGAGCTACGGACTTCTCGCTGCTGGCATCTATCGCTCGCACCGTTAGGGTGATCCTCTCAGAATAGGGAGTTCACCAGAGGGGTTGTGGAGCAAGGAGAGGTCAGGAGCGATGGTGTGGACTCACTGGAGGTTCAGGCGGTGACGGCGCTAAGTGGTGATTATGGAGGAGCAGTTTTTGGTTGGGGTTTTAGGCTTGGCTACGCTCAATGAGTGCTCCTAGACATTCCTAGCTAGTCAGGTGGCCCAATGGGGGCTTGTTGGTGGCCAACCATGGTGGTGGGGCATGGTGGGCGGTGTGGAGATTGGGTGGCTTAGTTCTGGCTGACGCAAGAAGGGAGAGATAGAGAAGAGGGGTGCAGCTCGGGTGCTCACCTGCTGGTCATTTGGGCCTGGAGATGCTCGTCGATGGTGAATTGACATGGTGGTCGGAGATGCGAAAGGAGGTTGAGATGGTGAATTTGGAGGGGTAGAACGAGAGCTCTGTCTTGGCTTGGCTTGTGCGGGTGATGCCCAAATTGAGTTCATTGTGGAGCTTACTAGGACCTTGCCCCTATTTATAGGTTGCGGGCAATGGGCTCGCTGGGGATAAGGATCCTAGTTCAGAATTCTTCCCCGTTGAGCCTTGTCAAGGCGCAAGTGGGCAGGCGATGGTGCAAGTGACGCGTGTGTGGTTGTAGAGGGTAGGACGATGGGACGCATCAAGCAGGTTATGGCAAAGAGGGGCATCATGGGTTTGATCAGGCCATTCATGGTGCTGCCATGCTTGGTGTGGAGGAGAAGCAGGGGAGGAAAAGAGGAAGGCGGCTAGGGGTTTAGGCGGTCCTGACGGGTCGAGCACGTGTGTTGCAAGCTCGGGCTAGCGATAGTGCTCAGGGTAATGGGATGGTTTAGTATAGGCCATCCATTGCGCAATCACGCATAGCAGAGAGGGAGAAGGGGATGGGGAGGGCAATAATGGCGGCACTTAGTGAGGTGATAGTTCGAGTGGTCGGTGATAATGGTCGGGCAGCGCTAACCTGATGGTAAACAATGTGCACATGCGTTAGAGCGGAAAGCGAGATGGGGAAGAAGACAGATGGAGCGAGCGGCGCGAGGAGGAAAAGAGAGCTGACAGGTGGGGCCGACCTATCAACATTGGAGAGAGTGAAAAATGAGCACTAGGCCGCTGGCTAGGCTAGCGCGGGAGGAGAGTAAAGAGAGAGGGGTGCTGGGGCTAGCCAGCTAGAATGGGCCTAGGCGTGGAGGAGAGAAGAGATAAGGAGGAGGGGAGCTGGGCCACCAGTTGGGCTGGGGTGGAGTGAGGGAGGGCTAGGCTCTAGATAGGGTTTAGGCCTGGGTTAGGTTTAGGTTTCTATTTTTATTGTCTTTTGTTTGAATAGAGTTTTGAGTAGATTTGAAAAGACTTTGAATTTGGGGGTTGATTTCAAGGAATTTTTGTGTACCACCAAATGACTCGTCAAACAAACACTCAAGCATACAAGTTGTCGTTGGAGGTTTTCAAAATATTTTCAAAGGCATTTGAGAATCCCATTAGGGTTAATTCAATCTATTTTTTTATAATTCAAAAGGTTCAAATTTGTAGTGGTTTTTGGCACTTAGCAAAACAAAGGGTGTTATAATATCCAAAGCTTTTGGGTGTTTGTGTTGGTGGCATCGTGCGCCATAGGGTTTGCAAAAGGCCGGGGATAGAAAATTTGGTCTTCTTTGGTAAGCCGAGATCATAACCATATCTAGAACACAACTCTAGTCCTAGCGGTGGTAATCTACCGCTAGCGAGTTGTATGCATGCGTCTCTAAATCCGTTCACTCTCTTGTGGCGTGGTATTCACAAAATGAATCCAAACAATAACACAACACATATAACAATGGAAACAGAGGTTCCATTTTACTGCATAGTACCAACTGATCATGATTAGATAGTAATACAATAGGTTGACATCACTAATCAATTTTTACCTTCATTTTCTCAATCTCACCATAATTTCAGCATCAAGTGCCTCAATTTTTGACATCAACTTTGCATGCTAAAACCTTCTCATTATAAAGCTCCTTGGATTGAATTCTTCTCATCATTCGGGGAAGATTGTTTGGCATAAAGTTTGTCATAGGATACTCATAGCTATGATATTGAAACACGGGGCTCCTCTAACTCAACTCTTAGCTTATCGCTTAAGCATCCTTGTCACGTCCTACTTCCCCACCATGTTACTTTTGAACTCCTCTAATTCCTTCATCAATTTTGCCTTCTCAAAGCATCATATGCCTTTGTAGCTGCCTCATTTGCCTCTTCCAACACCCATGCCTCCTTCCTTTTGTGCTCCAATTGCCTTTGGAGTCCACCCTTTTTCGCCTTACACGCCTCCAATTTTTTTAGACGAAAGGCATTGCCCGGCTTTTTATAGAATGCTTAATGAGGATACATTGTTATGACACTGGGGATGCTAGCTTTACGAGCGGCTCGACACGACGAAGCAAACTTACCTCTAAACATCTTACAAACGAGGGAAACCAACTCTTAACTCTAACCAAACCCCAACCAACTCCACAAAAAGTTTGTAGAAAGGAACTGGCAAAAATAGCTAAGGAATTTAGACTTGAAAAGACCCTGTCCAAACAACTAGCAAGTCCCTCAACGGTTATGCCGCAGCATTAGATGAAAGAAGATGCAGCATCTTCTTGGCCACCGGCTTCAGCTTTGGTTTCAGCAGCGGGCTCCAAGTCTTCAGCAGCGAGATCGACTTGTGTATGAGAGCTGAAGGAGTTGCCATCACCTTCCCATTGAACATGGCATCATTCCTTGTCTTCCACAACATCCACATGGCACCTGCACAAATATGCATCATCACCATTTGCTTAATACCTCTGCATCTATCAAGTATCTCAACAAAATGCGATTCACAATTAGTTGGTGATGCCGTCCGCCCCTGGTAGTCTCTGAAGAAAGCCCACAGGAAGACTACCGGGGGGCACTGGAAGATGATATGATCAGATGTTTCAAGCTTATCACAAAGCAAGCATTTCACAGGGCCTGACCATTTTTTCTTTTTCAATTGAACACCACACTGCAATTTATTAGGGGCCACCATCCATACAAAGTTTTTCAGTTTTATTAGGATGGGACTTTTCCACATTAACAACATATGTGTCAGCCCCTAATTTTTAGGGTCCACTGTGCATCACATATCACTCCCGGGATCAGTAGGTGACACGCACAATAGGGACAAGATTGATATCAAAAACCATACTTTTATTAATCTAGGGAAAAACACGTTACAGGATTCATATGTTTTTACATAGCTTGGGCCATTGGCCTTACAACATACATCAGAGCTTCTACTACAGCGGTCCTATGAAGTCGTGGTTCCATTCCTACAGGCAACTTAGAGTGCGGACGCAACCCTAACCTTAAGCGTAACTCTATATCCTTGATGCGGTAGTCTTCATGTAGCTCCTTCTTGTAGTCGTTTGGCTCTGTCTTCAGGTAGTCTCCAATTGTCTTATCCTTGCGTATTTCTCGACAGCTTCATCCTCGGATGCTCATCTGTAGCTTCTCTCCTAAAAACATAGAATAGAGGGGATTGAGTACATAAAGTACTCAGCAAGCCCTAACTTTGGGTGGAGGGAGGTGGAAAGGCTATATGTAGAGGTGGTTAGTGGTAAAGGTGGTATGTTGAAGTAATTATAAAAGATGAGTCGGGCCCTGGCAGGGTATTACCATCCTTGCCAGTTCCCGAGTTGAATATTGGTTACCAAAGCATAAATACATCTTACCAGATTATGACAGGAGTGGAAGTCTAATCATTTGAGACCTCATCCCAACGGTTGTCCATTCCAAGAGCGTGGCTATTCGAATAGATTCAATAAAACTCTGCAGAGGTGTACAAATTTCCCCACATGATAGGCACTATTCCTAACCATGCGCAATTGGCAGAAATAGGCCTAACGAGACCTCGTTCCCAAGAGGGCGCTACCTTGGATTTCCATATAATTCCACCACGGTCTACTCAGGGATCGGAACCCACAAGCATCAGGATGATCACATAGCATCCTAGGATATCTAGTGGTTGGATGATCACATAGCATCCGGTGGATGATCACATAGCATCCAGAATAGATAAAAAGGGTGCTCGCACACGGCACAACAATAAGTTTTACATGGAAGATCACATAGCAACCATGCCGATTAGACCACGGAAGATCACATAGCAACCGTGTCCTCTCTCGTTAGTCCGTTGCCACTCCGGCCTCCTAGTGGAAATTATACCTCTATCTAACGGGGTGTGAGATCAAGTCTACCCATATAGACATGTGGCTGTACGAGATCTTGGCTAGGCGAGATGGCAAATGAACCGGTCCTTATATGACCGAGGCGAGTATCTCCCAACAGGAACCCTCACTAGGCGAACATGCCAAGGTAACCCATACCACATGAATTACCCCCACTCGCCCCTATCGGGGTTTAGTCCAATTTTACCAACTTAAGTTCCATAGTTATTATCCTCAAATTCATAATATTCATATCTCATCAAGGAAACTAATACCTTCTCATAAATCACATATCACAAACATTCTCATAAATCATCATGGATCAGCATTAATTCATAAATGAGGATTTAAGTAGTATTTATTAAGATTATTAAATGATGGGGTTGGGTATGGTGTGTTTATGGTGGAGGCTAGAAAAATGTAGAGGTGCTAGAAAGGAGGTAACTAAAGGAATGGTAATATAGGAAAAGGGTGGGGATTAGGACTTGCCTCTATTCGAAGACGAGCACATCCGAGGTTCCGATTCGATGTTTCGGTTCCTTCATCCTAGTGTAGCAGTTGCTTCTATGGTCCTTCGGGTTCTCCACGTCTTTTATCCTACGCTTGTCTAGCGCTGGCATCCAGAAGGAAACAACGAGCAAGGAATACAACACAAGCATAATCAAACAAGATAGAGGGGATGTATTGTTAGATAAGCCTATTATTACTAGGTGAACCTAGAAGGAGGAAGCCTGACCAAGTCATCACAGATGGCCGGATCGGCTTTTGTAGGTCTACAAGGTTAGCGACACATACACTCATGCTTATGTATGTGCCTTGGGTTACTTGGTTTAGAGGAAGGTGGAAGATTAGGTCACCATACATAGGCATATACCCAAGTGTATATATTTATATATACACGGGGAATATCCTTGTACGTGAGGATATATGTATATCTATTTATTTTATAAAAGAAAAGCAAGGCAACCAAAACTAGAATTTAAGTGGCACCAAATAATGAAACAAGGAGGCCTTGCCTTCTCCTTCCCCTCTCGCTAGGGCTACAGGCGAGAGAGGCGAAAAGGGGGCGATATCGTCCTCCCGCCGGCGAGGTCGCCGATCCCCTCCGTCTCCGGCGGCCCTCGGGCCCTCGGATGCGTGGGGACCGGTGGCTCTCCGTCCGGTGGCGTAGTTTAGGTCCTAGGGTCTCTAGGTGTCCTTGTCCGGCGGCGGCGTCGAGGCGGCGGCGACGGCGACGCCATGGAATAAGTTCCCCAGTTCTTCCCCGTCTCGTCTGCGTTCTTCTCCGGCGCAGTCGAGGAGCTTGGGGCCTTTATAGGAGTCCGGGTGCGTGGCCGTCTCGGCGTCTTGGTAAGGCGACGGTGGCGGCGGCGAACGTCGAAGATCGTCAGAGCCTCCGGCGGAGCGGGCGTCCCTGTGAAGTGGAGGTTCTGGCGACATATCTAAGCTCAGGTATGGAGACGGCTGTGGGCGTGATGGGTTGCAGGCAAGCGGATCGAGCTCGATTCGGCGTTCATCGACGGCGAGCTTCGATTTGGGTCCGATGGAGCTCGGGGTGGGGACCTGACTTATGGGCGTTCACCAAAATCTTGGGCTCTTTCGAGCGATTGGGCGTCTACGGCGGTCCTCATCAAAGCCGCTACGCGGTGGAGCATCTATCGGCTATGGATTCGACGGCGGCGAGCGGGATCGACGTCCGGCGACGGCGATTTCTGGGAGCTTCCGTGGAAAGAAGGTCAATGGACCTGTGTGCAATTTTAGTTTTCTTTAGGGTCCTTTTTCTAAGTTGGTCTGGACAGCTTTCCTCTGTATCTGTCTACAGTGTACCCATCTTTGTACTGTACTGTTATCCGTATTAATACAGGTATACTTTCAAAAAAAAAAATAATGAAACAAGGGGTGTGTATAAATAGAGATTGATTTTAGAGGAATTTAGGAAGTGGAACGGGAGTACTCGGAGTTAGGATGAAGAAGATATGAACTTGCAAGGATTTGACATGGGCTGATATATGGAAAAATGAACTTGGGAATTTATTCTGGAAATTGGAATAATGGGAATGAGGTGGGACTGCGTAGGTAGGATCTAGAGTGTACCTAGTATATTTAGGAATTTTTTGGGAATTTTCTGTAATGAGAGAGGACTTACTCAGGCTCCTGCACACGTCTCCCGAGTGCGCGTAGCATCTCTACTCAATATTGTTGCTAACGTGCACTACCCCGTCAATCGTGCTTGGCATGGCATTGTTACGTGAACCCGCTTGTTCGTTTGTTCAACGAACTCACCTTGCTAAGTGTTGTCCACATATATATGCCACATACACGGCAATGTGAGCTTGGCGTGCTTACTTTGGCTCATGCGACATGGCCAGCCTGAGACTGCTAGGCGACGTTCGTTCGGCTCGCTCTCAGTGGTGTACGGCAGGAGATAGTTCCCGGCAGCTCTGTCCTCTGCTCTGGTATGACCAGTGGAGCGAGCACGGCGTTTGACGGCGGTGGATCGTGGCGAGGTCTAAGGTGACGTCGCAGTCTGAGTGTGGCAGCTGCTCCAGCAGCGATGCTTCGGAACAGTGCTGGGGTGCTCGACGACGTTCTCACAAGCCGCAGCGATGACCACGGAGTCGATGGTGCTCATCAGCTCCGGGGTCATACTTGCACGTGGCGGCGAGGCAGAGCGCGAACGACGTCGGCCTTCGGTAGCTGGGCGGCGGCAGTGCCGACCATGGCTCTAGCTTGGTCCGCGGTGCGGCGACGGACTCGGCAACAACGGCACTGGCCCTTGGTGACTCCTACGCGACGAATGTAAGGCACGTCTTCCACACGGTGCTCATCTGTTTGGTGGCTTTCAGTGTTCAAGCTCCGTGATGATTCCTTATTGGCGGCCATGGACAGCTATTTATAGCCGGAGTAGTTCGGTGCGCACAAAAATATCTTCGGCGATGGCTGGCTTTTATAGCCTTGGCGAGTACACACAATAAGGCGGTGGCGAGCATAGGCGGTGCCCAGAGCAAGTAGCTGGAGATAAGCAAAGTTCATTCTCCCGTTTCCTGTGTTCGAGCTAGTCCCCCGATGTCCAGCCATGGTGGCCTCGCCATCCTTTTTATAGTTAAGGTAAGGCGGTGGAGCACAGTAGGACGGTGGAGCACAGTGAGGTGATAGCCAGAAAATATCTCGGCAATGGCAGACCTCGCATGGCAAGGCACGCTCCAGCAAGATATTTTGCGGCAAGGCAGACATGGCTCCGTCCGGGCAGGTCAATGGGCACAGTGGCCACGGTGATTCGGTGACGGGATGGAACGACGCAGGACAGCCAGGTGATAGCCGAGAGGAGCAGCATGAGCTAGCATGTATATATATGTGCATATGTGCTCCAACATACGTGCAAATGAAGAAGCTAAGAAAGCCAAGAAGCTAACATGCTACAGGCCCACGCATATACGTACAAATGGATGAAGCTAACACCGACTAGCTTTGTGTATACATGTATATATGTACTTGTATACAATTTAGATCGGCCGCAGAGTTGATCTATGTCGCGTATATTTCTGAGAAGAGGTGCACCAGCAAAACACGGTGCTGCCCGGCACGACTTAACCGGTTCATGATGTGCTCCGGAACATTCTAGAACCCATGGTATATACGCACACTTGGCTGGCAGATACGAGGGTTGATCGTTAACCGGAGTATACGCGGATATGTGCGTGGTATTCCAGCGGCAGCAGCTGGGCGCAGTGGCGGGCGACTTCGCGGGCGCGGCGGCTACGACGGCATCGTCCTCGACACGGCGACCAGGTGGCTGGGTGGCGGCCGGCGGGCTTCGGTTGGTGCGGCTTCGGCACGACGGAGGCAGGAGCGCGGTGCTCGACTTGCAGGCCTCGGCGTTGGTCGCTCCGGCTCCGAGCTCGGGCTCGTGCTTCCCTGGACACCTCCCCAATGGTGAGCCTACCGTCCTTTTATAGGCGGAGCAAGGCGGTGGCCACAGAAATATCTTCAACAACCGACGGATGACGACAACGGAGAGAGGCGATTCGTGCGTACGCGTCGTCCACGCGGTGTGCTGCCTGTCCAAGCTGCCAGCTTGCTTGCTGGCTTGCACGCCAATGGTGTATGTGCAAGCTGCCGGCTTGCTTGCTGGCTCGCACGCCAATGGGGTATATATACGCATACATATATATACATATATACACATATGTACGCATATATACATATATATACATATATACACATATATACATATATACATATATATACATATATTTATACACACATATGTACGCATATATACATATATACACCTATATACATATATATACATATATACGCACATATACATATATACATATATACGCATATATACACATATGTACGCACATATACATATATACATATATACACGCTAGTGGGCTTGCTGGGCTTGCCGTGATTAGAGGCGGCCTCGGTGAAAAATATACATGTACACATATATACATATATACACATATGTATATACCTTTGTATCTATATATTTTTCATCTCCCGTAAGATAAGAGGATTTTATATTCCTAAGTTTCCTAGAAAATGGACTAGCGCACATGAGTGGATTTGAATTGGATTTGAGAGGGACCGAATACGTGGTGGACTTGGTATTTTAGGAAATAGGGGATGGCAAGGAAAATATTATTTGATGCCAAAATAAATTCTAGAGCATAAGCAAGCAAACAAACACACAAGCACAAAATCATTCAATTATAGGTCCTAAAATCTATATGGTGGATTTTTGATGCAAGGTTTTCAAAAACAGGTTTTTGGTTGTGCGGAAAATAAACTAGTCAGGTTTTAGGTTGTTAATTATAAAAAGTTCAAATTTTTAGTGATTTTTAACATGATGCAAAAACACGGGTGTTACAGATCTATCCCACTTAGAAGAATCTCGTCCCCGAGATTCCAGAACTAAAGAGAGAAAAACCTAGAGAGAAAGGTCTAGAGAGAGAGGGGTCTCTTGTGCCTTACTGCACTGTCCTTTAGAGAGTTTGTCGTCCCACTGTTGTTTTCCTTTTTTTAATCATTGTCTAATTATTTGGTCTTTGAAAAACTCTAAATCTTCTCTGGGGCTACCCCACTTAGAAGATTTGACCTTCTAGCATCCTTTTAGCAACATGTTGGTCTTCTGGCATCTTCATGTATATTGCCCTTTATTCCGAGCTGTGGAGATCCTGAGGTGTCATTTGTCGCCCTCTTGTATATCACTTGTTATTGTTATTTTCTTGAGCCATTATTCTTCTAGGTCTTGTGGTGCCAATAGTCCCATTTTTGCTTCTTTTGGGCAACAATCATAGTGCCTTTGGGGTTCCATTTTTGAGCCTTTTACCTGTATGCCATTACAAAATTTACATCTGACCTATGTGCCATTGAAAATTCACTTCGCACCTATATGCCATGACACATTTTTTCTTTTACCCACAAGCCATTCCGTCTATATTCTGTTAAATTTGGTCCGTTTGGGTGCTCTGGCGTGTGGGGCCCGACTAGGAAAATGACCAAACTGCCCAATCTAATTTTTTCCCCATCCCTCTCTGCTCCCGCATCGTTGCTTCCCGGTTCGCTTCTCTTCTCGCGTGGTGGCTGCAGCGGGACGCGGCGGCGGCGGCCCGTCCGCGCGCGGACGCGGCAGCGGCGCCCTGGCGGCTCGCCCGTGCCAAACGCGGCTGCGTTGGCGGCTCGTCCCCGCACGCGGACGCGGCCGCGGAGGCCTGGCGGCTCGCCCCCGCGCGCGAACGCGGCAGCAGCGGCCTGGCGGCTCACCCCCACACGCCGGGCGCGGCGCGGCGGCCCGGGCTCACGTCCGCGCCCGCCGACCTCGTCCGCTGCGCGCCACTGCCGGCGGCGCGCGCTCGTGTCCGCCGACGCCGCCTTCATCTGCCCGCGCGCGACCCCGCGCTCGGACCCTTGCATCCGAAGCCTCGCGCTCGGCTTCTTCTTCCACTCGCACGTGCCCCTGTCCTCCGCCGTCGCCTCGCGTCTCCAGCCCTCGTTCGCCGCGCTCGTGGATGCCGGCGCGTCCCGCGTCGTGGCGTCCCGGAACGGCCGCCTCATGCTGGAACTTCGTGCTGGACCTTCGTCGATGTCCTCCCGCAGCTGCGCGGCAAGGACAGCCCCACCGGGCCCTACGCGTGCACGGTGCTCACCGCGGCCGACGAACGCGGCGGCGGGGACCGTCGTATGAGTATGACGCGGTACTCTTCGTACCGCGTGCTCCTCCTCTACAACCGCCACAGCTTCACAGCGGTCCGGTGCTACTCCTCGGACGCGGGAACCTGGGGGCCGGAGGCGGAGGTGACCGGCGCCAGGATCGGGAGGGCCGAGCTCGCTGCCGTCGGGCCGCACGCCGTCGTCGTGCACCGCGGGGTCGTGTTCTTTCCTGGCCTCGCGGTGGCTCTGCGGCTCGACTCCGTGCTGCAGCCGGCGCCTGACGTGTCCGCGGCCAAGAACGACGGCGCGACGCCGCCGCCGCCGCGGTACACCGTGGCGGGCATCTCCACCGCAGCGCAAATACGAAGAGGAGACGAAGCTTGAGTGGCTGACAAATTGGACCCATTAAAGGGCAAAATGGTCACGTTTGACACTGTTAGAGGTGAAACTGGACGGAATGGCACACAGGTAAAAGCGAAAATGTGTCATGGCACACAGGTGCGAGGTGAATTTTCAGTGGCACACAGGTCGGATGTAAATTTTGTAATGGCACATAGGTAAAAGGCTCTCCATTTTTCATCTGGAGAGTTACATCTTTGCTGCCTTTTAGTGGATTACGCCCTGTCTAGCAGTGTTTCTTTCTTCTATAAGCTTCCAATCTACCCCACTTAGAAGATTTATCCTTAAATCTTCTAATGTATTATATTATTTCTTGGCTGTGATGATTCTTTTATAGTGTATTCTTTATTCTTATGAGCGCCCTTATTTATCTTCTTGGTTTTAGGTTGCACCCTTGTTCTTGCCAACGCATGTCATGGAATCACAAACCAACACACAGATTTAATTGCCATAGCGGGGTTTACAACAATAGAGGAAAGGGGAGGTGCTATCTATGAGTACATCTCCCTGGGAGTACTAGTCTACGTCGGACATTGAGGCATCATTCTGGTGTGCTTCGGGGTCTTCGAGGGTGCTGGTGGTGGGATCTGCTCCTTCTCTTGGCAAAGGTTGAGTGAGTGGGAGAAGAGGCTCGGTGTCGAAGTCTCTGGATGAGGGTGGTGCTGGTGGCAGCATAGGGTCGATTCGTCTTCTTTCCGAAGGGTGGATGGGTTCTCCTTCGAGGATCACGGGTTCATTCCCGTGCATGGCGAACATCCTGCGCCTAGGCCTGGTGATGAGGAAGGCGTGCTTCAACTCTTCGGCGTGTTGGTCAATGATGGTCTTTAAGTACTCGGCGATGGTGGTCTCGCAACTTTCTGCGGAGGTAGCTCGGGCTTGGGCTTGGGCATACCTTACGTGGAGTGTCCAGGAGTAGAGCTCGGCTTCTTCAGCTCGGCGGATCTGGGTCCTCAATGCGGTGGCTTGATGGTCGTACTGCTCGTCGAGGGCAAGTAGGTAGTCGGTCAGGTGCTTCGTCGTAGGGTCAACATCTTGACCTTGCAGGGCCTCCAGGCGGGCGATCCAGAACGGATCATTCTTCTCTTCAGGCGGAAAGAACTTCATGGGCGTGAGGTTGATGGGTCCTTCATAGAGCTTGCAGAGGCGGCGTAGAGCTTTGCGAGCGACGACTTGGTAGGTGTCGGTGAAGCGAAAACCAGTGGCAGTCGTACTCCAGTCTCCAATTTTGGGGTAATCTTTGCTCGGGTCAATGTAGACGGTGACTTCACAGCGCTCAGAGCCGTGTTCATCATATTCACAGCCTTCATACTCAGGGCGGCCTCGGATGCCTAGTCTTTGCATAGTGGTGTAGAAGAGTTGGGGAAAGCCTGGGGTGTGGATGCAGTTGCAGCTAACCTAGACGTTTTTGTTCATCTCCATGGGTGTGGAAGGGGTTGTTGGTAGGGGTTCATGGATGGAGTGCGAGAGAGGTGGCTACAGATGCAGGAGGGAGGGGTGAAAGGCTTGCAACGGGATGGTTGGAATGGGATGGCGATAAAGGGTGGAGAGGTTCCCCTTTTATTGAGGGTTGAGGGTGAGGCTTCCTTGGGACGCTTTGACCAGTCATGAGGTGTGTGGTGGAAGGAAACGAGGGGGTGGGTTCCACTACACAGTGATATAACTATGGCGGGTGGTGTAGTTTTGATGACCGTGTGGTGGTCTTTGGTGGCTTGCGGTGCACTATGACTTCCTGAAAACGAGGCAGCTAGGGCCTATTGTGGTTGGTAATATTGACTACACCATATTTTTATAACACTGGCACCAATGAAATTACTCTAGGCATTTCATTCCATTCTTCTTATTTTAACAATTATCTCATGGCCTCTCATAGGGCAGCGGGCGAGTTACAAGAAAGAGTAGGATTAGGGATCCTATCAGCATTACAATCTCGATGGTGAGGATGAAATCGACTAACTCATCTCCAAATAAGGTCATCTTGTGGGGCTTCACTTCTCGCTTCTGATGGGGTACTTCTTCTTCTTCTTGATATTTTCTTCAACAATCTCCGGCTAGTGGCACCCTTCTAGGGCTTCTTCTTGATTGAATGAGAACTTGAGCAGGGCGTTTAGGTGGGCAATTAGCGTTGGGTGTGGAGTGTTTTGATGTGAACAGGGCAGCTCGAGGTTGGCTTTTATAGGCAATCAAAGGTGAGGTTCGGGCATCGAGGCGTGTGCGCGTGATCATCGGCAACATTGGATGCCAGGGCATCTCAATCGTGCGGGAACAGCAGCAGCAGGGTTGGACGGCGAGGGTCGTTGCTCGGCGTCATGGTGACAGTGGCCTTGGGTGGTGGGGACGGGACAGCGTGTGCGATGGCGACGGTCGTGCTGCAGCGGTGTGACGCTGAGGGGACAGCAGCGACAGAGAGAAAGACAGAGGGGAAAGGAAAAGGAGAGGGAGAGAAAAAGGAAGGGAGGAGGATGGGGAAAAGAGAAAGAGGGAGAGATAGAGTGACAGACCACGGCGGCGTGCGTGGCGTCGGCAGACACTTCATCGCGTAGCGTTTGTCGTCAGGAGCTCTCTCTTTTTTTCTTTTTTTCATTAAATCTCCTGATCGTCTCTGGTAATTTCTTCTATTGTATGAAGGGGTGAGGGGAAAAGCACAAGGAGAAAGGATCTAGAGAAGAGAGACAAACCTAAAGGGGTGACTGCAACTAAATCATATAGGAAAACAAGCAAGAAGGCAAGCAGCGTTCATTCTACTTCGTATATCTATTGTCTAGGTCACTCCAAGTCTTTGGAACTAATTTCTATGTTACCTTATCTAGTCATACATTTTGAATCAGATAAGAAGAGAGAGAAAAACTATCTTTTTTTTGAAATAAAAGGGAAGGTAAGAGCATAATTTTTGAAAATAGATTTTTAGAAAAACATTCCTACCTAACGGCCATGCTAAGGGTTCGTCCTATAGTCCAAGTACGGCTCTGATACCACTCTATCGGCCCCTAATTTTTAGGGTCCACTGTGCATCACATATCACTCCCGGGATCAGTAGGTGATACGCACAATAGGGTCAAGATTGATATCAAAAACCATACTTTTATTAATCTAGGGAAAAACACGTTACAGGATTCATATGTTTTTACATAGCTTGGGCCATTGGCCTTACAACATACATCAGAGCTTCTACTACAGCGGTCCTATGAAGTCGTGGTTTCATTCCTACAGGCAACTTGGAGTGCGGACGCAACCCTAACCTTAAGCGTAACTCTATATCCTTGATGCGGTAGTCTTCATGTAGCTTCTTCTTGTAGTCATTCGGCTCTGTCTTCAGGTAGTCTCCAATTATCTTATCCTTGCGTATTTCTCGACAGCTTCATCCTCGGATGCTCATCTGCAGCTTCTCTCCTAAAAACATAGAATAGAGGGGATTGAGTACATAAAGTACTCAGCAAGCCCTAACTTTGGGTGGAGGGAGGTGGAAAGGCTATATGCAGAGGTGGTTAGTGGTAAAGGTGGTATGTTGAAGTAATTATAAAAGATGAGTTGGGCCCTGACAGGGTATTACCATCCTTACCAGCTCCCGAGTTGAATATTGGTTACCAAAGCATAAATACATCTTACCAGATTATCACAGGAGTGGAAGTCTAATCATTTGAGACCTCATCCCAGCGGTTGTCCATTCTAAGGGCATGGCTATTCGAATAGATTTAATAAAACTCTGCAGAGGTGTACAAATTTCCCCACATGATAGGCACTATTCCTAACCATGCGCAATTGGCAGAAATAGGCCTAACGAGACCTCGTTCCCGAGAGGGCGCTACCTTGGATTTCCATATAATTCCACCACGGTCTACTCAGGGATCGGAACCCACAAGCATCAGGATGATCACACAGCATCCTAGGATATCTATTGGTTGGATGATTACATAGCATCCGGTGGATGATCACATAGCATCCAGAATAGATAAAAAGGGTGCTCGCACACCGCACAACAATAAGTTTTACATGGAAGATCACATAGCAACCATGCCAATCAGACCACGGAAGATCACATAGCAACCGTGTCCTCTCCTGTTAGTCCGTTGCCACTCCGGCCTCCTAGTGGAAATTATACCTCTATCTAACGGGGTGTGAGATCAAGTCTACCCATATAGACATGTGGCTGTACGAGATTCTGGCTAGGCGAGATGGCAAATGAACCGGTCCTTGTATGACCGAGGCTAGTATCTCCCAACAAGAACCCTCACTAGGCGAACCTGCCAAGGTAACCCATACCACATAAATTACCCCCACTCGCCCTCTGTCGGGGTTTAGTCCAATTTTACCAACTTAAGTTCCATAGTTATTATCCTCAAATTCATAATATTCATATCTCATCAAGGTAACCAATACCTTCTCATAAATCACATATCACAAACATTCTCATAAATCATCATGGATCAGCACTAATTCATAAATGAGGATTTAAGTAGTATTTATTAAGATTATTAAATGGTGGGGTTGGGTATGGTGTGTTTATGGTGGAGGCTAGAAAAATGTAGAGGTGCTAGAAAGGAGGTAACTAAAGGAATGGTAATATAAGAAAAGGGTGGGGATTAGGACTTGCCTCTATTCAAAGACGAGCACATCCGAGGTTTTGATTCCGATGTTTCTGGTTCCTTCATCCTAGTGTAGCAGTGCTTCTGTGGTCCTTCGGGTTCTCCACGTCTTTTATCCTACGCTTGTCTAGCGCTGGCACCCAGAAGGAAACAACGAGCAAGGAATACAACACAAGCATAATCAAACAAGATAGAGGGGATGTATTGTTAGATAAGCCTATTATTACTAGGTGAACCTGGAAGGAGAAAGCCTGACCAAGTCATCACAGATGGTCGGATCGGCTTTTGTAGGTCTACAAGGTTAGCGACACATACACTCATGCTTATGTATGTGCCTTGGGTTACTTGATTTAGAGGAAGGTGGAAGACTAGGTCAGCCATACATAGGCATATACCCAAATGTATATATTTATATATACACGGGGAATATCCTTGTACGTGCGGATATATGTATATCTATTTATTTTATAAAAGAAAAGCAAGGCAACTAAAACTAGAATTTAAGTGGCACCAAATAATGAAACAAGGGGTGTGTATAAATAGAGCTTGATTTTAGAGGAATTTAGGAAGTGGAACGGGAGTACTCGGAGTTAGGATGAAGAAGATATAAACTTGCAAGGATTTGACATGGGCTGATATATGGAAAAATGAACTTGGGAATTTATTCTGGAAATTGGAATAATGGGAATGAGGTGGGACTGCGTAGGTAGGATCTAGAGTGTACCTAGTATATTTAGGAATTTTCTGTAATGAGAGAGGACTTACTCAGGCTCCTGCACACGTCTCCCGAGTGCGCGTAACATCTCATCTCAATATTGTTGGTAACGTGCACTACCCCGTCAAACGTGCTTGGCATGGCATTGTTACGTGAACCCGCTTGTTCGTTTGTTCAACGAACTCACCTTGCTAAGTGTTGTCCACGTATGCCACGTACACAGCAATGTGAGCTTGGCGTGCTCACTTTGGCTCATGCGACATGGCCAGCCTGAGACTGCTAGGCGACGTTCGTTCTGCTCGCTCTCAGTGGTGCGCGGCAGGAGATAGTTCCCGGCGGCTCTGTCCTCTGCTCTGGTATGACCAGTGGAGCGAGCACGGCATTTGACGGCGGTGGATCGTGGCGAGGTCTGAGGTGACGTCGCAGTCTGAGTGCGGCAGCTGCTCCAGCAGCGATGCTTCGGAACAGTGCTGGGGTGCTCGACGACGTTCTCACAGGCCGCAGCGATGACCACGGAGTCGATGGTGCTCATCAGCTCCGGGGTCATACTTGCACGTGGCGGCGAGGCAGAGCGCGAACGACGTTGGCCTTCGGTAGCTGGGCGGCGGCAGTGCCGACCATGGCTCCAGCTTGGTCCGCGGTGCGGCGACGGACTCGGCAACAACGGCACTGGCCCTTGGTGACTCCTACGCGACGAATGTAAGGCACGTCTTCCGCATGGTGCTCATCTGTTTGGTGGCGGCTTCAGTGTTCAAGCTTCGTGATGATTCCTTATTGGCGGCCATGGACAGCTATTTATAGCCGGAGTAGTTCGGAGCGCACAAAAATATCTTCGACGATGACTGGCTTTTATAGCCTTGGCGAGTGCACACAATAAGGCGGTGGCGAGCATAGGCGGTGCCCGGAGCAAGTAGCTGGAGATAAGCAGAGTTCGTTCTCCCGCTTCCTGTGTTCGAGCTAGTCCCCCGATGTCTAGCCATGGTGGCCTCGCCATCCTTTTTATAGTTGAGGTAAGGCGGTGGAGCACAGTAGGACGGTGGAGCACAGTGAGGTGATAGCCAGAAAATATCTCGGCAATGGCAGACCTCGCATGGCAAGGCGTGCTCTAGCAAGATATTTTGCGGCAAGGCAGACATGGCTCCGTCCGGGCAGGTCATTGGGCACAGTGGCCACGGTGACTCGGTGATGGGATGGAACGACGCAGGACAGCCAGGTGATAGCCGAGAGGAGCAGCATGAGCTAGCATGTATATACTCCATATATGTGTATATGTGCTCCAACATATGTGCAAATGAAGAAGCTAAGAAAGCCAAGAAGCTAACATGCTACAGGCCCACGCATAAACGTACAAATGGATGAAGCTAACACCGACTAGCTTTGTGTATACATGTATATATGTACTTGTATACAATTTAGATCGGCCGCACAGTTGATCTATGTCGCGTATATTTCTGAGAAGAGGTGCACCAGCAAAACACGGTGCTGCCCGGCATGACTTAACCGGTTCATGATGTGCTCCGGAACATTCTAGAACCCATGGTATATACACGCACTTGGCTGGCAGATACGAGGGTTGATCGTTAACCGGAGTATACGCGGATATGTGCGTGGTATTCCAGCGGCAGCAGCTGGGCGCAGTGGCGGGCGACGGGCGCGGGCGCGGCGGCTACGACGGCATCGTCCTCGACACGGCGACCAGGTGGCTGGGTGGCGGCCGGCGGGCTTCGGTTGGCGCGGCTTCGGCACGACGGAGGCAGGAGCACGGTGCTCGACTTGCAGGCCTCGGCGTTGGTCGCTCCGGCTCCGAGCTCGGGCTCGTGCTTCCCTGGACACTTCCCCAATGGTGAGCCTGCCGTCCTTTTATAGGCGGAGCAAGGCGGTGGCCACGGAAATATCTTCAGCAACCGACGGATGATGACAACGGAGAGAGGCGGTTCGTGCGTACGCGTCGTCCACGCGGTGTGCTGCCTGTCCAAGCTGCCAGCTTGCTTGCTGGCTTGCACGCCAATGGTGTATGTGCAAGCTGCCGGCTTGCTTGCTGGCTCGCACGCCAATGGGGTACATATACGCATGCATATATATACATATATACACATATGTACACATATATACATATATACGCATATATACTTATATACACATATGTACGCATATATACATATATACACATATACACATATATACATATATATATATACACATATGTACGCATATATACATATATACACCTATATACATATATATACATATATACGCATATATACACATATGTACGTACATATACATATATACATATATACACGCTAGTGGGCTTGCTGGGCTTGCAAAAAAATATACATGTACACATATATACATATATACACATATGTATATGCCTTTGTATCTATATACTTTTCATCTTCCGTAAGATAAGAGGATTTTATATTCTCAAGTTTCCTACAAAATGGACTAGCGCACATGAGTGGATTCGAATTGGATTTGAGAGGGACCGAATACGTGGTGGACTTGGTATTTTAGGAAATGGGGGATGGCAAGGAAAATATTATTTGATGCCAAAATAAATTCTAGAGCGCAAGCAAGCAAACAAACACACAAGCACAAAATCATTCAATTATAGGTCCTAAAATCTATATGGTGGATTTTTGATGCAAGGTTTTCAAAAACAGGTTTTTGGTTGTGCGGAAAATAAACTAGTCAGGTTTTAGGTTGTTAATTATAAAAAGTTCAAATTTTTAGTGATTTTTAACATGATGCAAAAACACGGGTGTTACAATATGCCTATCAATCACCCCGTGGAAGTCAAAAGATTGTAGAGTGACTTGACAGAGTATCTGGAGGAACTCTCCTGCACCCAATGCACCCCATCCTTTCCTGGTGTTAAAGCCACCTCATTCATTCTATCTCTAAGTTCAAGAAACTCATGTGTTTGTACTAAGTCCAACTGTCTTCTAAACTCTATCTTCCATTCACCTTCCACCATTGTTCTTGCCACAGCAATATCAGGGTCTAGAGTAATTTTAAACAGATTAGGATAGGAGAACTTTAGAGGGCACTGGTCAAGCCAGCTATCCAACCAGAATCTGGTTTGGATACCAGAATGCACAACACACCCCCTCCATTTCTAGTAACTATCTCTTATATTCAACAAAGATTTCTAGAATTGAGATCCATATCTACCTTTAATTTGGAAGATACTTTTATCACCCAAGTATTTTTTCCTCAGAATATCACAACACATGCTATTATCATTTCTTTCCAGTCTATCTATCCATTTGGCCAGGAGACATTCATTCATTATCTTCACATTAGTAAAACCCAACCCACCAAACATCTTTGGCCTACTCAGGGTGTCCCACTCGATCATGTGATATTTTCTCTTCTTGGAATTCCCCTACCAAAAGAACCTGGCTCTCAAAGCATCCAATTTTTGTATGTTACCATCATACAACTGATACACCCCCATAGTGTACATGGGGATGCTAGATAAGCAGGAATCAATAAGGATGGATTTACCCCTGAAGTTAAAAACTCACATTGCCATGTCCCTAATCTTTTCTCAGTTTTCCTCCACATATCTCAACTGAGCTTTTGTAATCTTTGAATAACTCACAGGCATACCTAAATAGGTCATTGGAAAAGATCCAATCTTACACCCAAAGATACTTTCAGCCATATGTTGTTCTTCTATAGACAAACCCACAACAAATAATTCTGTTTTGTCAAAATTAATTTTCATCCCTGACATAGCCTCATAACAGGATAAAATCTTCCTCACATTTCCTAAGTTTTCGATTGAGTACTGCAGTAACACCACAATATCATCAGCGTACTGTAAATGTGTTAAGCCACCTTCTACCAAATGTGGGACCAGCCCCTGAATAACTCCAGCTAGACTTGCTTTGGTAAGCATAGCAGACAATGCATCAGCAACTATGTTGAAAAGCAGGGGAGACAAAGGATCCCCTTGTCTCAGACCCTTCCAACTTCAAAAGTATTCTCCCCTCACACCATTCATATCTATACACACTCTTCCTCCTCTAATGACTTGATTTATCCAGTTAACCCATAGCTCGCAAAACCCTTTCGTGCAACACTTCCTCTAGAAAGTCCCAATTGACCTTGTCATAAGCCTTTTCAAAATCTAGCTTTAAGATAACTCCAGGGCAATTTGAGACCTTCAAGTCATGCAACACCTCTTGTAAAATTACTATACCTTCTAGTATAAATCTGCCAGGAATGAAGGCTGTTTGAAAGGACCGATAACTTTGCCTATAACTCTATTTAGCCTTAGAGTCAAAGTCTTAGTGATTATCTTGTATATCACATTTAGCAAACAAATTGGCCTAAACTGTTTCACAAGTGTAGCAGGCTTGATTTTAGGCAACATAATGATAACTCCAAAATTCGGTCTCCATAACTCTAATTTCCGCTCATGTAGGTTATCTAGCATTTCCTTAACAATACCTCTCAAGTGAGGCCAAAAAGCTTTAAAGAATTCAACAGAGAACCCATCGGGGCCTAGAGCTGTGTTGTTCCTCATCTCTTTAATCACCCTATCTAACTCTTCCTCGTAAAAGGGCTGGTTAACCAAGCATTATCTTCATCATCTACTTGTTCCACTGGCCACATATTTTCCTCTAAGTGCATATTGGCTACCTCTTCATGCCCAAAGAGTGTTTTGTAATAATTAGTGATATGAGATCTTAGTCTATCTCGGGGTCCAATTCCTCCGGCCATCAATTTCTAACATTGTGATCTTCATCTTCCTCCTTCTACCATTAGCACATTTGTGGAAAAAACTTGAGTTTGAGTCCCCTGAAATTATCCATTTTTCCCTAGCTCTCCTCTCGCCACTTTGTGTTTCTTCATCAGTAAGGATCTTCTATAACCGAGTATCTAAAGCATACCTCTCATCCCATTCTATGTTGGCCAGAGGCCTTGATTCACTCCATTCATCTAGCTCATGTAGTCTCTTTAGGATTTCTAGTTTGTCCTTTTTCCTCGGCTATATCGCATTCTACCCCCAACATTTAATAGCTCTCCTCATTTTGCTCGAAGTTATGTGCCAGTGATCCAAAACATCATGTTTAAACCTGAGAGGCCATTTCCCTTGAACCCACTCCCCAAAACCTTCTTGATGTAACCAGTGAGAGTTAAATCTAAAATAGAAAATCTGAGGCTGACCAGCCCCACCGTATCCACTATAATGGGATCATGATCAGACCCAACCCTGGGAGCAGTCACCACAGTTGTTAGATCAAACCTGTCTTCCCATCCACTAGAAGCCAACACCCTATCTAGGACATAGAGGATGGGAGGAGTTTGTTTATTGGACCAGGTAAATCTACTACCAGTCCTATGAAGCTCTCTAAGAGAAACACCATTAATCATATCATTAAAAGCGAGACATCAAAGCATGATTAACATTACCGAGAAGATTTTTCTGTAGAGATCTAACCAAATTAAAATCTCCTCCCACCAAAATTGGGTTGTCTGAAACCTAGATTTTTTGTTGTATCTCATTCAAAAAATCTAATTTTCTCTCATCATGAGTGGGCCATAAACATTCATTAAATCCCAAACAAAATCATCATCTATCATCTTTAAAGAGAGACACTGAAAGAAATCACCTGAAACTTCACTAATAACCTTAGCTATCTCCTTATCAAAACCAGTCAACATACCTCCAGAATGCCCACTACTAGGCACCCAAGACCAGTGCATATCTCTATGAGCAAAGCAAACCTATTCAGTTCCCTCTAACTGAAGGAAGCTATTATTGTTTCTTGTAAGCATATACCATCAAAAGAGAACTTATTCATCAATTCCAAAGAAGAGCTTTCTTCTACCAGGACTCCCGACCCCCTAATATTCCAAAAAGAATTTTCATAATTAACTTTTCAAGGCTAGGATTTCTAACTCACATTGCTCATTATCTCTAAACTCATCACCTCTAAACTCCTCAACTATCTCTACGAGAAGATGTACAAACCCCTGTTACCTTCCTTCTCAACAAGTTTAGAACTCTTACTATTGTTGGCCAAATCACCAACATCTATGGCACAAGGCATACCTCTATCATCTATTTTACTTTCCATCATTTTTTGTTTGGCCTTGACCAAGGTAGCTAAGGCCTCCTCTCTTGCTTGGATTAAGGAAATATTGGCAAGTCTAGTTTGTTCATCACTTCCCAAGGACACCCCATAGATCTCGGCTATACCATTTATAGAGCATTCGGGAATAGGTAAAACAAAATTAACAGTATTAGAAGGAATTATACCTTTCCTAGTAGCCTTGCTGACCATAGCCTTTTCTTGAATGTTCCTCTCCCTATCCGGGAGCCTTGAGCTTTGTCTTGTGATAGTAGTGTTTGCATTCGACCGTGAGACCCAATCACATTGGATGTCTCCACCACCTCATGAGATTCAGCAAGTACCACCATCTCCGGACTCAATAACCCCCATCTCAACAGATTTGAGCTTAGCACTGTTTGCTTCACCATTAGATGAGCATTTGCATTAGTAGTACCATCTGACCCAGCAGCTATGTCCACCATAGTCCCCACACTGTCCCAGCTCAAACCAGACTCACTGGGAGCATTTTGCTTTCCCAGGCCTATCCCCCCAGCCTGTGCTGCCTTCTTGTTTATCTCATCTAGCAAATTATGGGACCTCCCCTGACTCTTAGAAGTACCAGGGCCAGAAGATCTCGATGAATCCTTTGGAGCAGTTTTCCCTAAATCAACCCACCTATCCTCCTGAGACTCTGGGTCCACCTCATTAGTGAGATCCTCATCATTTTCATCCATGTCATCATCATTTGGTGTATTAGGGGGAACATCCTCATCTTTTCAGAGAAAAACCAAGTAATCCTTCTCCCTTTCAAGTTGATATATACCTCAGAGGTGCCCTCAACCTTAGTAGGGTTGAGACAAGCTACTTTTACCCACACGAGACTTCTATTGGAGAGATGGCTTATGAACTTTCATAGGCTCACCTACTAACTTAGCCCAGTTCTACAACAACAAATTCTGTCTTAGCAAAATCGGGAATACCCCTAGCCTTAACCCATACCGGATGCAACTCCCTGGAAGATCTCCGGGTCAACATCAGATTCCTCTATCACGCAACAATGTCGGAAGTAACAAATTTTCTCTTGTGCATGTTTTTTAGAATGTGCAGGATAGATTTAGAAGGGACTATTGACGGTAGATATACCCTATTTTTACCCATCAAAACTGTCAACAGATTACACATTTTGGGGAAGAAAACAACTAAATAAGTAGTGACATAGGTACAATTGACTTGGTTCCACATGTACATGTCATTATTTGGTTGCAGGTACAAACAGACACTTTTTAGGGTCTAGAGGCCTAAATAAGAAGAAATATGAACAAGTAAGAAATGATCAAGCAACAAGTCTACAACATGAGCATCATTTCTAGAGAGCTAAGGAGCAAGGGAGCAATAGGCTGGCGGCTGGGGGCCACCAGCGGGGGTTGGCCGACCCCTGACCTATGGGTTCAGGGCATGCCACGCTGCCACTATCCAAGAGAAGCTCTCCAAGCTTATTCTCCACCCTTGGATCACAAGTGTGTTTCCTCTCAATGGCTCATATTCAGCTCACATGGATCCATGGACCCGCATTTTCATCATTCGAGGGGAACAGTGGGTCCCACCACTTCATACCCACACTAAAGATAGTAGGGAGGGCCCACAAGTAGGGGAGAGGCCCCACCTAACATAGGGGGGTCAGCCGACCCCCATATGGTGACATCTCAGGGTCAACTTTCTCCCACCGATGTCAGCATGCTTCTAGAAGAAAGGGGCTGGTCCCACCTGTCGGTGGAGGGTCGGCCCGACGCCCTTTCGTGGCCAACCAAGGTCGGTTGGCACTCCACCGACTCTCTCGCATATCCCCCACATGGTGGTTGATCTCAAGCGTCCATCTAAGGTGGTTTGGAGGTCGGTTCATCCAAGGGTGGAGAGATGGTGTCACGCGGATCGCGACGTGGCGTGGAGTAGCCCCTACTCCACCCCCACTATAAATACCCCCATAGACCTTCACTTTAGAGCATGAAACTTAGGAGAAAGCCACTCTCTAGTATATTTAGCTATGTTAGTAGAGGGAGAGTGAGGAGTCTCCAAGGAGAAGTCTTGGCCTGTCGGAAGTCTTCTCTAAGGTGCGCCTCGGCGGATGCGAGCTTCTTGTAAGTCTTACATCTGAGTCTTTCTAGTACTTTATATTCTAGCTTAGTACTTTGAGTGTATTGTTTTCTTTACTTGGCGCATCGCTTTAGTAGTTAGAGTGCTCTAGTCTCTTGCAAAGATTAGAGTAGTAAGATTAGCGTAGATGTGGTGTCTAGACTACATCTTACCTTTGCGGACTCCTTGTCGCACTGTGTAGACGCCCAGCGAAGAATGACAAGCTTTTCTAGGACTCTGGAGTTCCTCGCATGTGTTCTAGGCAAGTTGCCAAATAATAGTTGGGCCTCTTAGGTAGCCGCCTTAGTAGGGGTTCTGTCGCCTACTTTTTCGCCTGCCGCCCCAAGTAAGGAAAGACCCCAGTACACTTAGAGTATCGTAGCCAGACTATTTCTACTAGATAGATCTCTCTATCCTATTATCCTAGACCCTTTGTTTCATCCTTTGGACGACCTTGCGCCTAGTTAGTTCACTTCACGTTCCCTATGGAAAATACGATACCTGGAATACTCCCGGTGAAGGCTACATTGACTACCATACGCTTGCGGTATATCCGTTTTCCACTTCTGGTGTCAACAGGGACATTAACTAGAAATTCACTCCCAGAGATTCTCTTCACATTCTAGTCCCATTCCGAGTTCACCAAATACTATAGCTCAGTTTTCACTCTGTGCCTTGTGCCTCTTCCCTGTTAGATTGAGACCATAGCCTTGACTGGGCTCTCCTCACTCTTCTTTCCTCCTACTTTATTTTCTGGTATCTCTAGAGCATAAAACAGCTGATCCAGAATCCCATAACCACACAACATAAGGCCTTTTGAAGCACCAGCCCTTGGTGTAACACCACCTAGCTGACCTGTGTTTGAAGACATAATAGAAGCCTCAAGCTTAGCTAGAGTACCACTCTCTTTCCTTTGGGGAACATATGCAGCTTTCTTGAGAGGACAATGATATGACTTGTGGCTAGTGTCGTGGCAGCTGTAGCAGTAAGGATCATTGACACAATCGAAGTGATGGTGGCTGGTTGCAATTGAAACACTTCATCTGCCCAACTGAACCTTTCCCCTGACCATGATCCCCTTGCTGGAATTGGTAGCCCCTCTTCTTATCTTGTATATGATATCTCAAATCATCCTCAGCGCCCCTTTTCTTTTCCTGAAACTTCCCTTGCTCTGGACCTCTAATTTGCTAGCGATTCTGACGATTACCCTCCTCCTGGCCAACGAGCTCTCTGCCCCGGGCATCCCAGCCCCTTCTCTAATCTGGGGCATCACCCCTGCCTTCCCACACGCAGCTAGCATCGCGACCGCCCTTGTAGCTGAAGCCTTCCCTCATGTAGCTTCTCCTTTCCATAGCTCCCTTGCGACTTACACAAAGGACCTCCCGTCGGTGGTGGTGGTTGAACTCTCCGAAGAAATCTAGCCTACCCACCGTACCTTCGAATCTCCTCCCGGTTCTCGGGAATCTCTCCGCCGCCGAGTCCCAAACCCTAGCGGCCACAATCCAGACCTAGCTCCGAGTCAGGGTTGAGCGTTTTGACGACGAAGGAATATACGAGTGGGTAAAGAGAGAACCAATGATGGGCTTTTAAACGGGCCACAGGCCGGCCCACTCGTCCCATTTGTAGTCATCGTCCCTCCCAAACCACACTCCCCGCTCCCCTGCTCCGCACCGCCTACCAAGATCTGCTCCAATGGCGGACGCCTCAATTGCGACATGATGGCCTCTGTCGATTTCACCGGAATCTCCTGATCTCCCGCCGTCGACCGCGAGAACCGGGTGGAATGTTCCCCACGGCAATCGATTGCTCATCAACCGCCACCACCGGAGGGACTTGCATATGCTTAACTCTATGACCTCGAATTGCATCCGAGTCCTGCGAGTGTTTGGGCAAACCAAACGCCACGGTAGGGTTCCGCGCAGGGTATCTCGACATCCGGAAATGTTCGGCATTCAGCCAATCCTCCAAATCCATGTCAACTAACTCAACCTCTGAACTCGAACCATAGGATCCATCCATCGAAGCTCTGCGCATCTCCCCCTGTTGCTACATTCTCCCTCCATCGACGACAACGCAAATGGAGGAAAGGCAAGTGTCGGCCTCCTCTTACCCATCCCGCTTTGCGGCGGCGGAATCACGCGGTCCCGTGCCGAGACACCGCGCAAACTCCCACCGAACCGAGGAGAGGGCAGCACGAGAGGGAGGGTTTCTGGCTCAATCGACGCAGCGTCGCCCCCGGCGAGACTCTCCTACTTTTCGCCGCCGGTTGACCCCTGAGGAGGCCCCCGATGGGGAGGAGTCGCCGGCGGCGGAGCGCCTACGCTGTCGCCTCTGTTTCGCCTCTCCTCGTTTCCACTTCCAGTCTCCAACCCGCCTCCAATTTCAATTTGAGTTCAACCTTTTCCTCCCTACACTCCTTCAATTCCCTTTGGAGTTTATCCTTTGTCACAGTACACTCCTCCAATTCTAGCCTAATCTTTATTTCGATTTCCAATTGGAGTTTAATCTTTAATTCGAGTTCCAAAATGAGTTTAACCTTTAATTCGAGTTCGACTTTAAGTTTAGGCTTTGCCATCAAACACACATTCAATTGACTTTGGAGTGCACTAATTTTCACCCTACACTCAGCCAGTTGCCTTAGGAGATCAGCCTTCACCTTGAGCTCGCGGGATATACCTGACGTTCATTAATTTTAGTGGGGAATTAGAGCGGAGAGGTGCAAATACGACCACACTGCCCAGGAATTGGACATTGAAAAAAATGATGTCTTTTTCCTCACCTGGAGGTTCATTACGTCCCCAGTCCCTCCGGGGCAGACGCACGTCACGGAGAAGATAAATCTCAGCCAATCCTCCAGCTGCAGCCACCAATCCCAATGGATTCACGAAAGCCAATGGCAATAAAAATGCCATGTTCTGGAGACTTGTAGAGGTTGGCAGCTTGCGGCCGTCGTGGCCCTCCTGGCGCTGCTGTTCTCACGCAGTCGCCGGAGTTGGAAGACGCTTCCGCTGTTGAAGCTGAGAGAGAGAGAGAGAGAGAGAGAGAGAGAGAGAGAGAGAGAGAGAGAGAGAGAGAGAGAAGCTTGCGGCCCAGGCAGGAATCCCAGGTGACAGTCTGAGTACCTTAACCAAATAGCAAGCTCCTGCGGTCCTGTCTGGCTCACGGGAAGGAACTCAAATAAATTGTGCAACCTGTTGTCAATGATACTGTACTGACAGATAAGCATACATCATCAGACATACATGAGCAGCGATATTCTCAAGGATATTAAATCTCCGAATTTGTCTGGATATTAAATCTCCGAATTTGTCTGCAGGGAAGCGGACTTTAAATTACAAGTTCTGTATAAGTTTCAGTGCATTTGAAATATATATGGAAAGGCCCCCAAACAATTCCCTCAGCCGGCAGCATGAGCCATTCAGCCAAACATGCAAATATGTTCTGTCAAGTTCCTGACGATGTGCAGGGTATGCATCCACCACGCCCATGCCTGTTAGTGAGATTATTTCAGGCCATGCATGTAGCTCGCCTGCAACTAGCAGTCATAAGGGATAAATCACTGAATCAATGCCTTGGCTTTTGGTAACTTGTAACGCTTCATTTTCCAGAGCACAAGTTAATTCACATGAATATTTCTTAAGGCCCTGTACACTCATGCCATGGGCCTCTCAAATCATTTCATAAGCAAGCCGGCAATGGCACCAATTCAATGCAAAGGTGTCTGATCAAAACGTTGAGGCCTGGGTTGTGCAAACCACACATCAGTGATAAGCGCGCGCGCAGACCTAGGGATGAAAACGGGCAGCTGAGGCGTGGTTTCTAGAGCTAGAGACAGATGGGTACAAGCCGCTGGCCTAGCTGTGCCCCTAGAGACCATCACGAACCGCCCCTCTAAAAAGGTCCGTGTAGTAGTGACAGTTTTTTTTACCGTTATTGTTGCGATTAGGATGACTCTTGAACCGAAAGAATAGTGGAGATGCCGGATTTCATGTGTAGAATTAGAACGCAGTTGGCAAGTCTGCAGTTGTGTATTGTACTGCATTGCATTCACGCCAATGGCTGCTGCTACCGCTACATGAGTAGGGACAGACATCTGACCCTAATGCGGTGTTGTGGTGTAGTGAATTAAGCACATTGCCAATTGCTAGTTTTCAGTCAGATGAAGAATTCCAAGCTACTGTATTTCGTAAGAACCCGATCGTTTTACTTGCCAATTCTCTGTCGGATGAACAAGCATATGTCTGATCCATCATATCCTCCGAGTGAGTGCAGTGCCTGGGGCCTTGTTCGGTTTCATCAAAAAGTTAAAAACTTTTCACTCTCTCTCCGTCACATCAATTTTTAGACCCATGCATGAAACAGTAAATGTAGGTAAAAAAATAACTAATTGCACAGTTTAGTTGTAAATCACGAGACGAATCTTTTAAGCCTAGTTGGTCCACGATTGGATAATATTTGCTAAATAAGACGAAAGTGCTACTATTCACAGGGTTGTAAAAATTTGCAATCCAAACAAGGCCTGGATCGTATTCGTATAGCAGGCCAGGTGAGAATGAAACGGAATGTGATCCTGGCGGAAGTCATTTGCAGCGGCACTTGTATTCTTCATCGACATTTCCTTTTCTGCAAGATGGCACCAGAGGTAACACTAGTAGTAACAGTTAGGCATATCCGCATTTAAATTGCTAATTAAAATCCCATCTTTAACTCTTTCTGAACATTTGCATGGCCCTGCAGGTCAAGGCAGTGCAGTTGCAGTGTGGCACGTTCCTCGCAGCAATGGCGACGCCGATGCCAACTCCACCTCCAGGGGCAGCAACATGGTAGGCAGATTCTGGGGGCCGCTCAGAACTGCAGAGGTGAGAGTTCTTCTTCTTCCCTGCAGATGAATGCCACTCCAGAACCAGAGGTACGTACAGTTCTGAACTTCTGAATGATCCGGTTGCACCTGCACACTGGAAATGGAATGTTTTATTCAGTTCACAGTAACATTGCAATCGTCGTCCCCAGGATTTTCAATTTCGATTTTTTTTTAAAAAAAAAATCGGCCACCCCTGAAATTACCGAAATTCGCGAAATTTGGCAACTGGTTTCTTGTGGGTTATACAACATTTTGACCTCCTTTTAATGAAATACGTGGTATATGACACAATCAAGAAAAATAACTCCTTAAGAGAATGACAATGCTAGATGCTTGGTTTGAAGAGAGAAAAAAACAGTAAGCAAGCACCATTGGTGTTGGTACAATCCTGCGAGGCATAAGGTACATTACATACAGCTATGAGCTATCGGCTGCTCCACATTTATAGTGCTTTAACATGTATTCAGACATGAATAGCACGGGGTGATACAAATTACCAAATGAAGTTTTATAGTGCTTCAAATTTTTGTCTACTTCATACACAGCTTCAGAAGTCAAATCATTTGAAGAAACAAAGTTTAATCTAATCAGAATGCCAACATAGATAGAAACTTATGGTGACTTTATTTGTCCTCGTGTTGCAGTCTATTCAGCATCATCCTTCGAACAGTTCTTGCAACATCTCTTCCAGCTCCTTGGGGGTGAATTTTGGGTTGGTAACTTTGTAATCCTCAATGTATCTTGTATAGTCTGGAATTATTTTTTTCGATGACAGCTTTGCGCAGCCTTTTCCTAAGCCCAGGATCGGGACCTTCCACAGCTTTTGGGTAGTGTAGGTTTTCTGAAATTCAGACTCGAACATGGACAGTGGGGAGTGGATTCTCCCCAGGCACAGTGGCATCATAGGATTGGACAAGCATGCCAACACCGGTGCCCAAGATACCTCTATATAGCTCTCTATATAGTGCTCGACTTTGCGAGTAACGGCTACCACATCAACTTCGATATAAGAGTATTTGAGCTTATCCCATATGAAGTTTGAGTTGTTGAGTAGGAATAAGAACCGAGGCCTTTATCTAGGAATAACTGTGACTTGGTGATGAGCTTTTCTTCAAGACAAGACACCAACTCCGTGACGAGGCTGTTGGAAGGTGGTGCCTCTCCATGTCCAGTCTGAGGCACATACTTACCAAGGCTAGCTGCTTGGGATACTAATGGATCAAGTGGCCAGCAATCGTACAGAAGAAACTTGATGTGATCCATTACTGAGCAAGTGGCCTCGTGAATGCCCGATGATCCTTGTGGAGTTTGAGTAGCAAATAACGAGTCCTCCATTGACTTGAGGACACGAGTCCTAATCTCCTCCAATGCGTTCCATATGCCCTCAAACGCCTTGCCCTGCTTTGCTGACAAGAGGCTTACCATTTCCTTCTCTATCCTTTCAACCTCTGCAGGGGTCGACGAATGGAACAGCAATCTGATCCCCGATAATGCCTTGGACAGAGCACTATGTATATGGAGACAGGAAACGACAGAGTCTAAGATGTACGGTGGACCACGTATAGAAAGAGATTTACTAAACATGGCATCATCAACAAAAACAAGCATTTTCGACATGGCTTGTTGGAAAAAGAGTGCGAACTGTACCGGATCCAGACTAGTGGTAGCTTGTTTCTCGCTCTCAGGAGGAAGAGGAAGCCCTACCTCTTCCTCGCTAATACCAGGCATGCCCACAACAGAGCCACCATGGCCATGGTCGGGAAAGAAAGACTCGGTGAGACGAATGGTTTCCATGATTTGTGTGAGAGCTCGGATCCAGCTACATGTCTCACCTACCGTAGGAGTAGGGTGCCCGTGTACCCACTCAGATGCACCACCAACATCGAGTTGGAGAACTCAGCTGACGCCCAGCTCCGAGAACCACCTCTCCAGGGCATTCATGCCGCTGCCGTCACCTAACATGCTGAATTCTTGGACCAGGCTTTCGATGTGGTTCATCCTCTTCTCCTTCAACGTTTCCCCGGTTTCTTTGCGGGGCTTCTTGGTTGGTTGAACAAACTCATCGGCATCCTTTTTGTCGGCTTCAATAATCCAGGACGTGCCCACCCTGAGCTCCGACTCCATAGAGATACTAGAGGAGTGGCGAGAGGCGCTCCCGCTAGATGTGTAGGCGGTTGAGACGATGGTACCTGATCTGGAGCTGCTGCTGATGGTTCCAGTCTCCTCGTGGCGCCAGCGGTAGGTCCAAGAAGGCCCCCGACCGCGATCCCTGCCCGTCTCCTCCATGCCAAAGCTAGAAGCTTACAACGAGGCGAGAGGGGGCGTTTGCGTTTAACTTTTGTTTTTGGATTGAAGAGAGAACGTGGTGTGGATGATAGTGTCGCCTTTTCAAAGCTTAATTTGGGCCAGGATTCCATTCCATCCCATCCACGTACGAAACGGGCCAGAGCGCGTTTTTTCCACGTCGTGTTTACAGAGAGTCTTTGACCTGGGCCCCAAACAAAGCTGCTGCACTGGCCCACAATGTCTCACGCGGCATCAGGAGACAGAAGGTAACGTGAACTGATCATAGATGAGTTGGTAGGACTGTCTAGTGAGACGTTATCCATTAGGGTTTAAATTCTGATGCCTGTATCTTTTTCTGAGATTTTTCCAAGGATTTTCTGGTGTTATGCGTTAAGTGGTAAGCGACGTTCCTGTCGACAACGAGGCGCCAATGGTGACTTCGAAATTCTCCAGATCTGCCAGGTGCTCTGTCCTTCGGAGGTGCTCATAGGGATAGGTTTGCGTACGTGTATTCATAAGGGTGAGTGTGCGTGCGTGTTATAAGTGTCTACATTGTACTGCATAATTCAAAAAAAAAAAGACAGAAGGTAATCCAGGATCGCCCTCTCTCTTGTTGCTGCAGAATGTTGTTGCGCGTAAAGAAAAATCCCCAAAGGCATAGTTATCAATTCCATTCCGGTAATGCACGTGATGATTGACTGTCTGCTTCCTTCTGTCTATAGTCTATACCGAGTACCACTACTATCTCTCTCTCTCCTTGACGTTAAAGCTGCTGTAGAAAACGTTTTCTCTCGACTCCTCTCAATTGACTCGATTTGTTTTGCCAAATCATGGTCACACTACTGGACACGGCTACTTTGCTGAGTGCCTAGTGCACTCGGCAAAGGCATATTTGCACTTGACAAAAGCTTTGCCGAGTGCCGCACTTGGCAAAGGACACTCGGAAAAAAAATTATCGGCAAAGCCCTCTTTGCCAAGTATCTTTTGTCGGGCACTCAGCAAAGCCTTTACCGAGTGCCACATCAGCACTCGGCAAAGAAAAGCGGCCGTCATAGTGGAGACGCCGTTAACAGCGGCTTTCTTGAGTGCCGACACGGCGCTACTCGGCAAAGTTTTTTATTTTTTTAGAAAATTATTTGCCGACCTGCCACGACGACAGGGCACTCGGCAAAGGTTTTAATTTTTTTCAGGACTTCTTTGCCGAGTGTCCATTTGCGCGGCACTCGGCAAAGATTTTTTCTTTTTTTAAAAAATTCTTTGCCGAGTGCCACCTGACGAGGCACTCGGCAAAGGTTTTTTATTTTTTTCAAAATATCTTTGCCGAGTGCCTAGTGGAGTGGCACTCGGTGCGAGTGCCACCCGGCCAGGCACTCGGCAAAGTTATTTTATTTTTTTTAAAAAAATTCTTTCTTTGAGTGCCATGGTCATGGCACTCGGCAAAGCTTGGAAACTAGCCTTTTTGCACCCGGTTTCCTAGCTTTGCCGAGTGCGTGACCATTGCACTCGGCAAAAGGGGCCTTTGTCGAGTGTTGCACTCTGCAAAGTGACCCAAAACATCTTTTTTTATATATTTTTTACATTCTATCACGATAAACAGCAGATATCACAAATATATCATATCCATCACAGTATATATCACATATTTGTCACATTCATCACATATATCACATCCATCACATATATCACATCCATCACAATATATATCACATATATCACAACAAGTTCTCAAGTTGTCCATCACGGTTGTCCAAATACCACAAGTGCATCCAAACAAGTATATCACAAATCCAAGTGAAAGAAATGCAAATACAAGTACCATTGACAAACATCATCACCAAGGTGGAAACCGAGCCGGGGTGAAGGAAAAGCTGGATCATTCGGAGGCGCATGAGCTAGATTGTTCGAACCCACAAATTGAGGCTGCATAAAGGAGAAGAGATTGCATGTGAGACATGATTACTTAGAGACAATCCTATCAACTTGCCTATAGCTAATCTAGGAAGGTAGAGGTCATACAAGCAAAGCACAAGCGAAAGCAATAAACTTTCATACTCGCGGGAGTAGCTGCAGCTGCAGTAGGAAGCGAGGTAGAGCAAACAGCCTAGGTGGCACAGCTACACCCGTATGTTGCCCAAGAGTTTGCATGAACGCATAATGTCCACCATCCTCTGCGTCCGGGCCTCCCGCTCGGCTGCGGCTAGGCCGCCATCCTCGCTGCTCGGCCTCTAGCTCCTAACGTTGCCTCCTTTCTTCTTCCAGCCCGGCCCGCAATATTTCACTCCAATGTTTCAAAGTAATGCAAAGCTAATTAAGGTGTGTAAAGATCAATGTACGGTGAGTAAAACAAGAATAACCTCGAGTGCATTGACCCGGTGCTGTGAAGAGTCCGGCCGTGGGTGTATGGCCGGGCTTGCGCTCGTGCTCCATGCTCGGATCTGGGAGAGGGAGGGAGTAGAGCCCATGTCGATGACGCCGTCACCAAGCCGAACCGTCCATGCTTCTTGCCTCCTCCCACCCTCATGATTATCTCTCCATCAAGGTCGTCGTTGCTCGGATCGTACTCTAGCCCATGGACCAACCTTGCCACTGACTTGTACTCACTGACACGGGTGTAGACGCTTGGGTTGGTGTAGGCCTCTGGCGGGTCCTCTGGGTTGTAGGAGACGTCGGACATCGCCTTGCCCTTGTGGGCCATGCACCATGCCACGGAAGTTGGAGCAAGGCGGCACCATGTGACAACGGCGCAAGAAAGACAAAGCAAGATGATTAGAAATCGGCGGGAATTGAGCGTCATAATAGATAAATGAATTCACATGCCCATGCTTGTACGTATCCGGCGAGGCTGTGTAACAACCCTAAAATTCCCAAACACAAAAATCACAACCAACAAAATTTTTTTGCAAACAAACCCATGTTTGTTGATTTGTCTTGTAGGAAACTCAACCCAGTTGCTTGTATAACACCCATGTTTAGCTGCTAAGCTCTACAACATAATAATCATCACATGTGTCTCTGAAGCCACATGTGATCAACAACCTAACTTGAGCATAAATGACATCAACATGTTTGCTTTGGGTTTTCTTTTGGATTTATGTGATGCTAAGTGCCCTCATGTATAAATAAACAAATATCACGTATATGAATATAACAATATACATATAGGGGATTTCACCCCAAACTATGGTATTAGTTTACCATGACACCTAGCATGAGTAACTAAACCCTAATTATATATCTAACCATGGCATAAGTATCTAAACCAAATAGAAAAGCCTTTTACAAAGCTCGAGAAAATGGAGAAAGCTAACCGGTGGCCCGGCCCGGCCAGCGGCATGGCCCGCCCGGCCCTAGCGGTGCAAGCATGTGGCCCGAGACCAGCCAACAAGCCCGGCTCGCATCCACTCTTCACTCGCGTTCTGGCCCAATGACACAGCCCGCTGCTAGCCTTTTTCTACCTTTCTTTTTTCCTGGACAAGAAAACCAACCGGCCCAGCAGCTGCTTAGTTTTCCTGGATCACAAACAAGCAGACACCGCTGCTTATGACATGCGGGCCCTCCATGTCATATGTCTCCACCGGATCCTCTCTCCCTCGCTTTTTGACGTTGTGAAGCGAGCATCGGCATCGGGCGGGAATATCCGTGCCGCCGTCCATCCTCGGCGTCCGCGCCCCCACCAACCAACCGGCAACCATGACCACGCCACGAGAGCGGTCCACGACGCCTAGACCCCACGCTAGCCTAGCACGCACGTCTGGCACGCAACGGCCATGGCAGACACCATCACATCGCACCATGAGTACATCCCCTCTTGGTCCCCCACTTTTCCTTCAAAAAGCAAGATTCAAATTGCCGGATGGGAGAGCATCGCGGCCACGCCACCTTTTCCCAGCACGTCACAGCCCTCCGATCTCTCCTGTTCATCACCACCGTCCGCTGGCATCCTGTTAACACCAGAATTTGGTCAGGAATATGACGGGTGGACCCCGACGGCAGAGAGAGAGGAATTCGGCAAATGCATATGCGGTCGGCTAATTTCCATGTGTTCGGCAAATGGCCAAGCGGTCGGAATCGCTTTATTTGAAGGCGGAGAAAGGAAAAAGGAAGCGATCGAAAAGGGAATGAGTCGTGATGATCAAGGACTCCGATTGTGGATAGAGTTAGCATGTCTTTGTCTTTCCAATTTTGGTTAGATAGTTCGTAAGTGCTTAGGACTCATGTTTTGTCCAGGGTATAAATATAAACCCTCGACCATTGTAATAGGGGTTCACAACCAAATCAATACAACCGGCTACGCGCCACCCTTCGAGTCCTTTAGTCGTGTCGTCGAGTTCTTCGAGAGGGCCAATCGATCCGTCGACCTCCGTAAGTCCGGCAACCTTGTTATCATGTCTAGTATCGTGCGGCGGATTTAGATGTGATGCAAGTAGTCTCATCCGTTTTGCTTAGTATCGTGCGGCGGATTTAAGCTTAATGATGGGAAGTTTTTGCTTGTGCCTTGTATCGTGCGGCGGATTAAGACATGAGTAAAGATAGTTATCGGCTCTTTTAGATTTGGCAAGATCTAATAGATTCATTAAGTTATCACGTGTTGCATGCTTTATTTAATGTTTAATTATTTGCAACACTCTTTTGCCCAATCTAGATTGATACTCTTTCGGCTTGTTGATCGTTCCTTTCATGCTTATTCAATACCGAGTAAATCAAGCTCATATAGCCGAATTAGATCGATCTAGATTGTTACGTGTTGCGGGTTCATTCACGTTATATGTAGATAAGCCTTGACGGGACCGGGTACCGTGCGGCGGATGCGGGTCTTTGGGTTACTCTAGAGCTAGTCATCCGGTGGACTAGAGATCGGTTTAATCGATAGGCTCCTTTTACATGTTGCTTGTTTGTTCCTTCTTCATGGACCCCGATTCGGCAATCTTGCCGATACGGTTATGCTTATACATGTAGCAAGTATCTATAGATCTGTTAGATAATTATATGCTTTTAGCTCTTTATTGCTAGATTGTATCATGCGGTGGATTGATCTAGTAGCAAGGAGTGGTGTAAATTCATAGTGAGTGGTATCATGCGGTGGATTAGCTTGCTTGGGTTTATGCTCGACGGGTTTATGAAGGCTAGACGTGCGGCAGACTAGTTGGAGTAGCCTATGCATGTGTTGTTTAGTAGATTTATATTTATAAGTTACTTATTCTTAATTTTTAGTGCTTAAAGATGCTTTAAACATGAGATGTAGTTTGATATGCTTCAATGATTTAATCTTGTTCAAACATGTCTTCATTTACCGTATTCGGCTAGTTTGTTGTTTACATCGGTTATGTTACTTTAGCCGAATGAACCGCATCCTGTTGCGATAGCTTCCATAGCTATGTGTCGTCGTAAGTGGCTTCGGGGCCGTAAAGATGGAACTGTCTGGTCTCACCCGGCACGTTCCAGTTATGATCTTACCGTTTTATCCCTTGTCGATTTTCAGGTCAAATCGGCGGCACGCCACCGGATTCGACGCCGGGCACCCGATTGAAGCTAGGCTTTCCGGCTTCCGTGTGTGAGACGCGGGTGGTTACATTTTGCGTCAACACACTTTTTGGCACGCCGGTGGGACAACTTCTCAATATAAGATGGGATCGGAAATTGACAACGATCACGTTCGAACGTGACCATGGACGAGCCGCCACGAGCAACGCCGGATGGTGGAGCAAGCAATGGAACAATTTCAGCGAAATGTCGATGTCCTTTTCCAAGAACAAGAGTGGCGAGTGATGATCAAGCAAGCACCGCCACGAGTTCTTCTCGCCGGTCGATCGATGTTACCGACGAGGAGGAGATGCGAGAGGGTAGTTGGAGCCATCTACAAAGTTTGTAGGAGACACTATGTTGAATCACAACACGGCTTTTACGGGGCACCTTCCGCAAAATCATGGCTGAAACTTTTGGTCCGGCGGTTGACAAACGATTTGAAGCAAGATTTGGAGAGCTTGTGGGCCGGTGTACTTCAACACTCAAAGCAATCTTCGGGGAAGTCAACTGGAGGAGAAGAGATAATCGGTACAAGCAAAGACGGAGCTATTCATGATGGAAAAGAGAAACCTCCGTGACCGAGCAAGCAAACTCATGGTCGGGTAGCTTTTGGTGCGACAACGAGATATACCGCATCGCTTATAAGATTTCTCCGGTAGCAAGCAGTTGCAGAAGAGTGTCTATGGAGATGGGTATAGTGAATTCACGATTACGGTGCTCTGGATGCTTTGCCGAATCCGGGATACGGGAGTGCATCGGAGTGCCTTCTAGGAGACAGGAGCAAAAGATGCAAATGATGAGCTCCTGCGAGAATGGGCGATATGATGCGGAATCAATTCGGCCGAAACCAAAGCATCGACATATGCATACAAATCTCCTTTCGAGAATGGTACAATAGGGTAGCTCTTCCACCAAGAGTTAAGCCACCTACGTATTTGACCAAATTCTCCGGGTCGGGATGATACCAGTACCATTGAGCATGTCGGTAGATATCGATGCAACTTGGAGAAGCGCTGGCGATGAAGCTTGGAGGATCGAGATATTTTCCTATGTCTACGACAGGCCGGCTTTCACATGGTTTGCATCGCAGCCGGCCAATTCCATTGGTACATGGGCGAATTGGAGCAAAAGTTCCATTCATACTTTTATACGGGAACCAATGAGAAGAAGATGGTTGATCTGTGGTCTATGAGGATGAAAACTGCGAGACACCAATGGAGTATCTCCGCAGATTCGGAGAAGCAAAGAACATGTGCTATTCTCGACTATTCCGATGATCGGCTTGCACAATTGGTCATTGCGGGCATGCTTTGCCACATATTAGAGACAAGCTATTCGGCATGGAGTTTGAAGATCTTGGACAGCTTGCACAAAAGCCGACAAACAATGAGCAATCAAGCCCAAGGGTTCGAAGAGATGCTCGTTTTCGGAAGAACGGTGCAACCGTTGATATGTATCGTGTTTACGGAGGAAGCATCGAATATGAAGATGAAGATGAAGTAGCCGCTGCGAGTTGACTGGACAAAAGAGCCTACTTTGGTCGTCATCGATGGGTGAAGCGCGAAGGGATCTTATGATTTTGATGTCGAAAGCGAGATAAGCTCTTTTTGTATCACGGTCCAAGAAGGACGCGTTAAGCCGCAGGAAAGGACATCCTATCTTTGCGCCTGAAGGAGTAAAGGATAAGAAGTACCGTGGATTTCATGATACAAACTCTCATCATATCAATGATTGCCGAGTGTTTAGAGTAAAGATTGAGAAGGCTATTCAAGATGGACACTTAAGATTTGATGGCAAGATGAAAGTAGACAAGAACCCATTCCCTCGTAACATGGTCTCTTTCTCCATAGGCATGGTTGATGCCGGTGAGTCCAAGGAAAAGGGAAAGATGAAGGTTCCGACATCCGAAAGAGCCAAAGAGATTGGTTCGTTGACCCTAATCGGCAAGTTACCAAGGAGGAAGTGCAACAAGCGCAGTTCAAGAATAGCCGACGAGAGAAGGGTCAAACTTCGGATGCGGCTAAGGGAAATTGCCGAATACACGCCGATCCGAAGCGCGGGGTTACAAAGCACGACACTTATTGAATAAGTGGCAATGGGAAAAGAAGATGGAGTATGATGAGGAACAGCGGTACATTGAGGAGGAGCGCAGTTCATGGCGTAACGTCGGAGATATGAAGCGAAGTGCGCCAAAGGGAACAAGAAGAGTACGGGGAGAGAGCAAGAGCAATCTCATTGGAATTGTTCCTTCTTCGGCATTAATCGTTGGAATGAAGGCTTGAAATTGCTCGCGAAACAATTGCCCCGAATGCGGTGATCAATATTCGAGTACAGCAATCTCGAGTCAACCGCCGTCCCGTTCATGATAGACTTGGGATGAAAGTTCCGAGAACGATCGGCGCCTAAAAATAAACGGTTTTGATGGATATCGAGAGGAAAAGATTTGCGAGACCAAACATGGGCTCACGGTAGTGTCCATACTACGGAAGAGAGCTCCTACAGGTGGCAAAAAGGTCGGTGGTGCCCTCCCGGTGCAGGAAAAGCGGAAGAGAAGAGTTCGGCGTTTGAGAAATCAAGAGATGAAGCGGGGAAATAGCCGAAAAGAAGCCGTATGGCGTCCTAAGAAAAAGGATGGTGGACGGGGCCCATCGGCTAATACTAACATGGTGTTCTTCATTCCATTAGAGTTTAAAGCTCACGAAGACCAAGAAGTGCAAGATGAGGTATATTCGATTTTGATGAGACCGAATGCCGAGACCGATGGCTCAACTTGTGTTGACTCGGCAAGCAATCTTTGATAAGCCGAGTTAAAAATCGTCATACGAAACCATTGTACTTGAAGGGATATGTCAATGGCAAGCCTTTAACTAAGATGCTTGTTGATGGAGGGGCTGCTATCAATATTATGCCCTATGCTACTTTCGGGAAACTTGGTATGACAAATGAAGATTTGTCGCAGACCGACATGATCCTTAGAGATTTTGGCGGCAATGCTTCGATACTCGTGGAGCAGTACATGTGGAGCCGATGATTGGATCCAAGACCTTGATCACTACCTTCTTTGTCATTGATGGCAAGGGGGCATATAGCATGCTTTACGGGAAGGGATTGGATCCATGCTAATTGTTGTATACCCTCAACTATGCATCAAATCCTTATTCAGTGGGTAGGAGATGATGTAGAAGTTGTTCAGCCGATGATTGAGTGAGTGTTGCCACTTCGAGCCTCGCTTATTGGGAGTATGATGGACTAGATTGCCTTTCGGGTAAGGTATGGAAAGAAGGTCCCGTCAATGTGTTCGACAGGGGATCAAGCCCGATCCAAGCAAATCGGCGACGACAAGTAACTTTTAATGGGCAATCCAATCGATGGCAACAAAGGCAAATTGGGTCGTGGTTTCATGTCGGCCGACAAATTAGAAGAAATCAATGTTGGTGATAGCACAAAGTCAAGGCCGATGTATATCGGTGCAAATTTAGACCCGAATATAAATTGAAGTTAATAGAGTTCTTGAATGAGTTCAAAGATTGTTTTGCTTGGGATTACACGAGAGATGCTGGGTTGGATCGATCAATTGTTGAGCATAAGCTGCCTATAAAACCTGGATTTCGTCCTTTCAAACAACCTCCACGGAAAATCTATAAAGAGGAGGTATTGGCCGATGTAAAGAAAGAGATTGAGAGATTAATTGAAGCAAACTTTATTCGGCCATGCGGGTATGCGAATGGATTTCAAATATAGTACTGTCTACAAGAAGAATGGAAAGATGAGGGTATGCATAGATTTCGTAGATCTCAACAAAGCTACTCCAATGGATGGATACCCAATGCCGCTTGCCGATTTATTAGTGGATGCAGCGACGAGTTATGAAGTTATCGGTTTATGGATGGCAATGCGGCTACAATCAGATTTTCATGGCGGTTGAAGATATTGCAAAGGCGCATTCGGATGTCCTGGTCACATTGGATTGTTTGAGTGGATAGTGATGACATTTGGATTGAAGAATCTTTGGTGCAACTTATCGAGAGCCATGAACTATATCTTTCATGAGTTAATCGGCAAGATTGTAGAAATTTATATTGATGATGTAGTAGTCAAATCCGAGAGACCATGAAGGACATTTAGCCGATTTAAGAAAGACTTTGGAGTGCACAAGGAGACATGGCTTAAAGATGAATCCAAACAAGTGTGCTTTTGGAGTCTCTATTTGGTGAGTTTTTAGGGTTCTTGATCCACAAAGGAGGGATAGAAGTTGGAAAAAAGAGCATGGAAGCAATAGACAAAGTTGTGCCCCCAACTAACCTTACTGGGAATTGCAATCATTCTTGGGCAAGGTCAATTTCGTGAGAAGATTCGTATCCAATTTATCGAAAGAGTGTTGCCTTTCTCTCCATTGTTGAAGCTCAAGAAAGATCGTAAATTTGTATGCTGGGGTGACATACAAAGAAAAGGCTTTTGATGAAATCAAGCAATATATGAAGGCACCGCCGATGTTGGTACCTCCACAACTTGAGAAGCCTTTCAAGCTTTGTATGTGGCGGCCGATAGCCTAACAATAGGATCGGCCCTTATGCAAGAGTTTGATGGAAAAGAGAGAGTAATAGCTTACCTTAGCCGAAAACCGTTAGATCCTCGAAACAAGGTATTCGGCTATAGAAAAGCTCGTTTTTGTGTGTTTATTACTCATGCACCAAATTTCGGCACTATTTGTTAAATGCCGAATGTGTGGTTATATCTAGTTTTGATGTAATTAAACACATGTTGTCAATGCCGATTTTAAGTGGGAGAATCGGCAAATGGGTATTAGCACCTTTGTCGAGTTTAATTTAAAGTATGAGTCGGCAAAAGCGGTGAAAGGACAGGCAATTGCCGATTTTATTACTCAACATCGTGATTTATCGTTGATATGATTAACATTGCCCCATGGGCATTATTTTTTGATGGATCATCATGTGACAAAGGTGGTGGTGCTTGGTATTCTTTTGATATCCCCACGTGGAAAGATATTTGAGTTTGCTTTTTCAATTGAATATCCTGTCACTAACAACCAAGCGAGTATGAGGCTTTGCTTAGAGGGCTTCTACATTGGTAGAACGAAGGCATTGTTGTTGAGGTATTTGGTGATTCGAATTGGTAATCAATCGGTTGATGGGACAATATGAATGCAAAAATGATGTCTTGCAAGGGTACCATGAACAATGTAGGGAACTTGAAAAGTTTTCGTAGTTACTTTGCATCATATACCCAGAGAGCACAATGGAGAAGCAAATAAATTAGCTCAAGCGCTTCCGGATATCGGGAAAATCATGAAGTCTATACGAGAAGAAGATGTTTTCAATTCGATCGGATAAGTAATGGCGGAGAAGTGACATTATCAACTATCAAAGATCCATCTCAAAGAGTTTCCGGAGGCTCGGTATAAGGCATTTAAATTTGTGCTTCTTGATGATCGGTTGTACCACAAGTCTATAGATGGAGTGTTGCTCAAATGCTTGAGCCAAGAAGAAGCTAAGAAGATTATGTTTGAAGTCCATGAAGGAGCTTGTGGTGCACATCGTCGGCTTACCGAATGAAATGGATAATAAGGAGGACGGGGTACTTTTGGCCGACTATGTTGGAGGATTGCTTTGAATATTACAAAGGGTGTCGAGATTGTCAGATATTTGGTAATGTTCAGAGAGCACCTGCATACGATTCAATCCGATAATTAAACCTTGGCCGTTCGGAGGATGGGGTATAGATTTAATTGGACAGATCAATCCTCCATCTAGCAAAGGACACAAGTTTGTGTTGCTAGCAACAGATTATTTCACCAAGTGGGTTGAAGCTATCCCTTTGAAAAAGGTCACATCGAGAAAATATGATCAGTTTGTCAAGGAACATATAATTCATAGGTTTGGAATTCCGAGACCATTACAACCGATCGGGGACTCGGTTCACTTCTTCGAGTTTTGTGATTTTGCCGAAAACATGGGGATAAGGTTTGTATAATTCTTCTCCTTATTATGCACAAGCCAATGGCCAAGCGAGGCGTCAAATAAGATCATGATCAAGATTATTCGAGAAGAAAATCGATGAGAAGCCAAGGAGATGGCACTTGGTCCTTAATGAAGCATTGTGGGCTTACCGAATGGCTTGCCATGGGTCCACACAAGCATCTCCATATGAGTTGGTTTATGGACATAATCTTTGTGATGCCTTGGGAGTTGCAATCGGGATCAAGGAGAGTTGAGTTACAAAAGGACTCGACGTAAAAAGATTATAAGGATCGATGATGGATGAGTTAGAAGATTTGCATTTGATTCGTCTTAAGGCCTTGGAGAATATTGAGAAGAATAAAATACGTGTTGCCAAGTACTACAACAAGAGAGTTAAAATTAAGCAATTTGCGAGAAGGAGAATTGGTTTGGAAAACAATATTGCCAATTGGTACCAAAGACGAATGTTCGGCAAGTGGTCTCCGAATTGGGAAGGACCTTTTCGGGTTGTCGGTTGTGCACCGGCAATGCGTATATATTAAAAACGCTGTTTGGAGAAGAACTTACTAGAGCCATCAATGGCGATACCTTAAGAAGTTTTATCCAAGTATCGAAGTTGGATCTTAATTGTGATTATGACATAAGCGTGGTATAGCCGATTGAATAAAATCGCCTTCGAGCAAAGGGAAGAAGTTGGAAAGAAGTAACCGATAATATTATCGCCTCTAGTGGAAAGATAGCCGATATCGTGTGTATCGTCTTGAGAACAAAAATAGCCGATACAGTTGTATCGCCTTTAGTCGATTTTTAAAAGTATAAGTGAACAGTTTAATCTTATCTCTCGGTGATAGGTTTATCGGGAGAAGATAAAGGGAATTGAAGTACTACGCTACAAACCGTCAAGTCATGGAACAGACCGAGATCTAATCGGCTAAAGTGATGTCATGCGATTCGGAGTTTTCGTTTGGGAAGAGCGTTGCGATCGAGTTCTAGCTAAGGGAAAATTTGCAAAGAAGCAAATACAACAAGACGAATGTCATCACGAGACAAGCAAGAACAAGAAGAGGACCAATATTCTTCATTAAAATTTTATTTACAACCCGCGCCAATCCTAGTACAAGCTACTCCTCTTCTTCGTTGAAGAGCTTGTTGAGGACAGACTCAGGGTTGGTGGCGTTGGCCATGGCGTCGGCGTGGGCGTCGTAACCCCCCAGGAGGCCCTCGATGTCGTCGACTTCGTGAGGGAGCCCGCCGCGAAGCCGGTCGGCATCGGAGCGTAGTCGTCCCCGGTCCCAGACGACATCCCCGCCCGCCGAGGGAGGTGCCGAGGCGCACGCCATGAAGGGCAACCTCGGTCGACTCCGACCAGCACCGCCTCGAGGCGCTCCACCGGCGTCGCCCCTTGGGCGTTCACGTGGTTGGCCGCCGCCATCGCCGCCACCTTCAAGCGGTCCGGCTCCGCGGTGAGGTCTCGCAAAGAAAAAATAAGATTAATCAATGAGCGAGATGAATCGGAAGGAACATGGGTTGAAGGCAATTGGCGAAAAGTGAATGCGTGATGGCCTCGCTCATGCCGCGGTTGTCCTCCAACTCCGGGTGAGCGATCCCGAACTTCTTGGTTTCTTCACCAAGAAGCTCCATCGCCTCATCCCGCTCACGGCGATACGCGGCGGCGTCGTAACGGCTGTACGGCGGGATCTCCTCGTCGTTCCTCTCCCATATAGGAACGTACGGCCGACCCCGATGAAGCCGGCGAAGCCGGTAGGAGAAGGAGCAGAGCCGGGCCGGAGCGGGAGCCAGCGCGGGAGCGCGGCGTCGAACGCCGCAGCCGGCGCAGGGTGAAGCGCCATTGGCCGGTGCTGATCCTCGCCGTCCTACAAACGAGGTACCGTCAAGATCGGCTAATTTAGAAAAAACACAGACAAGATGGGGAGATCGTTTCTTACTGCAGACGGCGACCACCACGGCTGCTTCCCTCCGCCGCGTCCACCACAGGAGCAGGAGCGGAAGCGGAAGAGGGAGCGTGGGTGCCGGCCCGGGCGACCCGCCTCCGGACATTGGCGATGTAGTCGCCGGTGTTCCCAGTAGCCCTGAAACGGATCAAGAAGATAAGCAACCGCAAAGGGGGCAGAGGTTCAGATCGGGTAAAGACTATCGAATAGCACAACTCAAGGGATTAGAGATCTCACCGCCGGCGCCGGTTGCTACTACCCTCCGCCTCGTCCCGGGCGGGGACGCTTATTACGATCTCCGCCGCTCGCCATTGGTGATGGTGGGGGTTTTTGGGCTTGAAGGCAAGGAGGAAGTGGAAGAGATTGAAGAAGATAGCAACGCTTGTGTTTGATGTGGTGATGGTGGGAGCCGGCGGTCCTATTTATGAACGTGGGAGCCGTGGAGACTGTGGGAAAGCCAAGCGACGAGTAGGGTTTCCACGTTTATGGGCCGATGTTGAGTTGGGCCGAGCCCATTACTACCGGGCGATTCGGTTACCATACGCTCGGTCGGCTAAATAGCCGATGAAAGTTATTCGGCTAAAGTGAACGCTTGAACAAAGCAATAGTTACGTTCGGCCGATATACGCGTCTATGAGTACGGTTGTAATTGGAAGAGCCGAATGGTAACGAAGCGAGAGAAAAAGATAAAGATTATCTACTTTTCAAGAGAAAAGAAATTGTTTTCAAGTATGACAAGGCCAAGCCTAAGAGTCTACATCTTCAAGTACAAGCCAAGCATCTATACATTTAAGAAAGAATTGATAACAAGAAGAGCATCAATCTTGATTCGGTTGGCCTCATCAAGAGCTTTTTGGTCCTCTTCTTCGAATCTTGGATATTGGACAGTTTGCTTTTGATTTGCCGCGTCTCCTTAATGACCGATTGTATTTTGGATTTAGCCGAATCAAGAGATGGCAGATTTGCGAGCTTAGTTTCATGAGACCGAATATTGGCATTCGGTTGAGCCAATTGAGCTTCAAGTTTGGCTTTTTCTTCTCTCATGACTGCGTGCTACTCGGTTCTAAGGTGCTCAAGAGATGCTCGGTTGACTTGATGCTAGAATAGAGCTCCTTGGCCTCTTGTTCCTTGGCCATTTTTCTTTTCTCCGATCAACTTTGGTGGACATATTCTTGTGTGCTCTCTTGATAGCGACAAAATGATCATCAAGGTGTGATAAAGCGTCTATGGCGGCCTTGAGATTGGAAGGAAGCTCTTGATCAATAAGCTCGCTATTTCCCTTATTTTGTTCGAGTCTTGGGCCAAAGCAACAATATCCTTTTTCGAAATGAGATTATATCCTTTAGCTTGGCTTGACTCTCGATGACAAATTCTTTGGTTGGAAGAAACTTCATCGTCTTTGTCCCCAAGATACTCTTCGGCCCGATAAGGGAAAAGCCGGCTTGAGGGTGAAAAAGTGTCCGTTGATGAACAGGGAAGGTAATTTAACCGAATGACTCGGTTGGAAGTAAAAATAATCAAGTGGAGTAAAATAATACCTCCTCGGCAAAAGCCCGATCAATGGCATCCTGGGTAGCATCAAGACTCGAGTGACTAGTGCGCTTCCGCCGAGATAGCAAGTGTCATGGCTTGTTGATGCATCTTGGATTGCCGAAGGAGTTAAAAGCGTAATCTGGGTGAGAGAGATTTTTCTCGCTACTTCTCCCCGATCTTTGTTTGTTCATCAACCCGATGAGAGGGAATTTCTTCGCTATATCTCCTTGTTCACCTACTTGATCGTCTCGCTCGATGCATATCAAGATCATTGGTGAGCTCATTGTTTGCTTGACCAATGGAGGCTCCAGGAGAGTTGTCCAAGATCACTACCCTATCGGGACTTTGAGGGTTGGCCGCACATGTTGAAAGAAAGTGATAAGTGCAAAACACACTTGCGAGATGGAAAATAAAGGATAAAAAACATTCATACCCGAGGGAGTGGTTTAGCTTTCTTAGATCTTGTTTTCTTGGGAATTGCAAGTGTCCTTGATAGGGGAGGAAGAAGTTTTTCTTTTGAGATCTTTTAGAGCACCGTATCGTCGCGGTGTATCTTGTTGAACACTACATCGGACTTGGAGCATCATGCCCCAAAGCGGCAATGGGCCGGGTTGCCAATATTGAACCTCTTGGAGGACTTGGAGGAGCAATGTCTGTTCAAAGGAGATGTTTTAGAAACAGAACGAGATATGAAGTAAAAGGTGGTCTGTGAGTGTGTACCTCATCATCGAAGAAAATGAAGGCATCAAGACTTGGCATAAAGGGTGAACTTGTGCTCAAGATATGAGAATGCCATTCTTGCCACCGAGAGGTTGAAGGAAGAATGAGTAGCTTCAATTATCACCCGAGGATTGGGCTCATATGTTGGAAGCTTGCATCCAAGATTGAAGACTTTGTTGGCCTCGGTTATATTCAGCGGTGTCTCCCCGGGTCCGATGATGCTCGAGAAATATGGCCTTGGGGGCAGGTGACCAAGTCCAAACGTGCGGCAACCATGTTTGGATTATAAAATTCATAAGTTGAGCTTATCAACCGACCATGGTGAAATTCTCGCTGTGAGCACGGGGCTTGATGAAAGCATTGAAAATGTCCCTGGAATCATCATCTATGCAGCCCAACTCATAGCCGAATCGTAAGGAGAGTTAAATTTTCATTTTCCCCGTAGGGAAACCGAGATCATGTGGTTGAATCCCTTGTAGAAGATCTTGAAAAGATGACCCAGTCTAAGTCAATAATGATTGAAGATGCAGCCTCTCCATATGTCGACAAGATTTGTATCTCGGGGTCTTCACCTTCAAGATAATTGATTGAAGGAAAGTTCAGATTGTGGAGATCTACAGAGACAATCGATGCATGTATAGTTGCAACCACATCCGGAGAAGCCACCATGGTCCATTGACACGGGAGATTTCGCCCCGATTCCTCATCGGGACAATAATGGTGCATCATGTGGTAGAAAGCTCCCGACAGATATTTGCCTAAAGGAATCAGCTTGCCGTAGCCAATTCTTCACCATCACTATGTGATTCAGAGTGGGCTCATTGGACTTGCCACAGAAAATGAATCTGCATAACCACATGTTCATGAATGCCCTATACTCTTTATCAGACACAGGGCCGGTTGAAGCATAAGCCTGGACATACTTGGCCCAGCCTCCTCCTGATTTGACTGCCTTCTGTGAGCTGGTGCTTTTGTATTTGAATGGGTATGTTGGCTTGGTAATGTTTAAACCAGTCATCATAAAAATGTCTGAGAGAGTGATCGACATTGGGCCATGACCGAAGATGAACGCATTGATGGCGTCGGACCGGAAGTGGGAAGCGGCTATCGGGAGGGAGTCGTTCCTAGGCATTTCGGCTAAAGAAAGCTCCGGACAATGCTGAATATCTTGGGATTCCCAAAAATCACGCTCTGGATGCATCCTACGGTACCAATCACGCCATCCCGTGATTGAAGGAAGGGGCCATGTTTTGAAAGTATTCGGCCATGTTTGTTTGGGGGAGAAATCCTAGACTAAAAGGAGATCCTCGGGGTTTCCTTTTCAATAAATTCCCTTGGATTGGGGTCTCCCCGCGGACCAAGAAAAAATGATCCAGGACACGCAAGATTGGAGATCAAGATCTCATTCTTCATTTCCTTTAAGAAGAAATTGAAGCAAATGGATCAAAAGGTGCATCGGAAATTGATTCGAAAGAATTGCCGAATGGGTAAAGCAAGTAGGGTTACCTCTAGAAACTCCTCTTGAGTTCCTGTCGCCATGATGGAGAGTCTGGTTGAAGTCTCTGTCGCCATTGAAGTCAACAACAGCGCAGATCTCAAATGGCTGGCGGGTGTTGGCGGTCGACCTAGATGAAAGGCGGCCGACGGTCAATTTCGAAATAAAATCCTTTTATCTCGAAATTGAGGGGGCATGTGTTAACACCAGAATTTGGTCGGGGAATATGACAGGTGGACCCGCAGACGGCGAGAGAGGAATTCGGCAAATGCATATGCGGTCGGCTAATTTCCATGTGTTCGGCAAATGGCCAAGCGGTCAAAATGCTTTATTTGAAGGCGGAGAAAGGAAAAAGGAAGCGATCGAAAAGGGAATGAGTCGTGATGATCAAGGACTCCGATTGTGGATAGAGTTAGCATGTCTTTGTCTTTCCAATTTTGGTTAGATAGTTCGTAAGTGCTTAGGACTCATGTTTTGTCCAGGGTATAAATATAAACCCTCGACCATTGTAATAGGGGTTCACAACCAAATCAATACAACCGGCTACGCGCCACCCTTCGAGTCCTTTAGTCGTGTCGTCGAGTTCTTCGAGAGGGCCAATCGATCCGTCGACCTCCGTAAGTCCCGGCAACCTTGTTATCATGTCTAGTATCGTGCGGCGGATTAAGACATGAGTAAAGATAGTTATCGGCTCTTTTAGATTTGGCAAGATCTAATAGATTCATTAAGTTATCACGTGTTGCATGCTTTATTTAATGTTTAATTATTTGCAACACTCTTTTGCCCAATCTAGATTGATACTCTTTCGGCTTGTTGATCGTTCCTTTCATGCTTATTCAATACCGAGTAAATCAAGCTCATATAGCCGAATTAGATCGATCTAGATTGTTACGTGTTGCGGGTTCATTCACGTTATATGTAGATAAGCCTTGACGGGACCGGGTACCGTGCGGCAGATGCGTGTCTTTGGGTTACTCTAGAGCTAGTCATCCGGTGGACTAGAGATCGGTTTAATCGATAGGCTCCTTTTACATGTTGCTTGTTTGTTCCTTCTTCATGGACCCCGATTCGGCAATCTTGCCGATACGGTTATGCTTATACATGTAGCAAGTATCTATAGATCTGTTAGATAATTATATGCTTTTAGCTCTTTATTGCTAGATTGTATCATGCGGTGGATTGATCTAGTAGCAAGGAGTGGTGTAAATTCATAGTGAGTGGTATCATGCGGTGGATTAGCTTGCTTGGGTTTATGCTCGACGGGTTTATGAAGGCTAGACGTGCGGCGAGACTAGTTGGAGTAGCCTATGCATGTGTTGTTTAGTAGATTTATATTTATAAGTTACTTATTCTTAATTTTTAGTGCTTAAAGATGCTTTAAACATGAGATGTAGTTTGATATGCTTCAATGATTTAATCTTGTTCAAACATGTCTTCATTTCCGTATTCGGCTAGTTTGTTTGTTTACATCGGTTATGTTACTTTAGCCGAATGAAGCGCATCCTGTTGCGAGATAGCTTCCATAGCTATGTGTCGTCGTAAGTGGCTTCGGGGCCGTAAAGATGGAACTGTCCGGGTCTCACCCAAAGACGTTCCGGTTATGATCTTACCGTTTTATCCCTTGTCGATTTTCAGGTCAAATCGACTGGCACGCCACCGGATTCAGACGCCCGGGCACCCGATTGAAGCTAGGCTTTCCGGCTTGCTGTGTGTGAGACGCAGGGTGGTTACATTTTGCGTCAACACATCCATAGCCATGGCTGGCTATAAAAGCCCGAGCACCGGTGCCCTAGGGCCTCTCCCAACCGCTCGTCGCCGCCTTGCGGATCACCACGAGCACTACCGAGAGGAGAAGGGAGCAAAGAAGAGGAGAAAGCTGTTGCCAGAGACGAGATGAGGGAGATCACTGGAATGTGACAACGCCGCCGGAGTCGCCACGCTGCCCGGGTCGACCACACCGACGTCACGGCTCTGCACGGCACGAACTACGCTGCACGCCATCGCCTCACGGTGAGCCAATGCCGCGCCCTCTTCTTCCCTAACCTATGTCCTGCTTAAGCCACCATGGCGTCCTGCACAGGGGACGTGTAGGCATGAGCCTTCTCAGCTCGAGGACACATGCACCTCACACACGAGGCCGCCCTATGCTAAGGCCACGTTTCGGCCTCACCACCAGATCGTGGACTCCAGGAACGACATCGATGGATGCGCGTGAACACGACACACGCCACACGCACGTCGGTGCTGGATGATGGACCCCAGACCAGCCCCAGCTGCAATCCTGCCACCACGGTGCTCATACCGGAGCGCCGCCGTGCTATCGCCCTAGAGCCCTGCTTCGGCCACCTCTCCCCATGGGAGCATGCCATCGGGCATCGCCGTTACACCCTAGATTGAGCCACCAAGAAGATGAGACCGGGAGACCCTTCCTTGATACCCGTGACGGACGCCGCCACCTCCTCGGAGTTCCGCCACGGCAACCATCATAGTGCAGACTCCGCTGTGAGATGTGGTCAATCTCGAGGGCCTAGTCGCTCCCGTCGGGGGCCTTGCTCAGCTGATGCGCCCCCGGACACCTCGCGAGGAGCCCGTGCCGCCCTCGCCGCCACGGCCGCCATCGGCCGCGCGCCGTGCCGCGAGCGCCGGCCACCGGGGACCGCGAGTTGTTGCCCGGAAGCCGCCCTATGCTCGCCGAAGCCGTCGGTGACCCATCGCCCTTTTCCATGCCACGCCGAACCATTAGGGACGCGTAGCAGTGGGAGCTCGCCGTCGGCAAGGAGCGCCGTCGCTGAGAAGAATAGAGCGAGGGGATGAGAAGATGGAGGAAAGGAGGAGATGGAATTGGCCTGGCGCATGTAGACCGGATCACATGGACCATGAGGCTGACAGCCGGCCCCACGAGCGCGTGACCACCATGGACCGAAACCCCATGAGCCAAGCACCTGTATATATGCCCGTGGGCCTGATCTACATGAGCCGAGTGCATGACATGTGGACCCCACTGGCGTATTGTTGACGGTCCTTAAGTATCAATTTTATACCGTCAATGCAGCAAGAGAAAGGACTAATATGAGTTCACCTATTAGATATAGGGGTTACACTGACAGAATTCCACGAGTTTTGGTGATTGTCTATTTTAGGGGGTTATCGTAAAGAGAACCAAGGGAGGCCCACATGTCATGATTACATAGAGATAAAGACCGAACGGGTAAAATTGTATAATCTAGAAGACTCCGTAAGGCAAACCACGGAAGCCAGGGCCCACTGCGGGGGTGGCGGTCGGCCACCAGTGGGGAGTCGGCCGACTCCCCACCTCCACCAATCGGGTGGAGTCTCGTGGATCCCGCCTCCACCGCCTTTGAGGATGAATAATTATCGTCCATTTAGGTCGGTTTGATCCGAGGGCCGTGGTTAATCCTAGGGGCTATATATTCGAGCCCCCGGCCCCCGGGTGAAATCCTAATTGATTCAAGAGTTCATTCTCTCATCAGAATTCGAGAGAAGCCGAGCCACCATCTCAATTAGAGCTCCATAGTTTAGTAGCATAGCTACATAGGAATAGATCTAGAGGGAATCAAGCCTAGCTTGGAGTCCGGATCTGTCGGAGTTCTTGGTAATTCCCTCTACATTCTTGTAATATTCATCATTGTTCGTGATACTATGAGTAGTACTTTATTCTATTCTATTATATCGACTTGACTTTGCTCTATTTGATTATGTTCTCAATTATATTGTTCTTAGTTTACTTTGATTATATGTTTAGCATAGTTGGACTAGAATTATGTTTATGCATAGGATCGTATAGCGCTTGCTCATTAGATCGATGGGTGAGTGGTAAATATTGTGTAGGCGTGGTGCCTAGACCGTATTTATCTGCGATTGCACCCTATATTCCGGATCGTGAGGTAGATCGCCGGAGTGTGATCTGTTGAGTCCTTTGTAGCCCTTCTCCCGAGTATAGGTCTAGCAGATCAAACCTATTACATTGAAGTCATTGCTATGTCTCTTGTCTTCCGGTAATATCACTATGCATAGATGTAACCTTTTCCCGCCATGATTGCTAGATGTTCTTGCACTAATCATTGTATGCTTTGACTTTGTAGTTAGAATAACATAGGATTATACCCTAGATCATCCTAGTCCATGCTAGTGTTATAAGCTTAGAGTACTAAGTTGAGATGGCTTATTACTATTATTTTATGTGGCTAAATGCTCTCATTTATCTTATGTCATTTATCATTCATTCCTATATTTTATGTGACACTTACCCCGTATGAGATGATCGATACGAGACAAGGTTAAGCTCTCCATTATAGCATGTGCATTGCTCATCACTCATTATCCAAAGTGCATTCCCTTCCCAAAGTGGTAAAATTATAAATAACGATACCTGGATTACTCCGGTTAAAATGCTACGATGATATATTACGTGGCGCTGCGGAACCCTCTTTATTTCAGTTGCACTTAATAGACATCAACAAGCATTTTTGGCGCCGTTTGCCTGGGATAGACTTCTATTCTATCTTTTGGTGATTGCGTTAGAAATGTCAACAAGCATTTTTGGCGCCGTTCTGGGAAGGTTGAAAGCCAATGGATAATGAGCAAAGCATTGCACTAGATAATGTGATTGAGTTGTCTTTGTCATACTAACCCTTCTCTACAGGATTACCCTTGTTTTGTCTACTTGTGTATCTTATGCAGGGTAATCAAGACAACTCTTCCTGATAATTATATTGACGATCCAGAAGCTTTATTCAGGAAAGCCAGAAGCAAGTTGAAGAAGACCACTCAATCATCATCATCAACTCAACTTGGAAGTTTGTCGAGCGTAAAGTCGACCTTTCGTTCGAGACTTGACACCCAGCGTTTGAAGCCATGGCGAACAAGTCACTCCGCGAGTTCTCGGCTCCCCACTACCGACAACATTCGTGACGACTTGGACCGCGAACATCGAAGGAGCTTTTGAGCTCAAGCCTGCGCTGATCAACATGGTGCAAGCAAGCCGGTTACGTGGGAAGGCCCATGAAGATGCAAGTGCTCATCTCCAACACTTCCCGGAGATTTGTAGCACCTTCACCATCAAGGATGTCCCCGGAGATGCTATACTACTTCGCCTCTTCCCATTCTCACTCTTGGGGAGAGCGAAGCGTGGTTCTATGCCAATAAGGAGAAGAATACTACGTGGGCACTATGTTCCACCAATTTCTTGGCGAAGTTCTTCCCCATGGGCAAGACAAATGCTCTTCGTGGGAAGATATCAAGCTTTCAGCAACACCCGATGAGACCGTCCCGAAGCTTGGGAGCGCTTTCAAGATTACATCCTCGAGTGTCCTCATCATGGCATGGAGAATTGCTTATGCGGACATTCTACCATGGGCTTAGCAACAGCCCACGTGAGACGATGGATCTGCGCTTTGGAGGTGCATTCTTATCACTCACTATTCCTCAAGCCACGGCTCTTGTGGAGAAGATGGCATCCAACCAAGGTTGGAGTGAAGAAAGAACTCGAGACCCGCAAGAGAGGTGGAGGAATGCATCAGTGAAAGAGGTAGACATGCGTCGCCAAAATGGATCTGCTAATGAAGAGGCTCGATGAGAGAGCCCCGGAGAGAAGAAAGAAGTCATGCACATACATGATGCTCGCATGACATGTGAAGAGTGTGGAGAGGCGGGGCACACAGGTGCTAACCGCCCGTAGAGAGGCGAAGGAGGACGTGAACTACCTCAATAACAACAATAATAACAATTACTACCATCCTCGAGAATCAAGGTTGGAATCAGCAGAGGCCTAACTACTCGTGCAATTATTCGTGCAACTATCAAGGTAACAACTCCTCCTACAATAATTACAACAAGCCGCCTTTGAGAGAGTTAGTCTTTGAATCAAGGCAAGATGATGGACAATGTTGTCCAAGAAGCGACATCAAATGACAAAGTCCTGGAGACACTCGGCAACAGAATGGATGGCTTTTCCAATGCCATCAAGAGTCAGCTCGAGTTTCAACAAGATACTTGAGTCGCAGGTACAACAGCTTGTTAACCTTGCTCCCATGGTCAAGGTAAACGCGGGACAACCCAAAGAGCTCGAAACCGCAAATCTTTTTGATATATTCAATGTAGAAGATAGCCGGAGTGATCCATCGAAGGGGTCATGGATAGACTCAACTCGCCACTCAAGAAGGGCGATCCGGGAGACCGGTCATTCCGATCTCCATTGGAAGTACTAACTTTAATGAGGCGATCTGTGACTTCGGTGCAAGCATCAACATCATGCCAAGAGTGATATATGAGAAGCTATTCGATGCCCCTTAGCATACACAACTATGTGCTTACGGCTTGCGGATCGGTCACTCCGTGTCCCTTTGGGAGTACTTGAAGATATATGTGTACGAGTAGGCAACTCGTATGTTCCAGCAGACTTCGTGATAGTGGATACAGCGGTGATGAAAGGTCCCCCGTTATTGTGGGACGACCATTCTTGAACACCGCTGGAGCCATCATGTATGCCAACACGCTAAGATCATCTTCAACATCAAGGGCAAGAGAGAAACCTTCTTCTTCAAGAACAGTCTTTGCGGTTCCCAAAGCACACACCCTCATCAACAACAGTGAGAAGAAGAAGAATCCAGCTAAGAAGAGCAAGAACAAAGATAAGAAGACCAAGAAGACGGAGACAAGTGAGGATGGTCACCTGCGGTCCACGGGAGCATGACCACTTACTCGGGTCCCCATGTCGATCAAGAAGGATGACCCGGTGTCCCAACCATTCAATGCTCCATCAACGAAGCTCTTTCAATAAAGCATGCCGTGACACCGGATCGGCGTCAACATTATGGCCAAGGTAACTTATGAGTATCTATATGGCACTATGCCTTTGGAGCCCACCTATGCACGGCTACAAATGGCGATCGACATTCCGCTTCGTTGAAGGAGAAGTGAAGGATGTCCTCATCCGATAGATGACCATTATGTCCCTACCGACTTCCTAGTCATCGATATGGGAGATGACTACGATCCTCCAATCATCCTAGGAAGACCATTCTGAACACCACCAAAGCTATCATCTATATTGGGACGGGAGAGATTCACTTCCACTTTCCCACGAGAAGGTACGCCGCTACTTCAACAATAATTATATAATCACCGAAGAGCCCAAGAAGAACAGAGCAAGGAGAAGGCAGCGTACGTCGCGTAACAAGAAGAACATCACTACAGATGGATGGGCTAACTATGAGGGAGAAGTGTCAAGATATGAAGACCGGTACCCGAAGATAAGAACATTATAGAAGAACCCGAAGAGGTGCTACCAGAAGAGAAACAAGTGATCCAAGAAGCTTCCTCCTCAAGGTCACCCTCTCCAACAAAGAAGGTGTGGAAGGTAAAAGCAAAATCAGAATCAATTCCTACACACGAGGCGACATCATCGAGGCGCCGGACCAATGCGCCCCTTGAAAAATGAGCGAACATGACAAGTCCGTTCGGAGGACTTAAAACCACCGAACGCCGCGCCAAGAGGTAACTTGGTATTTATCGCATTACTTTTCAGCATTATATTTTTACCTTAGTATATTTATTTCCCTACTAGCATCGTAGTTGCATCTTTACTCTTTTTATCTCCGCATTTGAAAAGAAAATAAAGATGTTGTGCATTTGCATCCGGAAAAACTTTAAGCCCCATGTGGATAATCATTCACCGTGGTGGCACAAAAATAATTTCTCAAAGCATATTTATCTTTCCCCGTCTCGCATTCCTTAAATAATAAAAAGATAAAAATATTTCTTGTGATCCCGTTAGAACAAGTCTAAGTTAAGAAAGTTCTAGACAACCAAGGCCTAGAGGTTTTATCACTAACGCTTAATTAGTTCCACAAGCTTTGTTGTCTATTTTGAGCTTCACTTAACATCAAGGATCAAGAAGAGCTAACAAGCGAAGGACATCCAGGTCCCCTGTCGGAGTGCCGCCGCGACAATTGAATGCTTTGTCTCCAATAGCAACTATCTACAACACTCCTGGAGGACTAGAATGTCTTCACTGCCTGTCAGCAACATCAGCAGACTATGTCAACATCCAGCTTGGGGGAGAGCATCCCCCGTGTATCAAGCTAAGTGTTTCCAACTTATCTATTTATGCCTTATTAAAGTGTGCTTTGTTAAAACCACTAAAAAAAAAGATGCATAACCATAGAAACCCAGAAAGATTTCCTTATTTATCTTTTCTACTTTTGGAGAGCTCTTGCAATCTGTCTTTAAAAGTGATCCCTAGAATAAACTCTACATGGAGATGATGAATAGTTGCTTTCGCCGTAATTCCTTTCAAGTACCTAGTTTTCAACCTTGCACTCTCCCGAGTTTTGGACACAACTGTTTAGATTTGAGATTTGCTCGAACCTGAAACTTGTGGGTAGCGAACACTTGATCTAAGTCTAGGTGGTTGACGGGTATGATATGGGAAGGTTTTGAGCTTGTCCATCTTGTTCCTAGAGATACTAGAGTTCGGAGAATTTATCTTTGAAAATATTAAATTCCTGCATGATGAGTTCCTTTATGATGAGAGTTCAAATTCCTACCACTGCCCATATATTCATGCTTACTAGATTAGGAAAACCCATCTGTTTATATAGATCACACTTTGTAGCTTGAGTGTAGTCTTTATAGGCATTGAGTGTGGTTATTGTGGACCCATAAGGAATCGATCATACGGTTAAAGTCAATACTATGTGCTCTCCATCCATTGATCTATGCTACACGTCCTCGAAGCATGCACCCATTTTATAAATGTTACATTCATTACGTGCTACTTCTGTCCCTAGAAGTACCACCCACATATAGATCCATATCCACCACATATTGTGCTATCTCTATCCTGGAGATACGCACTTATGCTACTCCTATCCTGGGAGTACGCATTCTCCACTTACTGTGCTGTCTCTACCCTGAAGATACGCACTTATGCTGCTCCTACACTGGAAGTACGCATCCATCCATTCATCCATCCACATATACATATGCCATTCCTTTCACAGCATCCAGAAAAGGTTCTACTCCTATTCTGGGAGTGAACATCTAGACATAATTATCGCCGTTCTATTTGCCTACATACAAGCTCCAGTTATTATCATTGCAAGTTATATGAATCCCCGTTGCTAAAGTTTTGTTTCCAGAGGATTGGTTATTCTAAAAAAAAAAGAAAAGAAAAGAAAAAAAAAAGAGAGAAAAAGAAGAAGGAAAGAAAAAGAAAGAGTAGCCAAGTCCTTCCATTCAAGAAGTTTCAAGGTTTCCGAATAAAGGGAGTCATGTTATCCTCGAAGGAGCAAGTGTAGAAGTAGATGTTCACCAGTTGAGTACCCCTCATAATCGTTTCCTTATCACCATCATCCTATCATCTTTTCATCCATTCCATTTCCTCATTCACATGCACATATGGCTTTATTATTTTAGTTCCTATTGGATCCATGTCTTAACTGTGCAATATATGCAAGTGAGTTTGAGTGTCTCCCCACCTATGAGCTCCACATAAGCCTATTAGAAAGTAGGGTGAGAGAGAGAAGGCACTTTCCACTATGCCTTAGTTCCATAAATACCACATATTCTGAGAGAAGAGAGAAGGCATACACTACTCATGCCTTAGAGAGGATCCGAAATACCACAAATGAGAGACTTGAAAGGTTCATACAAGGAACTCGAGTTTTATTTCAAAACCTTGCAAAAACTCCGGGATAATAGTTGATCAAAGAGCGAGAAACATGGCACTTGACTTGATCGTTCTATCTTTTCAACTACTCAAGACCCAAGTGACGGTTACAAGCCCCATGGTGAAAGGTAATATGAGTGAGTTTTGAGTCAGAATAGTTCACTTTAATCCGGAGGAGAGTTCTTGTTTGAACGCATGTGTACTTGTGAGGAGTGAAAGTATTGTAGCAACTCCTGATCCATCACTGAGTCTATCTTTGCTCAGGGACGAGCAAAAGGTAAGCTTGGTGGAGTGTGTTGACGGTCCTTAAGTATCAATTTTATACCGTCAACGCAGCAAGAGAAAGGACTAATATGAGTTCACCTATTAGATATAGGGGTTACACGATTGTAATTCCACGAGTTTTGGTGATTGTCTATTTCGCGGGGGGTTATCGAAAGAGAACCAAGGGAGGCCCACATGTCATGATTACATAGAGATAAAGACCGAACGGGTAAAATTGTATAATCTAGAAGACTCCGAAGGCAAACCCGGAAGCTGGGGCCCACCGGGGGGTGGCCGGTCGGCCGACCCGGGGGAGTCGGCCGACTCCCACCTCCACCAATCGGTGGAGTCTCGTGGATCCCGCCTCCACCGCCTTTGAGGATGAATAATTATCGTCCATTTAGGTCGGTTTGATCCGAGGGCTGTGGTTAATCCTAGGGGGCTATATATTCGAGCCCCCGGCCCCGGGTGAAACCCTAATTGATTCAAGAGTTCATTCTCTCATCGAATTCGAGAAGCCGAGCCACCATCTCAATTAGAGCTCCATAGTTTAGTAGCATAGCTACATAGGAATAGATCTAGAGGGAATCAAGCCTAGCTTGGAGTCCGGATCTGTCGGAGTTCTTGGTAATTCCGCTCTACATTCTTGTAATATTCAACATTGTTCGTGATACTATGAGTAGTACTTTATTCTATTCTATTATATCGAGACTTGACTTTGCTCTATTTGATTATGTTCTCAATTATATTGTTCTTAGTTTACTTTGATTATATGTTTAGCATAGTTGGACTAGAATTATGTTTATGCATAGGATCGTATAGCGCTTGCTCATTAGATCGATGGGTGAGTGGTAAATATTGTGTAGGCGTGGTGCCTAGACCGTATTTATCTGCGATTGCACCCTATATTCCGGATCGTGAGGTAGATCGCGGGAGTGACAGTCTGTTGAGTCCTTTGTAGCCCTTCTCCGAGTATAGGTCTAGCAGAACAAACCTATTACATTGAAGTCATTGCTATGTCTCTTGTCTTCTCGGTAATATCACTATGCATAGATGTAACCTTTTCCCGCCATGATTGCTAGATGTTCTTGCACTAATCATTGTATGCTTTGACTTTGTAGTTAGAATAACATAGGATTATACCCTAGATCGTCCTAGTCCATGCTAGTGTTATAAGCTTAGAGTACTAAGTTGAGATGGCTTATTACTATTATTTTATGTGGCTAAATGCTCTCATTTATCTTATGTCATTTATCATTCATTCCTATATTTTATGTGACACTTACCCTGTATGAGATGATCGATACAGACAAGGTTAAGCTCTCCATTATAGCATGTGCATTGCTCATCACTCATTATCCAGTGCATTCCCTTCCCAGTGGTAAAATTATAAATAACGATACCTGGATTACTCCCGGTTAAAATGCTACGATGATATATTCTGTGCGCTTGCGGAACCCTCTTTATTTCAGTTGCACTTAATAGACATCAACACGTATGACCACCGTGAGCTGCACCATGGACCCCGGCACCCTGTTGCTTTGACCTCGTGAGCCTGGTGCACGTGAACCCTAGGGTGGTGAGGGATGAACGGACCGGGTCCGTCATGGGCCACGTTGTGGTCTATGGACTCACAACGCTGGTCCACCATGAGCCAGCAAACCAATCTGATGCCATGGACCAAAGCCCAGCCCAGATCCACCCGATGACGTGGCCACACCGCAGTTCGACACGTGGTGGGTCGAGATCGGCCCATTAGGCCCATGTCCAGGCCTTGACCCAGCCCTGCGTGTCCTGACTCGAGCCCATCTGGGTTGACCTGATCAACTGCTGACATCATCATAACGTCACCTGGACCCATGTGCCACGTCAGCATCCCTGTCATCTGAAGAGTCGGTGCCACATCATTGCCACGTCACCGCTACATCACCACCACGTCAGCATTAGTGCCACATCATCTAGACCCATACGCCTTGGATGATGTCATCATCGACGCCAGCATGACGTCATCTTGGCCCCATCTATCATACGCTGGACCAAACCCGACCAGTGACGGCTTGACACGTGGCCCAATCGGAAGCTGCCACGTGTCAGCACAGGATAATCAGCCTTTTATCTTTTGGAGAATATGTTTTAATCTTCAAAAATTCATAACTAAGTAATACGAACTTAAAAAAATATGAAACAAGCGCCTAAATTTTCTATAAATCGAGCTCTACGTCATGAGCCTATGTTTGAGTGCATTTGGATCTTTTTGCTATTCATTTAGTTCTTTGTGAATTCTATAGGAGTAGCTAACGCGGCTATTATGTCTCGGTTTCAGAGTCGGATCGAGAGAGGAGCGACCTAAGGAAGGAAACTACAAGAAGGAGACTCCGCCGATCGACTACATCCAACGGAGGACAACTTGTACCACTACTACCTCGACATCGCAGTGTCATGGCAGCACCTTCTTTTAGAGAATCCCATTAGATATTGCAAATAAAACTGCTAGCGCTTTATAATTATTCCTTTGCTAGTATATGATGCATGCTACTACTTGGCCTATTATTACCTTGTTTGAAAACCCTTTACCTTGTCACCCGCTCCGCGCTCACACCCATATATATTTATGCCTGCCTGCTTACTTGCATATATTTCACCATACTTATTATAACTCACTTCGCATTATATCCGGAATGTGATGCTGGTGGTGAACCCCTATGAATGGTTTGGCTTGGGATGCCAAACTTGGTGGACTCTTGGTAAGGATCTAGTGGTTACGCATGTGTCTTGGGTGCGTGAAGGGTGAGGGTTGAGTCGGCTGAACATGAATCATGACGAGCATTGGCGAGTCATGCTAAGGTGGTACGGCCTGGGTATCCCCATTGAGTACCTGTGGCGGGTAAAATGTGGTGACTGAGGTGTCCCGCGATGTGTGCCTCTGAGGGGTAGAGCCCGGGAAGGAGGTGCTGTGGTGGCACGTTAATTAGAGACCCTTAAAGGGGAGATATTCCTGTTTGGCCAACACCTAAGGACTCATGCGCTTGTGATTGGATCATTGGACACCTTGCTTTCCACTCGCTCTCCATGGGGGGGAGACGGTCTAACCATCTGGTAGAATGAATGCCATTACTGCTGGGTGTAAGCGGAATGTGTCGGGAGGTACGGGCCGATGGCTCACACCCTCCTTAACCAACATAGTAACCCTTTTGGCCTGGTACTATGTCTCACAGTCTCGGCGGCCAGGGTCGAGTGGCAGGATGGCATTTGCTCTAGGCTTATGGCGACCGGCATCTGCCTAGGTGAATCGATGCACTGAAGATGGCTATCTTGTGGAATAGTGAAACCTCTGCAGAGTGTATGGTTGATCAATCGATACATATGCTGACTCATCAGCTATGGACCAGTCCCGTGTGATGCTTGCTTGACTAGGAGTGTGGACCAGTCCCTCGAGAGATACTTCAGGCCGTGAGCCATTTGGTTGTGGGCTGCGGGCCGTTGAGGATGGGCAGAGCGGGAGTTGGCCTGTTGACCTAAGTGTGGGATATGGTGGTGATGGTGATGTGGTGATGGTTTGGGATGGATGGGTTGGTGGATGAATGTGTGTGTGGTTTGGGAATGTGTAAACTTGACTACTGTTATTATTTTATTACTACTTGTTGCTGCTTCACATGCGCTAAGGTTGCAAACCACAGCCAAACTTTAGGATCGTCAGATCCCTTTATTTTCTCTTTTCCACTAAAGCTCATACGGTGCTGACCATGGCCTGCACATACCTGGCGGTGTGCAGATTTACCTGTTTCCCCGAGATGTAAGGATTAGAAGGTCTCGTGCCTACGCTCAAGTTGGAGATTGAAGCTGCTTCTACGATAACATTTTCGCCCTCTTAAGCTATTCTGGATGTACTTGATCTATGGATTTTATGCCCTGTGGCAATGTAACAAGTAATGTAAACCCTTCTACTATATTCTTTTGCTTAGTTCGATGTATGGAATTGATTATCAACTGTTATATGACAATGTGACTCCATATTGTAACTCATTCTGTGGATTTCCCTTCGCGGAAAATTGAGGATGTTTCAGGCTGTAGCTGCCTTGATGGCGTGCCGGACCTTGCATCATCAAACGCCAGTCTCAGGCTTTGCTATGCGCTTGGGGCCACTCGACAGTGAGCCACTTGTCCACGATCATCGCCCAAAGACTCGGGATATGATTAGCACCACCAGGAATGATATGCACGTCATCAAGTATTTGACATATAAGAAGATCAAATTAAACCTACTTAATCTCAAAACGAATCAATATTAATGTTCTTTATCTACCTCAAGGTACGGTCTGGGTCAACGTCATCTTTCTTGCTTCTTCTTTGGTGACCTTCTCTCCAAGTTTCGACCCGTGGTAGGTTATGATGGCCTAGATGCGCGCCTCATGATGCATGTTGGTGATGAGTTTTTTACAGGCTTTGGTAGCCACCAAATCCGCCTTGGCCTCAGATCCCTCCTCACATCTGAAATAAGCCTACATATAGACGCGATGTATCCAATCATTATTTCAAGAAAAGTCCAATGAATGCTATGTATTTTTGCAGTGTAGTGCGAGGGAGACTTACCCAAAACTCTGCCTTTACCCACGCCGCCTTGTTGGGGGTAATCCACATTGTCAGCGATGGTGTAGTGGTCAAATGAGTAGGCCGGCTCCGTCTTCCCCCGTGCGAACCAGGCTAGGGTAGTGTTGCCTACACGGAAGACCAAGGACGCCATTGACGGAGCGTGTGTTACCACCCGACACAACCACCCGGCCTCGCACAAGTGATTAAGAAAAATATTAGTTTCTCTTTCGATTTTCAACATATCATATGAAGTAGTGGTGATAACATCTAAAGTTACTTACTTTTGCCATTCGGGGTGAATCACCGGGCGTTGGTGATGAAGCGAAACCCGAGGAGGCTCGTGAGACCTCGCAAGTAGAAACTTGATGAACCGAGAGGAAGTGGAACCCCCTGTTGTCACCTCCTCCTCATCGTTGTCCATCTGCCAAACCTACTCCTCCTCCTCATCCATCTGCCAAACCTGCTCCTCCTCCTCGTCCGTCTGCCGAACCAGCTCCTCCGGCACCTCACGCGGAGTGGGAGGAAACGGCGCCTCCCGCGGCCGCCATTCCCTCCTCCTCCCCGTCCGGCCCCTCCGCCTCCTCCTCCCTATGCGGCGCTGCAGTGCATGGTCTTTGGTAAAGCGAAGACGCGGCCCTCGATAGTCGCCCGCCATCTTTGTTCAATCACCTCCGCCATTAAAAAAGAATAAACAAGATGTAATTAGAAATAGATGCAAAATAAACAAAACTTAATTACAAAAAGCATAGTATTACATGTATTAGAAATAATCCTCATGATTGGGATTAGTTTGGATCATAGGTCTCGTCATCACTATCAACATTGTCCAAATATTCAACACTATCTGAAGGAGGAATATTGTCTTCATTGTCATTGCCTAAACGTAATCGCTCAAGCATTTGTAAGTCTTTCACATTTTGCACCTCATCTCCAGCGTCCTCGTTATTTTTTAGATCAAAGGCTTTTCGCCCGGCTTTATTGAAAGCTTAACGGAAGCCCATGATCCAGTTTGACACTGGGGATACCAGTTTTCACAAAAGCTCGCAACTCTAACACCTCTTACCCTCTCAACTCTAGCGATAGCTCTACCAAACCCCTACCAGCAAATTCTGTCCAAATTTACAAACCAGGGAATACTCCGAAATTATTACAGATTGCCAGCTAACAAGATCACAGAGAAAGTTCGCGCGGCAACTGCATATTCACAACCAACATCTTGCTTCGCCAGCTTCATTCGATTTCAGTCGCCCTCGCCGTCAACAGAGAGATCGTTTCTTCCAACTTTGGCTTCATCTTCGCCTTCATTAACGGAGTCCACGACTTGAGTAGCGTCAGGGTCCTGAAGATCACCACCGCCGAAGATGCCACCACCTTCTTGTCAAATACCGCCTCATTCCTGATCTTCCAAAGAGTCCACAAAGCACCTGCACAGATGTGAAAGTATGTCTTCCTCAATATACCTCTACAATCTCTTATCATATCTTGAACGAAAATAGAACATGACATCGGGGATTCACCCCACCCAAAACTATCTCTCAAAAAAGCCCACAAAAACACGGCTAAGGGACATTGGAATAAGATATGGTTTTCTTGTTTCCAAGCACCCCACAAATCACACATTCGTGGTCGCCATCCCATTTTTTCAGCTTCGGTTGTACTCCGGACTTAATCCCGTCATGTATAGCCATCCACAAGAAGATCTTAACTTTCAGTGGCACATTGCGTGCCGGATAAACATCAGCTCCAGATCCCTTACACCACCTGTAGTAAGCTCTTTGTATAAAGATTTCGTTGAGTATTTTCCAGATTTTTCCAGGGCCCAGGCAGTTTTATCCACCCCATCAACCAACTCTACCCCTTGAATCAGACTAAGCAACTCATACCATTCATCTCTAATTACCCCCACTAATTGTCTTCTAAACCGAATCTCCCGATCACCTCCCCGTAGTTACGCTACGAAGCATCTTTTTTGACAAAGCAATTTGATACAAATTTGGAAAAGCTATGTCAAGAGAGGTTTCCCTAACCAAACATCCGGCCAAAATCTAGTCGACGGCCACTTTGCACCCGCATGATCCCGCCTTTCGGTAGACATCTCTTAAATCTAATAGTGATCTCCAAAATTGTGAGCCGAGATCTCTTTTTAATTTGGTAAATGCTCTTATCTCCTAGGTACTTATTTCTTAGCAAAAGTGTACAACATAATCCCTTATCACCTCTTTCTAACCTATCTATCCATTTGACCATCAAACTCTTGTTCATAGCTCTTATATCAGTAAACCCCATGCCCCCAAACTCTTTTGGTCTAGCCATAGCCTCCCATTTTATCATATGGTACTTTCTCTTTTTGTTTGTCCCCTGCCAATAAAATCTAGATCTTATAGTGTCAATTCTTTGAAAATTCCCTTCATAGAGATAGTAGACTCCCATGGTATACATAGGGATACTAGATAAGCATGATTCCAGCAGTATTGACTTGCCCCCAGATGAAAGAAACTCACATTGCCACGTCCCTAATCTCTTATCCAACTTATCTTCCACATATCTTAGTTGGGCTTTAGAAATCTTATTTATACTTACGGTAGCCCCAAGTATTTCATTGGAAAAGCCCCCACCTTGCAATTCAAAATATCACCGCACATCTCGTTCTTCTTCATCCAAAACACCGTGAATATTTCACTTTTCTCATAATTGATTTTTAACCCAGACATAGCCTCATAACATGCCAAAATCATTTTCACATTCTGTAGACTTTCTAACTCATACTGAAGCATGATGATAGTATCATCAGCATATTGGAGGTGAGATAACCCTCCAGGCAACAAGTGTGGCACTACCCCCCTGATTACCCCCGCCTCAGCTGCTTTGGTAAGCATACTTGATAAGGCATCAGCAGCCAAGTTAAATAACAGTGGGGATAATGGGTCACCCCGCCTTAATCCTTTGTAACTCCCGAAAAACTCACCTCTCTCTCCATTGATATCAATACAAACCTTTCCCCCTCCGACAACACTATTAATCCATTGAATCCATTGTGGATTGAAACCCTTTCTTATCGAACCTCTTCTAGAAAATTCCAGCTCACTTTATCATAAGCTTTCTCAAAATCAAGTTTAAGTATAACTCCTTTTGTTTTGGAAATCTTAAGTTCATGCGATCTACCTCGTAGGATCACAACTCCCTCCAAGATGTTCCTCCTGGTATAAAGGCTGTTTGATATTGGCTAATCACTTTGTCTATTACCCCAGTAAGTCTTACTGTTAGAACTTTTGTGATAATCTTATAAATCACATTTAGTAAGCATATTGGTCTGAACTGCCTGATGTTATTTGCTGGTTTCACCTTGGGTAAAAGGATTATGACTCCATAGTTTAATCTCCATAGGTCTAAAGTACCTTCATGTAATCTTTCTAACATTTCTAACACAACACCCCTCATTTGTGCCCACATCTTTTTGTAAAACTCTATAGTGAACCCATCAGGGCCTGGTGCAGTATTATTTCTTATCTGTTTTATCACAAAGTCAAGCTCTTCTCCAGTAAATTTTCTAGTTAACCTCTCATTTTCATCCTGGTTCAATCTCGATCGGGACCCCACATGTCCATCTCCATGTGTAAATCAGCAGTAGTAGCCTGACCAAACAGCTCTTTATAAAACTCAGTCACATGTACCTTAATGTTTTGAGCATCTGTAATTACCTCTTCCCCATTTTCAAGCAAAGAAATCTTCATTTTCCTCCTTCTCCCATTAGCTGTTTTATGGAAGAAGCTAGTATTAGAATCTCCCTGTAAAATCCATCTCTCTCCACATCTTCTCTGCCATTGCAACTCTTCTTCAATCAATACTTTCTGAAATTGATCTTCCAGGTTATATCTCTCTTCCCACTCTTGGAAAGATAGGGATCTCAACTCACTCACACTATCCAATCTTGAAATCTTACTCTGCAATTCTTGTTTAACTCTTTTTTGCTGGCTATCATTGTTCAAGCCCCACCCTTTGGCTGCCCTTCTCGGTTCTTGGAGACAATGTGCCAATGGTCTAGAATATCATGTTTAAATCTTAAGGGCCAGTTCTGCACCATCCAGTCACAGAAGCCTGCTTGGTGTAACCACTGATTATTGAATCTAAAATAATGAACAGCAACACCAACTCCACCCCCTGTATCCAAAATCAAAGGATTGTGATCTGACCCTACCCTTTGGGCTGTGAGCACAGATATTAGATTAAATTGATCCTCTATCTGGGTTGAAATCAAAACTCTATCAAGCACACTCAGGATTGGTGGAATTTGTTTGTTGGTCCAAGTATATCTACACCCACTTCTCCCTACCTCTCTCAGCCCCTGATTACTGATAACTTCATTGAAGGCATCCATTAACCCCGCATTGACATTCCTATTTGACTTTTCTTCAATCTTTCTTACTAAATTGAAATCCCCCCTACCATTGTTGGTAAAGGAGAATCTTGGATTAAATTCTCGTAACTCGGCTAAGAACTCTAACTTCTGATCATCATGTGCAGGCCCATAAATATTTATTAGCCTCCAATCAAAATCAGAAATTCTCATTTTCAACTCCACACTCTGGAAGCACTTGCCCTGTTTTGGGTTACTAATTACAGCCAACTCTTGATCAACTCCCAAGAGAAGCCCCCGAGTGACCATCACATGGTTGATATAACCAGAACATATCTCTATTACTGGCAAATCTCTCAAGCTCTCTTTGTCTAAAAGTTGTTTTTATTGTTTCCTGTAAACATATACAATCAAAATCATACTTTGCAATTAACTCTAAAAGGTTCTTCCTCCTTCCTACATTCCCCAACCCCTCACATTCCGAATAGAATCTTCATTTTTTTTTTTGGGGTTTAAGGAGGTGGATTACCACCATCATCACTCTTTGAAATCTTTTTCATAACATCTTCCACAAAACTCTTGTCAACTCTTGCCTCAACAATTCTATTCTCATCCCCCCTCTTATTATTGCTTTCTACATTATTCCTAAAGATACCACATGCTTGCATAACTCTTTCAAAACTCTGTGCCAATTCATCACCTTGAGACCCCCCCTCATGCTGCAACTCTTTACTGCTAGAACTACTACATTCATTGTTACCACAACTCTTCTCACCTCCTCCTGAAATAACCGATTTATTCTTATTATCACACATCTTATTTCTGGCTTTTTCCAAAACTTGCAAAGCATCCTTTTGAGCTTGCACAGTAGATATCTTTGACAATCTAACACACTCATTATCTACACTAGGAATATCATCTATACACTCATTACCATTCTTACCTAGGCTATTGTTACTCGAGCAAAGTTCTGAGATTATGATAGTGGGGTTTGGACAGTTACCTTTTTTGGCCGACCGCTTCTTCTTTAGAGCATCTTCCTGAGCTTTCTTCTCCATAGCAGCTTCCATCACCGTCCTTCCATCCCACATCACCCTATAGCTCTGTCTCGATGCCACCTTAGGTGGCTTGGTATTATCTTTCTTCTCTTGCCTTTCATCAGCCCCAAGCTCATCCTTATCTGTGTTGCATCTACTACTTCTTTCACACGACTAGCTTTGTTTTCACCCTCCTCACACAGTACTTGTTTTTCAGCAGGTCCTTCAAATTGTGTCCCATCTACATCTTCCCCAGCATTCAAATCTTTAGCTACATCATTCAGACTCTGAACAAGATCAGAAAACTCCAGCATTTCCTTACACCCAGTCAGAGGCACTTGAGTATCTCCATCCAATTCTTCTTCATTCTGGCTTGGGGTATTCTCATCTCTTTTTCTCCCCTTATGATCAACACTTCCATCCCCCATTTGCTGAGACCCATCTCCAGACTGTTTCTCAGCAATGTTATCCCAATCCATCCCTTCCTGAGAGTCTGGATCCTCCTCATCTGTAACCTCCTCATCCTCATCATCACCAAAGTCATCATCATCCTCAGGCCTTTTGCTAGGAGGATATTGGCTCAACTTGTCTGAATAGTACCATGTAATCTTCTTCCCCTTCTTATTGATAAACACAGAAGTGGAGCCCTTAATCTGATTAGGATCAGGTGTAGCAACTTTTACCCACACAGCTTTCCACAGCAGTGATGGGATATGTACCTCTTCTGGATCCCCCATAAGTCTGGCCAACTGCATGACAGCATCTTCATTTCTAGCAATTTTTGGGATTCCCGGCCCCCGATCCAAACCGACTAAAGATTCGAAAAGTCCCGGGTTCAAGAGTAGTTTCTTCCACCACCACCTGGATAGGTGAGGTAACACACTGAAATCTTCCTCTGTTCACCAGCAGATTCATAGCGGCCCTGTTTGGGATATTAGCCAGAAACTCACTTCCTGAATACCTCTTAACATCATAGTCCCACTGGTACCCCATTTGGTACTTTAGCTCTTCAGTTATCCTTTTCCTAGTACCTCTTCCCTCTAGCACAGATATAATAACTCTTATAGCTTCATCATTAGCAACTTTCTTTGCTTTAACAGTCTCAGGAACATTCAGAGAAAAGAAGATGTGACCAGGCAATCCCACCCCACAAATCTGCAAACCCTTTGTGTTAGTATTGATCTTGGCCAGTCTGGGTTCAGCACCCGGAATCACCTTAGGACCCAAGCAAGCGTCCTCGTTATCATCCCTTTCATTGTCTACTTCCATTCCTATTGCTTCGGTTAAGTCTATCTCAAACCTCCCTTGTAGCCCCTCTTCTTGAAAGAACTCTCCATCATATGTATTTGGGTTGAAGTTATAACCTTCATCGTTTGGGACAGGCAGTTTACCGTGTGGTGATACCTTGTGCACAATAGCCCAACCCTTAAGATACTCTTTGGTTTGGCACGCGTATGACATATAATAAACCTGCATGGCCTATTGAGCCACAATATAGACATCATCTCCTAGATAGACAAAATCCTGTCGAATTTCGACTAGCCCAAGATTTGTGGTCCATCTCGTTACTCTAGGATTAAACCAATGGTATTTGAATATGATAGGTTTAAGATGTTTTGAACCATAAAATGAAAGTTCATATATTTCTTCAATTCTTCCATAATAGTCAAAGCCATCAGTGCAGGGCATAAAAACTCTATTGTTTATGGTTTTTTGATTGAGCCGACTCTGCTCGTAGCTTGCTGTGTGCAAGCGATTTCCATTCACATCATAACCAGTAAATGACCTGACCCTACAAGCATAGCCGTTTGCAACCTATCTCAACTTGTCACTTATAGACGCATCGATTTGGGCCTACAAGCTCAAGTAGGATAGATTGTTATATTATTAAAACGTACGATCAACCTGGAATGTCAAACTAAGTATGAGCTAAATTGGACAGTACCTTCTTTTTGAACCAAAACTAAAATCGGGCCACCCTGGTCCCGCACCCTGTGAAAGAAGGGTATCAGTTTCCTGCGGGTTGGATCCCTTGATTCATGCCAAGGTTGATGAATGAATTCCCTGTACCAATGAGAAACAAGAGGGTTGGATGCAAAATAGTGATGGCGTATTGGAACAAGTTCATTGAGAACTTACCTAATGTACGGCTCCACCTCGACAAGGTTGGTCAACACATATAGCATGATACTATGCCACTCTAGATTGTTCAAGTGCTTAGTGATCCATGCACTTGCGCATCCGAGTTGCCCTTGGAAAAGGCTAAGGTTCGATTCATTTTTGCCAGCATTATAACAAGAGGGTGGATTATGCACGCTAGGAAGGTTCTCTGTGTAGTATTTTTCTGTGAAGTTTAACACCTTCTCCAGAATGTATGCCTCCGTAATGGAAGCCTCAATTTTGACTTTATTTCTATATTTTTTGCAAAGAACCTTCGACGTCTCTCGATTGGATAGCACCAACGAGCCTACACGGGCCCCATACGTGCCTCATACAGGAGGTGCATAATCAAATGCTGCATCGGCAAGAAGAAGCCGGGTGGAAAGATCTTCTCCAACTTACAGAGCAACATAGGTGCCACTTTTTTCAAGTCATCAATGACGGTCCGATATAGCTCCGTGGCACAAGGCTGGAGGAAGAAATAGCTCAACTCTGCCAGCACTTGCCAGACATGCTCAGGGACATAGCCTCAAACCATCGCCGAAAGAAGCCGCTCAATCCATATGTGGTAGTCATGACTCTTCATCCCATTGACTCACAGAGTGCCTAAGGTCACTCCCCTCTTCAGATTCATTGCATACCCATCAGGGAACATTAGCGTCTAGATCCATTCAAATACTTCCCTCCTTTGTTTGCTGGTCAAGACAAAATTGTCCTTAGGCCTTTTCCATGTCTTGCCGCCTCTAGGAGGCTTGCATCTCTTGATTTGGTCTATCGCATAACGTTGCCAGGTCCACTCTAGCCTTAGGGTTGTCCTTAGACTTTTTAGTGTCCATGAGTGTTGCCCAAAGTGCCTCGGCGACATTCTTTTTAGTGTGCATTACATCAATGTTATGTGGCAGAAGAAGGTTATCAAAATAGGGGAGCCTCATCAAGCCCGACTTATGAGTCCACATATGTTGCTCACCATATCTCATTAAACCACCTTCTTGATTGGGCACGAGAGCATCTATCTGAGCATAAACCTCGGCACCAGTCATCATCCGCGGTGCAGGGTCTATCACTACGATACCTTTTGTAAAGTTCTTGATGTCTTGTACGAATAGATGGTCAAGAGGAAGGAATTGATGATGTCGTCACAAACGATGAATACTTGCCACCCTTCGCAACCAAATGAACCTCACACCTTCCTTGCATATTGGGCATGGGAACTTCATGTGAACACACCGGGCGCAGAATAATCCATACACCAGGAAGTCATGTAGGGAGTAGTGGTACCAAACGTGCATTTTGAAGCTTGTCTTTGTAGCTCGATCATATGTCCATACCCCTTCATCCCAAGCACAGACCAATTCATCAAACACAGGCTCCATGAACACACCCCTTACTCCTCGAGTGTCTAGGAATTATCAACGACAAGAATACGTTATGTCTTTGAAAGGAGACGCTGGGGGGTAGATTGAGGAGGATAACGAACATGGCCCAACATGCGTACGAGGTAGCCATCAATCCATAAGGATTGAACCCATCTATTGCCCACGCGACACGTATGTTACGAGCCTCATCTACTTTGTCACGATGTTTGTCATCAAAGTGAGTCCATGCTTCACCATCAAACGGATGTACCATCTTGTTAGGATTATACCGTGTGCCATTTTTGTGCCATGTCATCTGTTTTGCGGACTCCTCGGTCATGTAATTGGATCCTCGGTAGGAACGGAAGGTACCGTAGAATTTTCATGGGGATCGTAAGCTGCCTCGTCTGGCCATCACCAGACTCTATCTCTAGGTACCTAGAGGATTTACACTTTGGACAGTACTTTGCATCCTTGTGTTCTTTCCTAAATAGGATGCACCCCTTTGAACAAGCATGTATCTGCTCATACGGCATCTTAAGAGCACGAAGGAGTTTCTATGTCTCGTACATGCTCTTTGGCAGAATGTGGCCCTCCGAAAGCAGGGTGCTAATCACGGCCAACATCTTATCGAAGCCTTCTTGACTCAGGATTAACTCAGACTTCAACCCCATGAAGCGTCCAATGGCATCCAGTTGAGACACCGTTGATCGATCATGAAGGGGTTTCTGTGCTGAGTCCATTATGTCGTAGAACGCCTATGCGGCTGCCTCCATCTCCTCTTTCTCACATCCCTCATCGAACTGTGCTTGGTGAATGTCATCTAACATGTCTACTACCCCGGCATCAGCATCATAAGCCTTGACGCGTGGTCTCACCACCTCCTCTCTCATACCATGGGCTTTACCATGGTGGACCCACCGGGTGTAGTCCGGCATAAATCCTTTCTTCAAAAGATGTTTACCCATGTCCACCTTGTTTACCCTTCTCCTATTTCCACATTTGCTGCAGGGACACAAAACTATACAAAGTCCTTTAGTAGCCTTGCCAAATGCACGGTTCAAGAAAGCATTGGTCTTGTTCATCCATTCCTTGGTGTAATCACTCTGACTTCTCCAGCCCATGTACATCCACTGACGGTCATCCATCATCTAACATATGTATCGTGAGTAATGTAACCATCAATTGCATCTACATGGTGTTCCTACTATCTAATAGATGAGGATAGGTCCTAATCCCACCCGTAGATGCATATATGAGGTTAGACTTCATACACTACAAGCTTTTTGGTCTAATGCAACGCCGAAGAATTGCAACGTAGAAAATTTGGTTGCTAGAGACCGTTGTATTACAACCATTCTAAAAAATGGTAGCGATACATGCCTTTAATACAACTGTTTTCAAGATGTTGCAAAGCTTTGTTGCATTTGGTAGACGATATTGCAATGGTGAAAAATGGTTGTAGTAGAATTGATTTTGGTTGCAATTGTGCGGTAGTACTGCAACTACATTTACGTTAGTTGCATTTGGTTTTGACTATTGCTGCGGTTTTTTATGTTGCATAAAATTTGACAAGCGTTGCAAATGCTAGATGCTTAGTGCAACGAGAACTCTTGGAGGCGAAGCAAAAGTGGGGGGTCAATTGCAACCTTTTTGGCAGTTGCAATATACTTTGATATTGTTGCAAGTGCTAAATTTTATTGCAACAAGATCTCTGGGGTCGAAGCAAAAATTGTGTTTAAGTGTAACGCTTATTTTTTGTTGCAATATACTTTGATAATTGCAACGAGAACTAGAAGGTGAGGCTGATTTGGATTGGGCCTTATCACGGGCCATACATGGCGAGTGTGGTGTTCTTCGTATTTATTTATGATTATTATTAATATAATTTATTCTCTATGATTTTATCCAAAATAAAAAAAGGCGGGAGTTAAGAGGATCGAACTCTGCACCTCACAAAGAAGATAGGGTGAACAAACCACCAGGATAAGCATGTTCTTGTGTTATTCTCAGATTATTTAGACAATTTAACATCTTTTCTCATGATTCTTTTTAAAAAAGAAAAACAACAAATAACTCGGTGGGAGTTAGGTATCAAACCTACAACCTAACGAAGAAGATAGGGCGAACAAAACCACAAGGATAGGCATGCTTTAGTGATATTTTTGGATTATCGAGCATGTAACAACTAGCGTGCTATTATTTTTTATCTAAAAAAAAGAAAATAGACTAACGTGCTCTTATTTTATCAAAAAGAAAAAATAGCACAATAAGTGATGCATGCATGGATAGAACTTGCCACCTTTAACACCAACTACAGTGAGCAAACCACCAAGCTAGCAAGCCTTGTGGTTCCCTTTCGGGTTATTTAATTAATTCAACATATTATTCCGGATTTTACCAAATAAAAAAAAAAGTAGCAAAATAAGTAAGGCAAGCACGGATCGAACCTGCCACTGCAACGCAAGGTTTGTTGTTATCTTTCAGGTTATTTCTTGATTTAACCTATTATTCATGATTTTAACAAAAAGAAAAGAAATTAGCGGTTTGTTGTTATCTTTCAGGTTATTTCTTGATTTAACCTATTATTCTTGATTTTAACAAAAAGAAAAGAAATTAGCAAAATAAGTGAAGCGTTCAGGGATCGAGCCTACCACCTTCAGTGCTTATGCAAACAAACAAACCGCTAGGGTAAGCAAGGGTTGTTGTCACCTATTGGGGACTTGAGGTACTTGGAATTTGACATAAGTATTAATGATTTTACGAAAAATAATAAAAACCAACAAAATCAATGATTTAATAAAGAGTCGAACCCAGACCTCTTGATGAAGTAAGTAGAGTCATACCATCACGCTATTCTTCTGGATGTGTCCATTTGTTGGCTTCACTAGGGTTTTGCTTCGTGGAAGTGCTGGTGCGTGTCCTTGCCGCGGCGAGGCCACGGTGGCCGCAAGTGATCAAGCCGATGGTGTTGCGCCGATGGCGCGTGCTATGGTTGTGCAGATGTTCGAAGCCGAGCTGCGCGTGTGCAGTGTGCTTGCTGGCATGCTTGGACGGCGGCACGGCGGCAAGGTCACGAGATTCTGTGAACCACGGGATGCACCGTTATGGAGGTCCAGCCGAAGGGCAGTGGAGCGGAGGTCGGAGGAGTCCAGATGCCGAGCAGCGGCGGCGGTCGCCCTCACCCCCGTGCGCAGCGCCCCCTGATCAGATCGCGAGACCTCGACCGTCCCGGCGGCGAGCTGAATCGTGAAACTGGGCCGGGAGACGACGCATAGAGCCCACCAATCTGAGAATATGGCCGGTCAGATATCGTGCATGCACGGCAAGGTACTCCTACGGCAAGACCGAGACCGAGGGCGACACGATGCGTTTTCCCGGTCGTGTCTCGAAGCTGTCGAAGCCGAGCACGTTCTCGTTATTTCATGAACTACGTATCTTTTAAAGATAGAAATCTGCACGTTCTCGTTCTCGCTGCTGCTGAACCAGACTCCAACGAGCGGGGGCGGGGGTGCGGGTTGGGCGCGAGCGTGGAGCCGGGGAACAAATTTTGCAGCGTCGTGGTGTCCCCGGTACGTGAGACTAAATAACGGTACTTAATATATTGGCAACATTACTTAATATAATATTTAATCCAACTTCCTGTGTTCGCTTCTATAGATGAATTCCATGGACTGGACTGGCAGACGCGCTGCAAAATTATAATACTAATTTAGTATAATATTGGCAATATATAGGACCTTTATCTTACCGTTAGCGTCATAATCGATTTTAAAAAAGTTTAATATTCCTAATTTATAATCATTATTTTTTGCTTTAAATTAATTTCTAAATTAATCAAACATCTTAACCGTGTAAAATAATTAACAATAAATCACATAGGTATTAACTAAATAACGTTAAATTAAGTTTATCAATTTACATAAATTAAATCAACATGATCGAGTTTATGATGTGCACACGATGAGACTACATATCAAGTGGTTGTTCATGACATGGCCGGTAAAAATGGCACACGGTGAGACTACATATCAAATGGTTGATCATGACATGGCATGCTTAGTACGACACTAGGCACACGACATGTACCTACTAGCTAGCTAAACATATGCAATGACATACCACTCAATGTAATATGGCAAATAAACTAGTCGGACATGATGATTAGACTCACGGTGACATGTGGCACTGCGTAACACATGAACGTCCAATAAGACGAGACTAGATATTAAGTTATTAGACATGACGTGGCACGCTCAACACGACACCACGTGTACCTACTAGCTAGTCACACATAGGCAATGGCGTGGCACTTGATAATATGACGAGTACCCACTAGCTAGTCACACTAGCTTGACACGACACGACGAGGCACTCGCTGGAATATGACAAGACACTTGATAGGATGAGACTATATACCAAGTTTACATATTATTGTAATTATTTTATGATTTACTAAAGAATAAATGTTAAAATACCCTAAGCTACATAAAAAATTCAAAAAACTTGGAGGGACACATCCTTTTGGTGTATAAGTGTTCTAAAAAAAGTCTGAACAGATTCTGACAAATTGGTGATGCACATCGTCACAAAGTCATATGTGGTCTCACACATGCCCCTATAGATGAGCGAGAAATGTTCATCCTCGTACGAGATGTATAGTATCACTTGGTCGAAATCATTTAAAACTTTAATGGTATGTTTATGGAGCCAAACTATGATGTTGTGTGCATCTATGCAAATTTCTGGCCAAGTTCACCTATTATTATAATTATTTTATAATTTACTAAAGAATAAATGTTAAAATACCCTAAACTACATAAAAAATTCAAAAAACTTCTCATAGGATTCGATGTGGTACTCTTACTCTCCCAAGCAAGCTAATTTTTGAAGGAGTTAATTTTCATAAGAAAAAGGAAGAAAGGAAGCCAAGAAAATATGCCAGAGTCCATCACGTAGAGGGCTACTAGCTTATAGTTAGCTTAGTTGATGGTCACGTATTTTACTTGCTAATTGAGATGGTCACGTATGTTACTTCCTATGCCAGAGTCCATCACGTAGAGCCGTAGAGGGCTAGTTAGCTTAGTTGATGGTCACGTATTTTATTTCCTATACTAGTCCATCACGTGGATGAGTCTATGTGTGTTCGACATGCCCGACACGTTTTGGTTAGGTCCTGAGTCGGAGTCTGGTTTCAGCAGCATGCGTCCGGTGGCCGCCGCTAAAACCCTCCACGAAACCCACCACGACGCTGCTAAAATCACGGACCCCTGGGAGAGACGAGCTGCCGCCCACCTCCTTCGGATCTACGTACTGGTCTCCTGTGATTTAGCGCAGAGAAATCGCATCGCTAACCGCCCATGTACACATCGCTCCTGGCCCTCCTCCTCTCCTCGCGAAACCACCCTCGACGCAGAGGCCCCGACAAAGCAGCGAGGCAGCCATGGCTCTCATCTCCCGCGCCAACAATCCCAAAAAAACATGGAAAATGCCAGGACCGCGAAAATGCCGTGATGAAAACTCGATCTCGCGCGCCCTCCCCGTTTCCTCCCCCACCTTGCCCCCTTTATTTCGCAACTTTTCAATTCCCTCCCGGTACTCGTGGCTTCCTCATCTACCCTGTTGTCGCATCCACACGGTTAGGGTTTTCAGATTCCACCAAAGAGAAGTCGAACATGGCGACAACTCCAACGAGTGGAACACCTCCGTCCTCGACGTCGATGCGCACACCTGCAGGAGTGGGGACACCAACAACTCCGGCGGCGGCCGCAGCGTCAGCAAGTTCATCCAGAGCCAACGCGACCATGTCCCTCTCTGGGGCAACGCGTTCGTCCGGGACGCCAACAACTCCGGCGGGGGCGGCCGCGGCGCCGGCAAGTTCATCCAGGGCCAACGCGATCATGTCCCTTTTTGGGGCAACACCTTCGTCCGGCCGGTCAACAGCAGCACTTGGTGATCAACAAGAGAGCTCCCTGCCATTCAATGAGACTAATGATAGGTAACGCCTCTTGGGTTCCTATTTTTGGATTCAACATCTCGAGTTTATGGTTCTAGATATAATTTGGTCCATTGATCATCTCACTTCATGGTACAACAGAATAGGAGCAACCATGTTTCTCTGTAATCAGATTGTTGACTGTTAGATGATGTTTGTTTTTAGTCGTTTTAATCTGAACTTTAACTTGGCTGGACGTCGTGACAACTTGAGGCACCCAAAAAAATTCCAGGAATGCTATGATCCCATCCAGCAACCGTGCTCTCTGTCTTTGAGTAAAGGCGATGTTGTTCCAAGGGGACCCCATTCCTTTCTTGATTTGTTCAATATAATTAGAGCATTCCTTTGTTAGTTAACTTTGCATCGATACTGGCTTGAGGTATTCAGTTCGACGCTGCAGGGACATGCAAGAAGCAGTGCCCCATGGGGATAATGTAGATCTAATGCATGGGATTAATGATATGTAGGGATTAATGAGTCTGGTCTCTGTCCATACACATAGTATACATACATGTTGGTTTCGTTTAATTTCAGTCATGGGGATAATGTAGATCGAAAGCATGGGATTACTGATATGTAGGGATAGATTTTGCTCTCTGTCCATACACATATGCCTATAAGTTCAGTGATTAGGATATTGTTTTTTATCAAAATATGCACTATCGATTCAGATCTTAGGATATTACTCAAATCCTAATATCCCATTTTCCTACCCTCATGTTGTTTAATATTTGATATCTATTTTGATATCTATGATTTGATATGCCAACAAATAAATCTTAGTTTTTCTCTAATAATCTGTTATCTTATTTTGCCTAGTCATATCTAGCCATCTTCTACGTGATCTGAATGAGTAATTGTCAAAGTACTGACATAATTCTAATTTGGAATGGGACTGTAAGCATTTCCTATCAATTAAGCTAAGAAGAACAAGTGTGCAATATTTAGTGTTTCCTAGTATAAATATTTTTTGGTTTACTTTAATTTCAGTCATGGGGGTGCACATATAGTTCAAATAAGTGGCACTAAGTTTTAATTACTTTCTTTGTCTGTACACATACTATATGTATCATCACTAGTGCTTAAGTTTGATACTATTGTGATATTTGGCAGCTCGGATCAAACATGGACTCTCTATTTCACTTATGAGGGGGCCCCGGGGGGGGGGGGGGGCAAGAGTCTTATACTATGATAATCAGTAGGGCTGATCTCACCTGAGTAACTTGCTTATAGTGAAATTACAATTGGGGTATAGGGTAAGGGACTATTTGTACTACAAGAGGAGATGTGGTAATGCAGCAACACTACACGAAATCGAAGATGAAGCCGCTGCAGATGCTATGATAGCATGTAATGAGGAGGAAAGACAGGTCAGACTATTGTTGTCCAAGGAAAAAAAATAGACCAGAATGTGAACATAACACCCTTGAAAGTACTTGGAAGGAGACCCATTAGGGAAGAGAATATATATGAAGATGAGGAGTCAATTGATGCTTACAACAAATGGCTGCACGTCATGCATAAGGAAAACCGATTCACGGGTATGTGTTATATTGGACTCCTGTATATTTTAAAATTGTTGTATTATTTTATATTGGAGAAGCCTTTGTACTAATATTAGCTTGGTTGACCCAGATTTGAAAGATATATGGATGTGTTTGTGCTCATGTGCTCATAAAATGTCATGGGAGGCAGCTGCATGTATGTTTATATTTGATTTTTGCTTCAAAGTTCATGGTTGATAGTATTGCCGCTCGTGTTTTGCTTCAGTGTTCAATTAGCTTTGCCACCACTAGTCTCAGTTTAACTAATGCATGTCAATGATTTTTTTCAGGAGGAATCTTGAGTTTGAGAAGGAGCATGTGAATGGTGGCACGATGGCCAACTTACATATCAAGGGAACCTTTGCTGCTACAGTAGACATTAGTCTTTTGATTCAAAGTATTTTGATTCGATTGAGTTCAAACGGTTGTCTGTGCTTGACACGTTATTATGTGTTAAGCTATCTACTTGTGTTCTCATTTAGTTTGACACTCGGTGTGTTTCATTAAAGATTTTGTATGAACAAATTATATTTCATTTTAATGGATGTTGATGCTTCATTCATTATATATTTGTCGTTCTGCGATTATTGATTTAAGCTACCAAATAAAGCGTCGCAACATGAATTATTAATATATTAATCTGGTGTTGCAATAAATGATGGCACATATAACAACCACATTTTATCGTGGCAATAGGTATGATAATCGTGGCAATAGAGAACCTATCTCTTGCAACTACAAAAAGATGACGGTGGCAATAGAGGAATCTACCTATAGCAACCAGCTAGTTAGTAACGTGGCAATAGATGACCTATCTATAGCAACCATCCTAAGTAACGTGGCAATAGCCTATGCCATCTATAGTAACCATTCAGAAACGTGGCAATAGAGGACCTCTCTATAGCAACCAACGTAAATAGACGTTGCAATAACCTAAACCACCTATATCAACCATTTAGGTGACGTGGCAATAGAGAACCTCTATTGCAATGCTTTCTCTGCGTAGCAATAACCATGATTGCAACACTTGTGTTGCGTTGCGATTGCATTATCTTGCTACACGACCAGCGTGTCGCAATACGTATCGCTAGCAATGCCTAGTTCGTTGCAATTGATACTATTGCCACACCCATAGTGGTTGCAATTGCTTTTGTTACAACACTCACCATGTGTTGCCAAAGCGTCAAAAGTGTTGCAATAGAGGGGCTGTGTGTCGCAACTAAAACGTAACCCGTTGCATTTTGCTATTGCTACCGTTACAAGTGCAACGACATTTAACCAAAAAACAATGGTAGCAAAAGTACAATTGCTACCATTTTTGGGTCTTTTGCTACACTTTTTCGGCATTGCATTTGACCGAAAATCTTGTAGTGATACTCTACTCCTATCCGAGATAGAATTTCGGTAGCACCTCCCCGTTGTTCTCTAGATACACATCCTGGCAGGGAGAGTGTGTATCCGGAGAACAACAGGGAGGTGATGCCGAAACTCTGTCTCGGATCGGAGCAGACCATGCAAACTAAGCCATCTACACATCCACGGGCCGTAACACCTCTAGTGTTAAGCTTAACTTGCATTGCATAATCAAGCATGATCATGTCATTAGCCTCAAATCATCGTTTCATGTCTTGTCTGTTGCTTTTAAAAATCCAACTTGTTGAACTAGGTTTTATTTTGGGTTTAACTTGCAAATGTGTGTGGTTGGTTTTAAACATGATCATTTTAATGCTAAAATCAACCTTGCTTGATCATGTGGTGTCAAAAATATTTTTATCAAAAATCTTGGATTTATTTCACCTTGGTGTGCTTTTGGCCTAACCTAGTTGAGCTAGCTACCTTGCCTAGCTCAACTAGAACCCCTAATAAAATTTGTAGAGAAAATTATTTGGAACAAACTTTATATTTTCACAAATTTATGAAAATGCCTAGAAATGCCCCAAATAGGCCAAAAACCGATTTTTCCATGGCAAATTTATATATTTTATATTATTTTACAAAGGGTAAAATCACATTTCAAAATCCAAGCTAATTTTGACAAAAAGTCCCATCTATGAAATGTTCATCTCATCGAGTAGATTAACTTTGGTATACAACTTTTCTCCGCATTCAAAATAGTTTGAAAAGTGCAGTTGTTTGAAAATTTTAGTTCAAATTTTGGAGGGGCCGGCCCACCCATCGAGTCTCTCTCCCTCTCCCTTCTTCAACCTAACGCAGACGCTGTCCGAGATGGGTAAAATTTCAGTTTAAATTTTGGAGGGGCCGGCCTCCACTGTTCCCTGCTCAGCCGCCCACCGCCCCGGCCGCGGGGACACCGCCCTCCTCGCCCACTCCTTGGCCTCGCCCTCCACTCGCTCGGACAGAGCAGTGGGCACCGCCCACTACCGCCCGTCCACTGTCGCCGCATGGAGCATGGCTTCGACCACGCCTGTCGGCTTGGCCCGCCCGAGCGCGCACGGGGTCCAAATTGGACACCACCCGCTGCCCCGCTCCTCACTCGTCTCCATTTCCCCCACCTCACTCTCTCCTCTCATCTCCACCCGAGCACCCACCCGCCATGGACGCCGCCGCCACCTCCTCTGCCACACCCTTTCGACCGTGAAGGTCGTAACCTCCTCGCCATCATCCACGCCACACACTCTCCGCCCCTCAGCTCGCCGAAATCACCACGGTATGGCCATCGCGGCCCTCTTCTTCCTCCTCTGCTGCCACGACCACCATGACCGCCGTGCGGTCCGCCATGGCCCGCTCCACTCTAACCTCCTATCTCCTGTCTAACATGAGCACTGAGTCCGCCACATCGTGTAGTTGTTAGGGTTAGGACGAATCGAACGCTAGCGCCTCCGTTCCGCCGGAACGCGGCTCACCGCCGCATGTCCGCGTCGCCGCCGCCATGCCCGTGGTTGGGCCAAACTCGCTTTGCACCACTGCTAGGCTAGCTATCGCACGCAGCACAGTCGTGTCATCCCCGCGTAGCAAGCGCACGCTCCCTTGCGCCTCGATGCGGCCCGAGACGGCCTCCTCGCCGGTGACTACCGCCGCCGAACCCCGGCGAGCACTGACGTCGCCGTTTAGGGCACCTCCGATGGGGGTTAGTAGCCCGTTGAGTCTGCCTCACCGAGACGAGCGCGCTGGTATCCTCGACTTCACCGGAGGAGCTCACCGCCGGCGAGCCGCCACGGCCAGAGCCACCTCCCCTGCTCCGGCCGTCTGACCGGTGGGGTCAGGCTGGCAGGGCTGGCCCACCTGGTCCACGTGGCCGCTGACGTCAGCCTGGTCGCGAGCCTGGGTGCACAGCACCGGGTGCACCCAGCGTTTTTCAAACGCGCCTGTGTACAGTCTGTGTGCGCGTAGCAATTAGGGTTCATTTCTTGAAAATGATTTATTTAACAGATTTGTTTTAAAGTTTGAAAAATTCACATCTCCTTCAAAACTTGTCCAAATTCAGTGATTCAAGTGTCAATATTTTTCTTATGAAAAGTACTATTCATGAAAAATATAGTTGGTATTTTTGGAAATACTTTTATGTGTAATTTACTTAATGCTTATTTATGTGTTTTTCTTAGAAAATCATAATTAATTATAGGGTTATCAGAAAAATATAATTCTTGTTGTGTTGATCTTCTTGTGATGCACCTGATTTATGAAAAATACTAGTTAGGTATGTCATGGATAAAAGTTTTTATGGTTGTTAAATGGGTTGTTATTTTTGTATTAAGAAATGCAAAAATTAATTAATTAATGTGGTAATCCTTAATAATTTTTGGTAGGTTGTTTTATACCTTAAGTAGTTATTATATTCTGAGATCTGTTGTTTGACACTTTATAGTATGCTCTACGGTGCATATTCTTGGATGATGTTGACTACCTTGTAGAAATAATCTCATGATCCTTCATCATCGTCATGCACCATACTTCACTGCATGCATTCGCTATATTTAGACCAACCTATGCATCATACAGGATCGCTGGACAACGTGTCACCCACAGTTCCTGAGGAGCCAGAAGGGGAACACCAGCAGGGGGCAGAGGTGTAGGAAGTAGCAGGGGACGAGAAGCTCGAGGTTGATCTGCCGGAGTGCCCGAACCATCAGCCTAGCTCCTTCCTCAAAGGCAAGCCCCGGAGCATTCTCCCCGTGGTTTGCAATTTAACAATTTTGCGTCCTTTACTTATTGTGCTGCATTAAGTTTATAGGCGTTGTTCGATACTGTTGATGCATTACTCACATTCCTTATCTACCAGTATATTCCTACACCCTGATAGGTCTAGGATCACGCTACCTGCTTAGCCCTGCTTAGATCGATAGAAGTCGGATGATTTCCTGTCATCCATGAGTATAGGTGATTACTCCTATATGGTTGACACTACTGTTGTTGGTTCAGAACGTAACCTTTTGGCCGTGATAAATTGAGACTGGACGGAGTTTTATGGGATTTTGTACCATAGTAACTCCATCTACGTCGATTAAGGACCGACCGTTGTATCATTCCTTGAGTCATGTTGAACACATGCTCCACACTTAGCTGGAAGGGTGGGTAGATCCGGCCTGAAGCCTAGTAGCTCTGTTCGGGCTGGGAGTCGACCTGCTGGATCATTTTCATATTGGAGATGCATGGGGGACCATAGGGGCGCGGAGAGTGAGTCCTTAAGATGGTCATGTGACCTGTTGGTAGTCGGGCGGCCCCTGGGTACGAAGGTCTCCGGTCAAACCCATGACTTTACCCGAACAGTACCAACGGTGACCTAATCGACCTCTACGGGGGACGTGTGGTTTGTGTGGAGAATAATTCACCAGCTGGTTTGCAATCGATTATAATCGCCATCGCTCCTGGACAGGGAGCACTTGACTTGAGCAGCGGCATAATAGTAATCTACTCGAACACAAGGATGGTTATGTTGGTGGTTTGACTTATAGTCAACCCCTTTGGATCTACTCTGCTTGAATAATGTTATATAATGATGTCTAGTACAAGTGCTAACTTAGTATAATCAGGTTAATCATCTCAAAGTGGAAAGCTAGAAGGTTTAAATATTTTTATTACTTAATTAAGCTCGAGCCTTTTTGTAACCAAAAGGGACAGCTACCCCACCTTACAGCCTTGCATAATCCTTGGAGTCAATTTAATTTTCAGTTATGACGGGTAAGTCTGGCTGAGTACCTTCTTGTACTCAGGGCTTTGTTTCCCATGTTGTTGCAGATGGTGAGATGTATTACGGTTACTGTGAGACCTACTTCTACCCAGCTATGGGCGATGACTAGACTGTGGGCACAGTCATTTCCTTTATCGTAGCTACCTGCTTTTGTTGGAATTGATCATGGACATGGCACTATGTTTAAAACTATGCGTGTGTGAGTTTTGGATTTGAACTTAATTTGCTTTCGCTACTCCGAGTTTAATTTGGTCTGTAATAACTTTATGCGAACTCCGATGTATGGTTTATTGTGAATTTATGTACTATGTGAATGGTGATCACTAGACTTATTACGATCCTGGCTTGTATGGAAATGGTTTGAAATCCTTCAAGATTTCATTTGACTACCAGATTTATTTGGGCTCAAGTATGGGAGTTTGTGAGTCAAATGATGAATTAGTACTTGTGCTCTAATAAATTGGTCGGTTCTCGTTTATAACCGGCGTCGGAGCATGGTTTAGTGTATTACTGTTCCTAAGTATTTAAAAACAAAAAGAGTTTTGATTTACAAAAAGTAATTGCCAACTTATAACTATATATTTAGGTGTTGAAAATTTTGATTGTCAAACTTATAATGTGCCAGTGACCGGTCATATCCTCTATGCCCAGTTAAGGATCTTTAGGTGGCTATATAAGTACTGACTGGGGAAGTATTGCATCATATTTTCTTTTGCCGTTGCCCATACAATGGCGGATTCGTATGGGTGCCATTCACTTGAATGGTTATGTATGGATCATGTTGCCTCTACGCCCTGGTAAGTGTGAGTTGTGAGAGCATGATCAGACACACTGCTGGTCTAGGGGAGTGCTTATTGTGCTAGAATATATGCATGTTTACACATGTCTATATGAAGGTACCCCATGTGTGGGATTCCGTCTTCTGGCGATGATTGTTGGGTAGCGTGCACCTACATGTATGTATATTTGGGGATATCCATAGATGGAGATGGGTGTGAATAACCGATATTTTCACCTTGTTCCGAAGGTGCGTGAATTTTTGCATCGATTGCATTCATTGGGATTTGGGCTGAAATGATTTTTCTGCAGGTACAATAACCACGCAAATGAGTAGAACGAACTAGATTCCGTATATATGAGAGCACATTGTATGCCACCGTCTAGAGCGATAATAAGTTACTAATTTATTAGATGTGAGGACGTACGAACGTGCATGCATCATGATTAAAAATTTGCTCATGTCATTCATTTCATTATTCTCTCCCCTTGTAATTAACTTGTTCATATAAAATAAGTATACTATTAAAAAAATGTTCTCACTGGGATACAACACTTTTACAGATGACTCGGACCAAGCGTACGGCCCGCAAGAGTGTGGGAGGAGCTGCACTGGGACACCGTAGGACTGCTCCCTCTGTGGATGCTCCACTTGTGGTTGCTCGCCGAGTGCCTGCTCACCCGCCTTGGGAGTCGAACACCTGCCTGACGAAGCATGGTTTACCCACGCTTCTTTGGAGGATTCTTTATAGTGTCGGCTACCCTAAAGGCCACGCAGCCACAGTACTACTGGGTTAGGGACGACCTGGTAAACCATGGCTATGCGACTGTGCAGGTCATTGTCCCGCCTTTGGCTGACGATCAGCACTGGACGGGTTGGAGCTGTTATGGTGAGGGCAAGACTGTTTGGGATGGTGCCCAAGATGCAGCATTTTTGGTGCTAGAGAAGCTCATGCTCCTACTGCCCAATGAGCTAAAGACTATCCTTTCTGGTGTGTTTCCTTTGGCTGACCCCTACCTTGATAGGTGGAGGTAGGCTGAGGGGATGGCACTGGTGGCAGGACCACAGGAGGCTAAGAGCAGTGACACCCCTGCCATGAGTGCTATGTTTGCTATGATGAAGGCATACATGGCTCAGGAGACCCTGGCTACCTACAGGCACAAGGAGCTTCGGCTTGCTAAGAGCGGGAACCGTGAGCAAAGGAAGCAGTTTGAGCAGCAGGTCCAGGACCTCAACAAGGAGCTAGCACAGGTGACCGAGCAGAGGGACCAGGCCATCCATAGGGATGAGATGGCAGTGCAGCAGATTCAGGAGCTGCAAGCACGAGTTACACAGTTGACTTCCTCTCTCCAGAACTGTGAGGATGCACTTGGCTGCATAGTGATGGAGAGGAATGCAGCCTGGTCCGAGATGCATGGTTTGAGGACCGCCCAGAGTCAGCTGATGAGAGAGTTGGATAACATGGAGGAGTACAATGACCGCCTATGTGAGGAGGTTTTCAGGAGGCAGTACGGTGAGTGGGAGTCTCCACTGCGTGGTGACACAGTTAGCCATGAGGCCACTAGTCGTGTGCGCGGTGCTGACCAGGAATAGGCTAGTTGACGTCTCACAAGTCGCTTGTTGGTCTTTTGTGATCTTTTTCTATTGGCATGTAATCTTCAGCACGTTGATGAGACCTCGATGTAATGTTGGAACCTCATTTTTCCTTTCGATGTGATGTAGTCTGAACGCCTTCAAAAGTCCAGTGTATGTATGCTGGCAAGAATTGGATGTGTACAACTCTTTCGATGCTTCGAAATAATATGGTGTTTATTAGTGAGGTTGTGATGCTGGAAAATGAATTATTGTGCCTGTGAGATGGATTGTATGAATTTATTCTCTCCAATAAATCCTGCATGGTGTGGTTTTTACATTTGTTTATCCTCATTGATACAACCCCTAATAACCATGCTGGCAAAATTTTCGCAGATGGTGGACACCCGTCGTACTACTACTAACGATAATGGTGCTGAAAATGATGCCGAACCTCCATCTGCACCCCGTTCCGCGCTGAACAGCTGTTCGCATAGTTTCTAGGAAGTCAGCGCAACATCGAACAACTATTGCGTGAGCACTTTAGGGGTGGTCGTGATGGTCGTGATGCTCGTGATGTTCACTAGGGTATCAAACCAAACCAGTACAGCAGCTTTAAGGACTTCATTGATACCAAACCACCCACCTTTCGGGATGCTTCTGAACCACTTGTTGCTGATGAATGGCTCCACACCATTGAGCAAAGGTTCCGTCTACTCAGGGTGATAGAGGAGCTAAAAACTGAGTATACTACACATCTGTTGGAAGGGCCTGCAGGGCTATGGTGGGATTAGCATTGCACCACTTTTCCTGCTGGTCAGCCTATCACTTGGGATCGCTTTACTCATGCTTTTCGTGGGCATTACATTCCCCCAACTCTCATGGCAATGAAGAAGGCAGAGTTTCATGCTTTAACCATGGGTACTCGTTCTATGAAGGAGTATTTCCATGCTTTTACCAACCTGTCTCGCTATGCACCTGAGTTCATGAACACCGATGAAAACAAGATTGCAAGCTTCAAGAGAGGCCTCAGTTCTAAGCTGATGAAGACCATGGGTACCTCTACTCGGGTGACCTTCAATGAGTTCTATAATGACTATCTGACCCAGGAAAATCAGAACAACATACATGCTGCTAACAAAAGTCGCAAGAGGGCTCATGAGGGTGGTTCTTCCCAGCCAAGAGCCCACCTACTTATCACTCTCCCTATCGTCCACCTACCTCGGGGTCTAAGTTTAGGCCCCCACAGAAGAGAAATGGCCCCAATTAGTATCAGAACCAGCAGAGGCATCAGAAGGCATTCAAGATTCCTGCTCCACAAGGGAAGGCAGGATAGTACACCGCTGCTGGCGCCAAGCCGCAGCCTATGTTTGGCCCATGTTTCAATTGTGGTCAGAACGGGCATTTCTCCAGGAACTGTCCCCATCCTAAGAAGTATCAGCAAGCTCGTGTGCACCACACTTCTCTAGAATAAATTCTTGTAGGAGAGCCTATGACAGCGGGTATGTTTCCTATCAATCAGATTCCTACTGTTGTCTTATTTGATTCCGGATCATCTCATTCTTTCGTGAGCCAAGCATTTGCACAGAAGCATGAACAAAAGATAACTGAATTGGGAATTGAGTTTTGGGTTAGTTCAGCTGGGACTGATGTGAACACTAGGCAAATGGTTCAAAGTGTAACATTGGATCTAGATAAATGGAGGTTTCGATTGAACCTGATAGTTCTCCCTAGTTTAGGTGTGGATGTGATCATAGGGATGAGTTGAATGAGCCATTGGGGTGTTGTCCTGGACACTACTAATAGGATGGTGTCCATCAGAAATCTGCTGGGTGAAGGTACTTTCCAAGTACCATTGCCTTGAAAGATCCAGCTTGAGACTGTATCCTATGCCACTCATGTAACCCCTCTTCTAAAAATTCCTATAGTATGTGAGTTTCCGGATGTCTTTCCCGATGAACTCCCAGGCCTTTCACCTGATAGGGATGTCGAGTTTCGAATTGAGTTGTTACCTAGGACTGCTCCAATTTCTAGATGACCTTATCGAATGCCACCCAACGAGTTGTCAGAACTTAAGAAGCAGTTGAAAGAGCTATTAGACAAAGGTTTTATCCATGCTAGTTCATCTGAGTGGGGTTGCCCAACACTATTCATGAAAAGAAAGATAAATCCTTGTGGATGTGTGTGGATTATCGCCCACTAAATGCATTAACTGTCAAGAACAAGTATCCCTTGCCTCGCATTGATACCCTGTTTGATCAGTTATCCAAGGCTAAGGTGTTTTCTAAAATCGATTTAAGATCGGGTTACCATCAGATCAAGATTAGACCACAAGACGTTCCTAAGACCGCTTTTTCTACTAGATATGGTTTGTATGAGTATTTGGTTATGTCTTTTGGCTTGACTAATGCTCTTGCTTACTTCACCTATCGATGAATTCGGTCTTCATGCCCGAGTTGGATAAATTCATAGTGGTGTTTATTGATGATATTCGATATACTCGTAAATGAGGAAGAGCATGCAAAACATCGAGAATCATTCTAGAAAGGCTTAGGAAGCACAAGCTTTATGCCAAGTTTAGTAAGTGTGAATTCTGGCTTAAGAAGGTCCCCTTCCTTGGTCATATTCTATCGAAGAAGGCATTTTCATTGATCCTAGCAAGATTCAGGAAGTGATGGATTGGGAAGCACCGACTTCGCTCATGAAGTTTGGAGTTTTCTTGGCCTAGCTGGTTACTATCACCACTTCATCCTAGATTTCTCAAAAATTGCCAAGCCAAAGTGACCAGTTTATTGTAGAAAGACCAGAAGTTCATTTGGACTGAAGGGTGTGAAGCAGCTTTCCACACTCTGCGAGAGCTGTTGACCACTGCTCCTGTCCTAGTGCAACCGAACATCGAACAGCCATTTGATGTGTTTTGTGATGCCTCTAAATTGGGTCTAGGCTATGTGCTTATGCAAGAAGGTCGAGTCATTGCTTATGCCTTGCATCAGCTGAAGAAACATGAAGTGAATTATCCAACCCATGATTTGGAACTTGCAGCCATGGTACACGCTTTGAAGATTTGGAGGCATTACCTTCTTGGTAGTCTCTGTAACATCTACACTGATCACAAAAGTCTAAAATATATCTTTACCCAACCTAAGTTGAATATGAGGTAGCGTAGATGGCTGGAGCTAATCAAAGATTACAACTTGCAAGTGCACTATCATCCGGGCAAGGCAAACATAGTTGCGGATGCCTTGAGTCGGAAATCGCATTGCAAAGTTGTGCAGCCGCAGTTGGAACAAGGCTTCGATCTCATGCATCCTGTGATTTTGCACAACATCCAAATCAGTTGCTTACTAGAGGGCAAGATCGGACAGGGTCAAAAGGCTGATGAGGGGATAGCTGCAATCAAAGAAAGAATCAAAATTAAGCCATCTCAGTTTTTCTGAGAAGATGAACATGGAGTGTTGTGGTACAGCAATCGCTTGGTAGTACCCGAGAATCAGGAACTTAAAAAACAAATCATGGATGAAGCTCATTTTTCTAAGTTATACATCCATCCTGGCAGTAGTAAAATGTTCCATGACCTAAAACTGCATTTCTGGTGGTCCCACATGAAGAGAGATGTTGCCTAGTACGTGGCAAGATGTGATACCTGTTATCGAGTGAAGGCTATACATTTAAAACCTACTAGTTTGCTTCAACCTTTATCCATCCCTAATTGGAAGTGGGAAGAGATCAGTATGGATTTTATCACGGGACTTCCTACCTCTTCGAAGGGACATGACTCCATATGGGTGATTGTGGATCGACTCACTAAATCGGCACACTTCCTACCTATACATACGACAGATCATGCTCATCAATATGCCGATCTTTACATTCAAGAGATTGTGAGATTGCATGGTGTGCCCAAAATAATCATATCCAATAGGGGTCCTCAGTTTATGGCTCACTTTTGGGATCAAATGCAGAAGGGTCTAGGAACTAAGTTGTTACACAGTTCAGCTTATCATCCACAAACCTCAGGCCAAACAGAGAGAGTGAACCAAATCTTAGAAGACTTGTTGAGAGCTTGTGTGTTATCATCTAAAGGTTCATGGGAAAAATGGTTAGCTTTGGCAGAATTCTCCTATAATAATAGCTACCAAGAAAGCATCAAAATGTCTCCATTTGAGGCATTATATGGCAAAAGATGTAGAACACCTTTGAGTTGGGTTGAAACAGGAGACAAACGTTTCTATGGTGTTGATCTTGTTAGAGAAGCTGAAGAACGAGTCCGAATCATCCAACAACACATGGCAGCTGCACAATCTTGTTTTAAGAGCTATGCTGACAAAAGAAGACGGCCCTTAGCGTTTGAGGTTGGTGATTATGTCTACCTGAAAGTATCACCTATGAAGAAAGTACAACGCTTCAAAGTGTGAAGCGGAAGTTAGCACCTCGCTTTGTAGGTCCATACAAGATCATAGAAAGAAAAGGGCCAAGTGGCTTGCGAGTTGGAGTTACCCGAGGAGATGAGTGCAGTTTTCCCCATTTTCCACGTGTCCCTACTCAAGAAATGCTTGCGTGTTCCCACTGAGCAAGTCAAAACTAAGGACATTCAAATAAGGTCAGATTTGACATATGAAGAGGAACCGACAAGACTCCTAGATGTTTCTGAAAAGGCAACTCGAAACCGTGTGATAAAAATGTACAAAGTGTCTTGGAGCAATCACGATGATGATCGAGATGCTACTTGGGAGACCGAGGCCTATCTCAAAGAAGCGTATCCTCGTTTTTATGAACAATGGTTAGTACACTCAAATCTCGAAACGAGATTTTCTTAAGGGGGGAAGGGCTGTAACACCTCTAGTGTTAAGCATAACTTGCATTGCATAATCAAGCATGATCATGTCATTAGCCTCAAATCATCGTTTCATGTCTTGTCTGTTGCTTTTAAAAATCCAACTTGCTGAACTAGGTTTTATTTTGTGTTTAACTTGCAAATGTGTGTGGTTGGTTTTAAACATGATCATTTTAGTGCTAAAATCAACCTTGCTTGATCATGTGGTGTCAAAAATATTTTTATAAAAATCTTGGATTTATTTCACCTTGGTGTGCTTTTGGCCTAAACTAGTTGAGCTAGCTACCTTGCCTACCTCAAATAGAACCCCTAATAAAAGTTGTAGAGAAAATTATTTGGAACAAACTTTATATTTTCACAAATTTATGAAAATGCCTAGAAATGCCCCAAATAGGCCAAAAACCGATTTTCCATGGCAAATTTATATATTTTATATTATTTTACAAAGGGTAAAATCACATTTCAAAATCCAAGCTGATTTTGACAAAAAGTCCCATCTATGAAATGTTCATCTCATTGAGTAGATCAACTTTGGTATACAACTTTTCTCCGCATTCGAAATAGTTTGAAAAGTGCATCCGTTTGAAAATTTTAGTTCAAATTTTAGAGGGGGCCGGCCCACCGTCGTCCCTCTCCCTCTCCCTTCTTCAACCTCCCGCCGACGCCGTCCGAGCGGACGTGACCACATGGCCCGCGTGAGCTAGCCGGCCTCCGCGTTCCCGGCTCGGCCATCCACCGCCCCGGCCGCGTGGACATCGCCCTCCTCGCCCACTCCTTGGCCTCACCCTCCACTCGCTCGGACAGAGCAGTGGGCACCGCCCACTACCGCCCGTCCACTGTCGCCGCGTGGAGCACGGCCTCCGACCACGCTATCGGCTTGGCCGCTGCCCGAGCGCGCGCGGTCCAAATTGGACACCACCCGCTGCCCCACTCCTCACTCGCCTCCATTTCCCTCACCTCACTCTCCCTCTCATCTCCACCCGAGCACCCACCCGCCATCGACGCTGCCGCTGAGTTCCTCGCCTAGCCACCTCCTCTGTCGCACCCTTTTGACCGCGAAGGTCGTAACCTCCTCGCCATCATCCAAGCCACACACTCTCCGCCCCTCAGCTCGCCGAAATCACCACGGTATGGCCATCACGGCCCTCTTCTTCCTCCTCTGCGGCCATGGCCGCCATGACCGCCACGCGGTCCGCCGTGGCCCGCTCCACTCCTATCTCCTATCTCCTATCTAACACGAGCACTGAGTCCGCCACGTCGTGTAGTTGTTAGGGTTAGGACGAATCGAACGCTAGCGCCTCCGTTCCGCCGGAACGCGGCTCGCCGCCGCGTGTCCGCGTCGCCGCCGCCATGCCCGCGGTTGGGCCGAACTCGCTTTGGGCCGCCGCTAGGCTAGCTATCGTGCGCAGCGCGGTCACGTCGTCCCCGCGTAGCAAGCGCGTGCTCCCTTGCGCCTCGACGCGGCCCGAGACGGCCTCCTCGCCGGTGACTGCCGCCGCCGAACCCCGACGATCGAGCACCGCCGCAGCTGTTTAGGGCACCTCCGATGGGGGTTAGTAGCCCGTTGATTCTGCCTCACCGAGACGAGCGCGCTGGTATCCTCGGCTTCACCGGAGGAGCTCGCCGTCGGCGAGCCGCCACGGCCAGAACCGCCTCCCCTGCTCCGGCCGGCAAACCGGTGGGGTCGGGCTGGCAGGGCTGGCCCACCTGGTCCACGTGGCCGCTGATGTCAGCCTGGTCGTGACCCTGGGTGCACAGCACCGGGTGCACCCAGCGTTTTTCAAACGCGCTGTGTATACTCCGTGTGCACGTAGCAATTAGGGTTCATTTCTTGAAAATGATTTATTTAACAAATTCGTTTTAAAGTTAGAAAAATTCACATCTCCTTCAAAACTTGTCCAAATTCAGTAATTCAAGTGTCAATATTTTTCTTATGAAAAGTACTATTCATGAAAAATATAGTTGGTATTTTTGGAAATACTTTTATGTATAATTTATTTAATGCTTATATATGTGTTTTTCTTAGAAAATCATAATTAATTATAGGGTTATCAGAAAAATATAATTCTTGTTGTGTTGATCTTCTTGTGATGCACCTGATTTATGAAAAATACTAGTTAGGTATGTCATGGATAAAAGTTTTTATGGTTGTTAAATGGGTTGTTATTTTCGTATTAAGAAATGCAAAAATTAATTAATTAATGTGGTAATCCTTAATAATTTTTGGTAGGTTGTTTTATACCTTAAGTAGTTGTTATATTCTCGAGATCCGTTGTTTGACACTTTATAGTATGCTCTACGGTACATGTTCTTGGATGATGTTGACTACCATGTAGAAATAATCTCATGATCCTTCATCATCATCATGCACCATACTTCACTGCATGCATTCACGATATTTATGCCAACCTATGCATCATACAAAGATCGCGGACAATGTGTCGCCCGCAGTTCTCGAGGAGCCGTAAAGGGGAACACCGGGGGCGAGGTGCAGGAAGCAGCAGGGGACGAGGAGCCCGAGGTTGATCTGCCGGAGTGCCCAAACCATCAGCCTAGCTCCTTCCTCAAAGGCAAGCCCCAGAGCATTCTCCCCGCGGTTTGCAATTTAACAATTTTGTGTCCTTTACTTATTGTGCTGCATTAAGTTTATAGGCGTTGTTCCATACCGTTGATGCATTACTCACATTCCTTGTCGACCAGTATATTCCTACACCCTGATAGGTCTAGGATCACGCTACCTGCTTAGCCCTGCTTAGATCGGTAGAAGTCGGGTGATTTTCTGTCATCCGTGAGTATAGGTGATTACTCCTATATGGTTGACACTACTATTGTTAGTTCAGAACATAACCTTGTGGCCGTGATAAATTGAGACTGGGCGAAATTTTGTGGGGTTTTGTACCATAGTAAGTCCGTCTATGTCGATTAAGGACCGACCGTTGTATCGTTCCTTGAGTCATGTTGAACGCATACTCCACACTTAGCTGGAAGGGCAGGTAGATCCGACCACAAAGCCCAGTAGCTCTGTTCGGGCCGGGAGTCGACCTGCTGGATCGTTTTCGTATTGGAGATGCATGGGGGACCACAGGGGCGCGGAGAGTGAGTCCTTAAGATGGTCATGTGACCTGTTGGCAGCCAGGCGGCCCCTGGGTACGAAGGTCTCCGGTCGAACCCGTGACTTTACCCGAACAGTACCAACGGTGACCTAATCGACCCCGACAGGGGACGTGTGGTTTGTGTGGAGAATAATTCACCAGCTGGTTTGTAATCAATTATAATCACCATCGCTCCTGGACAGGGAGCACTTGACTTGAGCAGCGGCATCGTAGTAATCTACTCGAACACAAGGATGGTTATGTTGGTGGTTTGACTTATAGTCAACCCCTTTGGATCTACTCTGCTTGAATAATGTTATATAATGATGTCTAGTACAGGTGCTAACTTAATATAATCAGGTTAATCATCTCAAAGTGGAAAGCTAGAAGGTTTAAATAATTTTTATTACTTAATTAAGCTCGAGCCTTTTGCAACCAAAAGGGACAGCTACCCTACCTTACAGCCTTGCATAATCCTTGGAGTCAATTTAATTTTTAGTTATGACGGGTAAGTCTGGCTGAGTACCTTCTTATACTCAGGGCTTTGTTTCCCATATTGTTGTAGATGGTGAGATGTATTACGGTTACTGTGAGACCTGCTTCTACCCAGCTATGGGCGATGACTAGACTGTGGGCACAGTCATTTCCTTTATCGCAGCTACCTGCTTTTGTTGGAATTGATCATAGACATGGCACTATGTTTAAAACTATGCGTGTGTGAGTTTTGGATTTGAACTTAATTTGCTTCCGCTACTCCGAGTTTAATTTGGTCTGTAATAACTTTATGCGAACTCTGATGTATGGTTTATTGCGAATTTATGTACTATGTGAATGGTGATCACTGGACTTATTATGATCCCAGCTTGTATGGAAATGGTTCAAAATCCTTCGAGATTTTATTTGACTACCGGATTTATTTGGGCTCAAGTATGGGAGTTTGTCAGTCAAATGACGAATTAGTACTTGTGCTCTAATAAATTGGTCGGTTCTGTTACACGGGCTGTCAAAAAAACATGGACAATCCGAAACAGATACGGTTATAGAAATGGAAAGATCTGCATACCTCCAACCATATCTCTTTCGAACAGAAGACGCCTAACTAGGTTACGTGATCTACGACCATGATACAGAAAGAGGGCTTATACCTAGGGTAGCGGTAGAGTTAGGCTAGCCGGGCCATGGCGAGTCAGTAAAGTGGCGAGGTGACGCGGTGCAGGTAGACCCGCAGCGGCGAGGAAGACGAACAGGGTACTCCGGCTCCGCTCCGATGGGCTCTTCTCTGCATAAAAAAGAATAGAATAACGTTAATTGAAAATTTCGACAGCACCTCCCCTGCACGATGAGGTTTCCAAAACCTATAAGAAACAACGGCACGATGGCCGACAGCCACATTATATCAATGGCACGATGGCCGATAACCATATATATATTTTCAATCCAAGCGCCAAGTATTACCAAAGTTTGCTACTACTACAACCACTACGACTACCACAACGACTCCTACTACTACCACAACAACTACTACTACCACTACTTCTACTACAACTACTACTACTGCAACTACTAGTAATACTACTATGATGACGGTAGGGCATACCTTGTGGGCGTCGTAGTGCGGCGGCGGTGAAGGGGCCGAGGCAACGGCTAGGAAAGCGCCGGGGACGGGGCGACGGCAGGCACTCTTCCTCCTTCTCCTCCTCCGCCTCCTCCTCCTCCTTCCCTTCTCCTCCTCTCCTTCTCGGCCTCCTCCCCTTCTCTTCCTCTCCTTCTGCTCCTCTTCTTCTCCCACTCTCCTTCTCCTCCTCTTCTTCTTTCCATCTCCTTCTACCCTATCCTTCTCCTCCTCTTCTTCTCCCCCTCTCCTTCTCCTCCTCCCCAACACTCCTCGGCCTTGGCGGGACAGCGTGGCCGAGCCGGCGGCGGTCCGACACGGGCGGGCGAGCTCCGATGCGGGGTGAGGGCAGGCTCCGGCGGGCGCAGGGCGAGGGCGGGCTCCGGCGGGCCGCGCCGGGGCCCTTCAGGGCGAGGCCGGTGGCGTCGGGAGCACAGGGCGCGGGTGTGCGAGCGGAGAGGGGCTCCGGCGGCCGCGCGCGGGGAGGGGCGTGGCTCCGGCGGCCGCACGGGCGCAGGGCGAGGTCGGCGGCGGCGGCGCGGGGCGAGGACGGCAGCGGCGCGCGCGATGGACTTGGGGATTTTTGGACTTAGGTTTTGGGGAGGACGGGCGCGGGCAGATATGATAATCTGCGCTTTGCCGAGTGCCCCCGATCAGGCACTCGGCAAAGATACATTTTTAATATTTTTATTTTTTTAAAAAATATTTGCCGAGTGTCCATTGACAAGGTACTCGGCAAGAAAGAAGGTTGTCATTTTTTTTTTTTTTAATTTCTTTGCCGAGTGTCATGTCAATGGCCACTCGGCAAAGGTTTAATTTTTTTTTTTTGAAAACTTTGCCTAGTGCCCCCGACATGGCGCTCGGCAAAGAGGGAATTAAAAAAAAATTAAAAAGTCTTTGCCGAGTGCCGTAGCCTAGCACTCCGCAAAGACATTTTGCCGAGTGCGGGGTCCTGGCACTCGGCAAGTTTATTTTTTTTATTTTGGCCCCCCAATTTTTTTTGCAGCCCTCCTATAGGACCAGGTACTCCACGTTAAAATTTGGTACATTTTGGTGGCTTTTTGCTATATTTAGTTAATTTCTTTCATTTAATTAATTTTTTGGAAAATGCAAATTTCAACTGCACATGCTTCGAATAATAGATTTAATGATTCAAAAAATGATATTCATGTTATTGAGTGTAGTGTGAGGCCATATCCAGGAATAGACCCAAAATTTCAAACATCCTGTTCACGAAACATGACCACGAACTTGCGGGCTAATTGTTTTTAACTTCTATAAAATGCAAACGAAATCCGAAAATCATGAAACTTGTGGAGATGTCATGATATTGTATGTGGAGGCTGTAACAAAATTTGAGAAGATTTTGTGCACGTTATCACGTACGATGCTTACAAATCAGGACATCTCCACATATGATATCTTATATTTCGTGCACGTTATCACGTTTCTTTGCCAAGTGCGACACTTGGCAAAATTGCTCTTTGCCAAGTGCCCGATATTTAGCACTCGGCAAAGAGTTTTGCACTCGGCAAATCTCCTGTAGTAGTGTCAGGCTTGTATCATATACTATATTATGGTTGCATTGGGTTCAAATTTTGTTCTTTTGCGCTATGCAACTCTAACAACTATTGTTTATTAGTTAGATGTAAACAGCTTGTAAACTACATCGTTCTTCTTTGGCATAAATGAAATTTTCTTTCAAAAATCGCTGACGAGCCCGGTCGCCTGGCCGGCCGGGGTGGCCACGCAGTGGCTCCGCTAGTGCGTGATATAATATTTTCTCTCGCAACAAAACAGCATCAACCGGCTTAACCATCAGCTGAAGCAGGGGTGACCTTTTTTATCTAAAAATGAAAAAAAAACAAACAGAGGGAAGCGTTTGTTTTTCATTAAAGACGAAGGTATACTCGACATGCATTCTATTTTATTTTATTTTATTTTATTTTATTTTATGCTCATAATGTGTGAATCAATAACCAACCAAGAATGTGGCTTGAGATAACCAAGAATGTGGAGAATCTTGTAGAGCTTAAAGGGGACAACGACACTTGCTTTCATCTGCCGCCAGCTACATGCTTCTCCTCCCCATGCCGTGGTTTAGGGTCTCAATGATGTCATGGAGGATGAAGCACGATAGGGTTAGGGAAGACCATGACGGAGGCAGAGGTGGTGGGTCGGGGCAAAGGGCTGGGCAAAGGTGCCACTGTCATTTGCCATGAGGTGTGAGTAGGCAATGGGGTAATGGGCTTAAGATTGGAGGCCACGGTCAGGTGTCGAAGCCCACAATGATGGCTTCGTACCCTGTGCTTAATAACCTTGTCGGTGTCATGTGAACCTCGACCTGGGCGCCGGAGGCAAGGGCTCGGTGGCTCCGGGAGGGCGTGGGGAGAGGATGGCAATGTGCCAGGGCATTTTCAGACTCCTGCTCTAGCTGCTCCCTTCATGGCGTCATTGGCCGGAGTGCGCGGCAATCGGCCGATGGCCACCATGGGGGATTTGGATTTTGTGGAGCTTGCGTGTAGGGGAGTGACTAGTGGAGAGTGCAAAGGCGGAAAGTGCGAGGGCGTTTTAGGTAAAGACAAAAGCAGGATGTATTGAGAAGGGCCAAGACAACTTATAATTTTGCAATAGTGAGGGGGCTAGAACAACTTATAATTTGGTATAGAGAGCGTAATTGAATTTTGTACAAGTGCTACATGACCAAGACTTCAGTTGCGTTCCTACTGACGACTGGCCTGCAAATTTTTCATTACAGCATAATAATAGCAAAAGAAAATTGTTGTCACTTTTGAATTCATATTTTGTTTATTTTGTCATATGGAAGATTCTCAAGCAGGAAAAATGAACCTTAGAAGTGTGGACCAAGTAGATAAAGGGACTATGAATGGTCGCTGCTCACCATGCACTTCCAACCAACACTAGAAAGATCGGAGCACTGGAAAAGGTGGATATGAAAAGAACGGTGTAAATTCTCAGGATGTCACTTTCATGTCATCCGTTTCTGAGAAAACTACTGATTCATAGATGGTTTTGTTTTCTCATGTAAAGGATTGTCTTTTATTCAGTTCTTCAATGCAAATGTTTTTTGTATTTTTCATCAGTTTCATACTGAGACTTGTTGAGTGTTTTTACTCAACTTGTATTTTATGTCCTATTTGTTTTTTTAAGTAGGTACTATTGTTGATGGCATGCATGGGAACTGGAACTGGCACCTGTTTCTAGCGGGCGCGTGCTACCATCACACATAATTAGTTCTTATAATGTTAAATTAGTGTCCTTTCTCAGCTAGATTAGTCAATTAGCTGAATATCTATACGTAGGTATCTAGGTTGTATCATCTTATTATGTCGTGATTGTATTTATTATTCCCGTATTATTGTCAAATCGTGATTGTGACTTGCCTATTGTGGATGCCTGTATTTACATGAGCAGACCCTCTGAAATTTTCATAAATTCCATGTTTGTTGAAACTTAGGGTGTTACAGATAGGATATTGCACAGTGAAGTTTTTGTATCCGCAACAAAAGATAAGGGGTCAACACAGTGGAGAATGAGGACGAGGCTCCTGTTCGCGCGCTCATTTAGTCTTTACCAAAAGTTCAATAAGAAACAAATGAAAAAATACAATAGAAGAAGTGATCTCTTGGACGTGAAGAGTTAATCTGTTGACCAAGAGGAGGCAATCTTAGTAAAACCAAACATATCATCTCATAGAAGACTAATACCATTCTATCGTCGATGGCCTTTGCCCTCCGTTGGTTGGTTTCACCGATGGTTGATTATCAGTCACTACCGGAAACGCAGCCTTTGCCGAGGGCTTCTGGCTTTGCCGAGGGCTAGATATCGGGCACTCGGCAAAGGCTCTCTTTGCCGAGCCAGCCCCATGAGCACTCGGCAAAACAAGGCACTCGGCAATAGGCCTTTGCCGAGTGCCCGACACTCGGCAACGAAGAGGCACTTGGCAAAATGGGTCTTTGCTGAGTGCCGGGCACTCGGCAAACCGGCCGTCGGCAAATCTGGCCGGGAGAGTCACGGCGCCACCGCCGTCAAACTTTGCCGAGTGCCCGCCATCAAGCACATGGCAAAGATTTTTTTATTTTTTAAAAAAATTCTTTGCCGAGCACCCCAGAATGGCACTCGGCAAAGACTCGTTTTGCCGAGTGCCCGGTTTGGCACTCGGAAAAAAAATCTTTTTTTGCCCCTTTTTTTGTGCAGCTCTCCTACGGTATTTACAACCACATTTTCAAATTTGGTACATTTTTTTTACTTTTTTGCTATATTTGGTTAATTTATTTCGTTTCGTTGAATTTTTCCGAATATTTCAAATTTGAACTGCAGGTGCAAGGAATAATGGAATTTAGTGATTCAAACAATGTTATCCATGATTTTTAGTGTGTGTTGAGCCCGTATTCGGGAACTCACATGAAATTTCGAGCATCTTGTTCACGGAACATGACGAGGAACTTGCCGAAAAAGTGTTTTTAAATGATATAAAATTCATACGAAGTCCAAAAATCACAAAACTTGATGTCATGTTATCGCATGTGTAGGCTGTGGTAAAAAATCGAGAAGGTTTTGAGCAAGTTGTGACGTCGGATGCCTAAAACCCAGACATACTCGATATGCCAACCAAGACAAAGAGGATCTTAAGGGTTGGGCTATTGTGCACCAGGTATCTCCACACGGTAAACTACCTGCCCCAAATGATGATGATTACAACTTCAACACAAACACATATGATGAATAGTTCTATCAAGAAGATAGGCTACCAGGCACGTTTGAGATAGTCTTACCCGAAGCAATCGAAATGGAAGTAGACAACAAAACGGTTGATGGCGAGGTCGATGGAGATGTGGTGGTAAATGCCAAGGACGTAGCAATGCTTGAGCGATTACTTCTAGGCAATGACGATGATGACAACATAGAACTTCGGATAGTGTTGCCCATTTGGACAATTTTGTGGTGATGATGAGACCTATGATCCCAATCATGAAGATTATTCCTAATACATGTAATACTATGTTTTTTAATTTGTGTTTTGTTTATATATTTTGAATCTATTTCTAATATGTACTAATAAGTCTTGTTCATTCTTTGTGATTGCGAGTGTGATTGAACAAAGATGGCAAGTAGCCGTCCACGCCATGACACGCCCTCGGTTTACGGGAGAGCACGCCCTCTCATTCTAGGTGAGGGGTTGTCGTCCGGGGTAGCATCCGCAGGAGGTGACGAGAGGAGGACCAGGTGCAGCCGCCATAGGGGGCAGCAGTCTCCTCCCCTCGCCATGTGACGAGATGCCGGAGGAGGAGCACGTGACGGCCACGGCCACGTCCTCGTCGGAGGACGAGGGGGGTCCGCAGACGGGTGAGGGAGGCGAGGCGCCCGATGGCGAGGGAGCGGATACCGCTCCCCGGACTCCCTACCGAGGCCCCACGAGCCACCCTTCGGTTCCGCTTCCTCACAACCGCCAAAGTGATTTGGCCTATGGCGAAGAGGTAAGTAACTATAGATGTTATCACAACTACTTCATAAGATATGTTGGAAATCATAAGAGAAACCGATAAATTTTCTTAATCACTTGTGCAGGGGCCCGGTTGGTTTTGTCTAGTACTCCAAAGACGCTCCCCTCGCGAGCATCCTTGGTGTTTTGTGTGCAATGGTACCCCGGCCTTGTGCAACCTGTCCCGAGGGTGCGGGAGCCGGCCTCTAAGTGGGACAGTACGCTCCGGGTCACGGATGACACTTACCACAACAAGCAGGAGCAGGTATTGGCGGAGTTTTGGGTAAGTCTCTTGCACAACATTGCTTAATACATCGCATTCATTGGTTAAATCTTTTATTGAAATAATGAATGGATAATATCGGTTTTGTATGTAGAAATATTTCGGACCCGAAGAAGGACTCGAGGCTGTGTGGATCGGGCCACGCCTTGTAGGAAGTACATCACCGACATGCACTACGAGGGGCGTGTCCAGCCCACATAGACTACTACGCGTCGGTACTTGCGAGCCCCTCCCCAAGCCCGAAGCAAGACAGATTATGCGACCCGGGACCGCACCTTGGGGTAGACGAATAACATTCATAATGATTACGTCGGGTACATGGATTAGGGGTCCCAAACTTATGGGCTTAGAGGCAAACAAACCCGCTTTACTCCCTCCTAATCCTCAAAATCTACTCCACCTAAAAACATCCCTAACCCAATTCCAATAGGCCTCAAAGCGTGCGGGCCAGCCCACGAACAAGGCTACGGACGGCCCGGTCGGTCCAAAGCCAAGCGGCCGCCACCGGCCCGACCCTCGAAGGAGTTACGGAGAACCCTCGTACGAATGGGGCCTCGAGACGGGCTGACCCGACCCCTCGAAGGAGTTACGGAGAATCCCTCGTACGAATGGGGGCCTCGAGACGGGCTGACCCGACCCCTCGGAGGAGTTACGGAGAACCCCTCGTGCGAGTGAAGGCCTCGAACGGGCCGGTCACCCCTCGAAAAGGGACTCCTGACATCCGTACAGCCGCATTAAATGCCTTTAACCACCCTCTACCTAACCATGTGGCTACAGCCGCGGTCATGATCAGGCTGAGCACCAATCCCATCAACTTTTACAGCCCACGCCCTACAAGTCAGTGACGCTGTAGCACCATACCTAGCACAGTGCCACGAACGGCACCCCTCGAGGTACGGTAGTCAGACGCCCAGCCCGCGATTCCTGCGGCACGGTCCAATCGGGCCCGGGACTCACCCTCGAGACCCTTCGAAAGCATCCGCCGTATATTTGACCCAGTTTTCCCGTGGCTCAGTCATATCACCACGGGCACCTACCCCTCGAGACTGGTGATGATAGCTGCTCTGGTAATGATGGCCACAGGGAAACACACGTGGCCTGCAGTGACCTGTCTTTCCACCTCGACTACCATACGACGGGGTTCCCGGGCAGGCCATCATCGCCCATGCCAGGGAGGAACGGGCAGTCATCATCACCCGTGCCGCTACGCTGTGCTCGAACCGGGTGAAAGCATGAATCTACAGCTCAAACCGGACCAAAGGCGCTCGGAACGCAATTGTCAACCCCTCGTACCACCAAACCCCGCTCAGTCCCATCGCTTGGGTCACCAGCCCCTCGAGGCGGTCATTAACCGCTCGAGGAATGATGACTGATGCGACCTGAGCAAGACGCGCGCAGCACCCCGTCTGACCCCCCTCGACGGCCATACGACGGGGTTCCCGGGCAGGTCATCATCGCCCATGCTACTACAGGCTCGAACCAGGTAAAAGCATGGATCCACAGGCTCGAACCAGACCAAAGGGAGCATCTACAGCCCCGACGACTCGACGGGACCCCATGCTTCGACGTCACGCCCATGATTGCCCTAGCACAGTGTAACCCTGAGCCTTCCCTTGGCCTATAAAAGGGGACGCTAGGGCCTAGAATAGGGCAAGCAAGCGAATACACTCTAAGTAAGCGCAAGAAAGCAAACACACCCAGAACGCATCGCTCACTCGCTCGCTTGTACTCGCCCCTATACAAGCACTTCGGTGCAAGATAATACAAGATCACCCCCCCTCTGCTGGACGTAGGGCCTTCTTTGCCCGAACCAGGATAAATCTCTTGTGTCCTTCTTGCATCACCATCCGGATTAGGGAGCACGCATAGAAATTCACTCGCAGGTGTGACACCCCCGGGGTACGAAACACCGACAGTTGGCGCGCCAGGTAGGGGTACTGCGTGTTTCGCATGACTTCCCGCCATTTTTCCGGATGGCTGCTCCCACTCCTTCGCTTCCGTTCGCCACGGTGATCTGGTTCGGGAGTTTGGAGTTCATGTCGCTCGGCACGGGCTACGACATGACCCTGCTCTCGGTCGGAGGACCAAACGGAGGCCGTACTTCTCCACCACGCGCCGGAGGAGTCGCGCGCCGGTCGCGCCACCACGGCTCGCCGCCCAGACGGAGTCGTCGCCGACCCCAGCATCATCGACAGCGCACGCAGGGCCCTGAGCCTGCCGCTCGCGCGTCGTTCCCGTCGGACACCGCGGTACACCCGGAAGGGGCACCAGGCGCACGACAGGGCGTGGCGCATAGGCAAGAAGCGCTCGACGCAGACCCTGACTTCACTTTCGCCATGCGCTCGCCGAGGGTGCCCGGCGTGGCCCCTCAGGTACGCGCACGACTGTCACGGCCCAATTTGATGCCACACGGGCTCTACCGAGCTCGTCGCAGGCTCCCATTTGGGCTCACCAACACCGCCACCACGTACGCCGACGGGATACAATCCAGCATGGGACCGCAGGAGGAGAGCCCCGGCCCCCTCCTGCGCACCGTCATGGACCTGGAGGTCGTATGGCCGGCGTCTGTTGACTCTAGCTTTGACAGGGCGCCAGGTTCCCGGTGTCCCGTCACCCTCGGCAACCTGCGTCGCTGGATCGAGGAGGAGAACACGGGGAGGCCATGGACCCCGTCCTACGCCGACCCTGACTCCGACAACTCCGACTCGGGCTGGATCGAGGAGGAGAACACAGAGAAGCCTCGTCGGACGCGAACGCCGACGATCCCGCAGCCGCGCCAGCCGGCCGACCGGCAGGGACGGTTGCGGCAGGAGCAGTCGTCGTCGCGCCACCTCGAGGGGAACCTCTCCAAGACCTCGCCGACGCGCTGCCCATAGATGACGCTCGTGCAGCACAGATGGCCCAGCTCTGGGAGATAGAAGCAAGGATGGAAGCTGACCGCGCGAACCTGGAGCTGCTCAAGCGCGCCGTCGAGCAAGGTCAACCTCCCCTTCCTCGAGCCGCGGGCGCCGAGGTAGGGCACGGAGCGTCTTTCGGCCGCATCGTCAACGACGCGCCGCCCGAGGCACCGCCCCACTTCCCTCGCGCGAGCCAAAATGTCCTCGCAGCCATGCTGCTTCGTGACATGCCCGCGCCCTCGAATCCACAGGCTCAGCGGATACGGGACGAGTTCCAAGGGCTTCTACAGACCGCGGCCGCCCAGCAAGCCGAGAGCTCGGCCTCAAGGCAACACGGGATGGCCTCGGAGCAACCAGTCGAGCCTCAGCAACGCGAGCGGGAGGGCTCTGTCCACCAAGAGGCACCCCCTCGAGGCGGCCGAGCCCCGGTCCGCAACCGTCTCGTCGACAACCGCGAGCCCCAAGACGCACGCCACGACATCAACGATAACCGGCGGCGCAAGAATAGGGGCGCCGAGGAACGCGGCTACCGGGCCCATCGAGGGGGACGCTTCGACAGCGACGAGGACCGGCAGGCTCCGAGCCGCCGGCCCTCGAGTCTTCGCAGGCCATCCGCAAAGACGCCGCTACCTAACCCTTTTCGACCCCCCACGACCGTGACCAAGTACAACGGCGAGACCAAGCCTGAGCTTTGGCTGGCCGACTTCCGGCTGGCCTGCCAACTGGGAGGGGCTCGAGAGGATAAAGCCATCATCCGGCAGCTCTCTTTGTTCCTTTCCGACACTGCCCGGCGGTGGCTCGAGGAACTACCCCCCAGTCAGATCTATGACTGGACCGATCTGGTGCAGGTCTTCGAGGGGAACTTCAAAGGCACCTACATCCGCCCGGGCAACTCGTGGGACCTCCGCAACTGCAAGCAACGGCCTGGAGAGTCCCTTCGAGACTTTGCTCGACGCTTCTCCAAGCAGCGCACCGAGTTCCCGCACATCCCAGATCACGACGTCATTCTGGCGTTTGTCTCGAGCACCACGTGCAAGGAACTCGTGCGGGAACACGGGCGCAACCGCCCGAATACCATCAACGAGCTCATGGACATCGTCGCCGACTACGCTGCCGGTGACGAGGCCGTGGGAGCCTTTTTTGGCGAGGATAAGGGCAGAACCAAGCCGCCCACCGAAAACAATGAGGGCTCGAGCAAGGGCCAGAAGAAAAATGGCAAGAAGAAGGGCAACCAACAAGGCAAGCGTGAGGTAGCGGACGACGACGAAGTCGCCGCGGCCGAGCGCAAGAAGCCTCGACCCCCTCCGGAGGGGGCCGTCTTCGACAGGATGCTGAAGGAGCCATGCCCATATCACAAGGAGCCGGCCAAACATACCCTCGAGAACTGCCGCATGCTTCGAGGCTATTTCAAAAGCCTGGGCATCGGCAGGGATGAGCAGAAGGAAGACAAGGGCGATGACAGAGCAGGCGACAAGGACGACAACGGTTTTCCGCCCATCGCCAACTGCTTCATGATCTACGGCGGCCCTACGACTGTTGACGGTCGTTAAGTATCAATTTTATACCATCAACGCAGCAAGAGAAAGGACTAATATGAGTTCACCTGTTAGATATAGGGGTTACACCGACGTAATTCCACGAGTTTTGGTGATTGTCTATTTCTCGCAGGGGGTTATCGTAAAGAGAACCAAAGGAGGCCCACATGTCATGATTACATAGAGATAAAGACCGAACGGGTAAAATTCTATAATCTAGAAGACTCCGGAAGGCAAACCCCGGAAGCGGGCCCACTCCGGCGGGGGTGGCCGGTCGGCCGACCAGGGGGAGTCGGCCGACTCCCACCTCCACCAATCGTGGAGTCTCGTGGATCCCGCCTCCACCGCCTTTGAGGATGAATAATTATCGTCCATTTAGGTCGGTTTGATCCGAGGGCTGTGGTTAATCCTAGGGGGCTATATATTCGAGCCCCGGCCCCCTCGGGTGAAACCCTAATTCATTCAAGAGTTCATTCTCTCATCGAATTCGTAGAAGCCGAGCCACCATCTCAATTAGAGCTCCATAGTTTAGTAGCATAGCTACATAGGAATAGATCTAGAGGGAATCAAGCCTAGCTTGGAGTCCGGATCTGTCGGAGTTCTTGGTAATTCCCCTCTACATTCTTGTAATATTCATCATTGTTCGTGATACTATGACTAGTACTTTATTCTATTCTATTATATCGACTTGACTTTGCTCTATTTGATTATGTTCTCAATTATATCGTTCTTAGTTTACTTTGACTATATGTTTAGCATAGTTGGACTAGAATTATGTTTATGCATAGGATCGTATAGCGCTTGCTCATTAGGCCAATGGGTGAGTGATAGATATTGTGTAGGCATGGTGTCTATACCATATTTATCTCGCGATTGCACCCTATATTCCAGATCGTGAGGTAGATCGCGGGAGTGATGGTCTGTTGAGTCCTTTGTAGCCCTTCTCCCGAGTATAGGTCTAGCGGAACAAACCTATTACATTGAAGTCATTGCTATGTCTCTTATCTTCTCTCGGGTAATATCACTATGCATAGATGTAACCTTTTCCCGCCATGATTGCTAGATGTTCTTGCACTAATGATTGTATGCTTTGACTTTATAGTTAGAATAACATAGGATTATACCCTAGATCGTCCTAGTCCATGCTAGTGTTATAAGCTTAGAGTGCTAAGTTGAGATGGCTTATTACTATTATTTATTATGGCTAAATGCTCTCATTTATCTTATGTCATTAATCATTCATTCCTATATTTTATGTGACACTTACCCCGTATGAGATGATCGATACGAGACAAGGTTAAGCTCTCCATTATCGCATGTGCATTGCTCATCACTCATTATCCAAAGTGCATTCCCTTCCCAAAGTGGTAAAAATATAAATAACGATACCTGGATTACTCCCGGTTAAAATGCTACGATGATATATTCTCAGGCGCTTGCGGAACCTTCTTTATTTCAAACTTGCACTTAATAGACATCAACAAGCATTTTTGGCGCCGTTGCGAGGGGAAGGTTGAAAGCCAATGGATAATGAGCTGCATTGCACTACATAATGAGATTGAGCACTGTCACCATTCTCTACTCATACAGCCTTACCCTTGTCTTTCCGTCTATTTTATATCTTATGCAGGGTAATGTATGAAAAAGACAATTCTTCCTGATAACTATATTGACAATCCAGAAGCTTTATTCAGGAAGGCCAGAAGCAAGTTGAAGAAGACCAATCAATCATCATCATCAACTCAACTTGGAAGTTTGTCGGAAGCAAAAAGTCGACCTTTCGTGCGAGACTTGACACCAGCGTTTGAAGCCATGGCGAACAAGTCACTCCGCGAGTTCTCAGCTCCAACTACGGACAACATTCGTACTGGACCAGCTGCGGACATCGAAGGAGCTTTTGAGCTCAAGCCTGCGCTAATCAACATGGTGCAAGCAAGCCAGTTCTGTGGGAAGGCCCATGAAGATGCTAGTGCTCATCTCCAACACTTCCTAGAGATTTGTAGCACATTCACTATCAAGGATGTCCCCAGAGATGCTATACTACTTCGCCTCTTCCCATTCTCACTCTTGGGGAGAGCGAAGCAAATGGTTCTACGCCAATAAGGAGAAGAATCCTACGTGGGCACTATGTTCCACCAATTTCTTGGCGAAGTTCTTCCCAATGGGCAAGACAAATGCTCTTCGTGGGAAGATATCAAGCTTTCAAAGCAACATCATGATGAGACTGTCCCGGAAGCTTGGGAGCGCTTTCAAGATTACATCCTCGAGTGTCCTCATCATGGCATGGAGAATTGGCCGCTTATGCATACATTCTACCATGGGCTCAAGAACAAGACACGCGAGACGATGGATGCCGCTGCGGAGGTGCATTCTTATCACTCACTATTCCTCAAGCCACAGCTCTCGTGGAGAAGATGGCATCCAACCAAGGTTGGAGTGAAGAAAGAACTCAGACCCGCAAGAGAGGTGGAGGAATGCACCAGCTGAAAGAGGTAGACATGCTGTCTGCCAAAATGGATGTGCTAATGAAGAGGCTCGATGAGAGAGCCCCAGAGAAGAAAGAAGTCATGCATATACATGATGCTCGCATGACATGTGAAGAGTGTGGAGAGACTGGGCACACAAAGGTGCTAACCGCCCGTAGCTGAAGGAGGATGTGAACTACCTCAACAACAACAATAATAATTACTACCGTCCTCGCAGAATCAAGGTTGGAATCAACAGCAGAGGCCTAACTACTCGTGCAATTATTCGGCAACTACCAAGGTAACAGCTCCTCCTACAATAATTACAACCAGCCGCCTTTGAGAGAGTTAGTGCTGAACCAAGGCAAGATGATGGACAATCTGTCCAAGAAGCTGACATCAAATGACAAGGTCCTAGAGACACTCAGCAACAGAATGGATGGCTTTTCCAATGCCATCAAGAGTCAGCTCAGCTTCAACAAGATACTTGAGTCGCAGGTACAACAGCTTGTTAACCTTGCTCCCTCCACTGGCCAAGGTAAACCGCGGGACAACCCGAAGAGCTCGAAACCGCAAATCTTGTTGACATATTCAATGTAGAAGATAGCCGGAGTGATCCATCGAAGGGGTCATGGATAGACTCAACTCGCCAATCAAGAAGGGCGATCCGGGGAGACCAGTCATTCCGATCTCCATTGGAAGTACTAACTTTAATGAGGCAATGCGTGACTTCGGTGCAAGCATCAACATTATGCCGAGAGTGATATATGAGAAGCTATTCAGATGCCCCTTAGCATACACAACCATGTGCTTACAGCTTGCAGATCAGTCACTCCATGTTCCTTTGGGAGTACTTGAAGACATATGTGTACGAGTAGGCAACTCGTATGTTCCAGCAGACTTCGTGGTAGTGGATACAGGCAGTGATGAAAGGTCCCCTATCATTCGGGACGACCATTCTTGAACACCGCCGGAGCCATCATGTATGCAAACACGCCAAGATCATCTTCAACATCAAGGGCAAGAGAGAGACCTTCTTCTTCAAGAACAGAGTGCTGCAGCTTCCCAAAGACATCCTCATCACAGAATGTGAGAAGAAGAAGAATCCGGCTAAGAAGAGCAAGAACAAGAATAAGAAGAACAAGAAGACAGAGACAGTAAGGATGGTCTTGCCCCGGTCCACAAGGAGCATGACCACTTACTCGGATCCCCACGTCTAATCAAGAAGGATGACCCGTGTGTCCCAACCATTCATTGCTCCATCAACGAAGCTCTTTCAATAAAGCCGTCTCGTGACACCGGATCGGGCGTCAACATCATGGCCAAGGTAACCTATGAGTATCTATATGGCACTATGCCTTTGGAGCCTACCTATGCACAACCGCAAATGGCAGATCGACATTCCGCTTCGTCGAAGGAGAAGTGAAGGATGTCCTCATCCAGATAGATGACCATTATGTCCCTACGAGACTTCCTAGTCATTGACATGGGAGATGACTATGATCCTCCAATCATCCTAGGAAGACCATTCCCGAACACCACCGAGCTATCATCTATATTGGGACGGGAGAGATCCATTTCCATTTTCCCACCGAGAATGTACGCCGCTACTTCAATAATAATTATATAATCACCGAGGAGCCCAAGAAGAACAACAAGGGGAAGGCACGTACCCATCGCGTAACAAGAAGAACATCACTACGTGATGGATGGGCCGACTATGAGGGAGAAGTGTCAAGATATGAAGATCGGTACCCGAAGAGAAGAATATTGTAAAAGAAGAAGAGGTGCTACCGAGAAGAAAACCAAGTGGTCCAAGAAGTTTCCTCCTCAAGGTCATCCTCTCCAACAAAGAAGGTGTGGAAGGTAAAAGCAAAATCGAATCAATTCCTACACACGAGGCGACATCATCCGAGGCGCCACCAATGCGCCCCTTGAAAAATGAGCGAACATGACAAGTCCCGTTCGGAGGACTTAAAACCACCGAACGCCGCGCCAAGAGGTAACTTGGTATTTATCAGCATTACTTTTCAGCATTATTTTTATTTTTTTACCTTAGTATATTTATTTCCCTACTTGCATCTTAGTTGCATCTTTACTTTTTATCTCTCGCATTAGAAAAAGAAAATAAAGATGTTTTGCATTTGCATCCGTAAAATCATTAAGCCCCATGTGGATAATCATTCACCGTGGTGGCACAAAAATAATTTCTCAAAGCATATTTATTTCCCCCGTCTCGCATTCCTTAAATAATAAAAAGATAAAAATATTTCTTGTGATCCCGTTAGAACAAGTCTAAGTTAAGGAAGTTCTAGACAACCAAGGCCTAGAGGTTTTATCACTAACGCTTAATTAGTTCCACAAGCTTTGTTGTCTATTTGAGCTTCAGAACATCAAGGATCAAGAAGAGCTAACGAGAAGGACATCCAGGTCCCCGTCGAGTCTGCCGCGACAATTGAATGCTGTCTCCAACAGCAACTATCTACAACACTCCTGGAGGACTAAAACGTCTTCGGTGCCTCGTCGGCAACATCGCAGACTATGTCAACATCCAGCTTGGGGAGAGCATCCCCGTGTACCAAGCTAAGTGTTTCCAACTTATCTATGTATGCCTTATTAGAGTGTGCTTTGTTAAAACAACTAAAAAAGATGCATAACCATAGAAACCCGAGTAAAGATTTTCTTATTTATCTTTTCTACTTTTGGAGAGCTCTTGCAACTGTCTTTAAAAGTGATCCCTAGAATAAACTCTACATGGAGATGATGAATAGTTGCTCTGCTGTAATTCCTTTCAAGTACCTAGTTTTCAACCTTGCACTCTCCCGAGTTTTGGACACAACTGTTTAGATTTGAGATTTGCTCAACCCGAAACTTGTGGGTAGCGAACACTTGATCTAAGTCTAGGTGGTTGACGGGTATGATATGGGAAGGTTTTGAGCTGTCATGTCCATCTTGTTCCTAGAGATACTAGAATTCGGAGAATTTATCTTTGAAAATATTAAATTCCCGCATGATGAGTTCCTTTATGATGAGAGTTCAAATTCCTACCACATGACCATATATTCATGCTTACTAGATTAGGAAAACCCATCTGTTTATATAGATCATATTGTAGGTTTGAGTGTAGACTTTATAGGCATTGAGTGTGGTTATCTTGTGGACCCATAAGAAATTAGTCACGCGAGATAAAGTCGATACTATGTGCTCTCCATCCATTGATCTATGCTACTACGTCCCGAAGCACGCACCCATTTTATAAATGTTATATTCATTCTGTGCTACTTCTGTTCCTTGAAGTACCACCCACATATGGATCCATATCCACCACATATTGTGCTATCTCTACCCTGGAGATACGCACTTATGCTACTCCTACCCTAGGAGTACGCATCCATCCATTCATCCATTCACATATACATACGCCATTCATTTCACATCATCCAGAAAAGGTTCTACTCCTATTCTGGGAGTGAACATCTAGAAATAATCATTGTCGTTTCATTGCCTACATAAAAAGCTCCAGTTATTATCATTGCAAGTTATACACTCCCTGTGCTAAAGTTTCGTTTTCAGAGGATTGGTTATTCAAAAAAAAAAGAGAGAAAAAAAAAAGAAGAAAGAGTAGCCAAGTCCTTCCATTCAAGAAGTTTCAAAGTTTCCGAATAAAGGGAGTCATGTTATCCCCAAAGGAGCTAGTGTAGAAGTAGATGTTCACCAGTTGAGTACCCCTCATAATCATTTTCTTATCACCATCATCCTATCATCATCTCATCCATTCCATTTCCTCATTCACATGCACATATGACTTTATTATTATTTTAGTTCCTATTGGATCCATGTCTTAACTATTTGTGCAATATATGCAAGTGAGTTTGAGTGTCTCCCCACCTATGAGCTCCATATAAGCCTATTAGAAAGTAGGGTGAGAGAGAGAAGGCACTTTCCACTATGCCTTAGTTCCACAAATACCACATATTCTTGAGAGAAGAGAGAAGGCATACACTCGCTCATGCCTTAGAGAGGATCCGAAATACCACAAATGAGAGACTTGAAAGGTTCATACAAGGAACTCTGAGTTTTATTTCAAAACTTTGCAAAAACTCCGGGATAATAGTTGATCGAAGAGCGAGAAACATGGCGCTTGACTTGACCGTTCTATCTTTCAACTACTCAAGACCCAAGTGACGGTTACAAGCCCCATGGTGAAAGGTAATATGAGTAAGTTTTGAGTCAGAATAGTTCACTCTAATCCGGAGGAGAGTTCTTGTTTGAACGCATGTGTACTTGTGAGGAGTGAAAGTATTGTAGCAACTCCCGATCCATCATCGAGTCTATCTTTGCTCGTGGACGAGCAAAAGGTAAGCTTGGGGGAGTTTGTTGACGGTCGTTAAGTATCAATTTTATACCGTCAACGCAGCAAGAGAAAGGACTAATATGAGTTCACCTGTTAGATATAGGGGTTACACCGAGAATTCCACGAGTTTTGGTGATTGTCTATTTCTGCGGGGGGTTATCGAAAGAGAACCAAAGGAGGCCCACATGTCATGATTACATAGAGATAAAGACCGAACGGGTAAAATTGTATAATCTAGAAGACTCCGTAAGGCAAACCCCGGAAGCCGGGGCCCACCGGCAGGGTGGCCGGTCGGCCGACCCGGGGGGAGTCGGCCGACTCCCCACCTCCACCAATCAGGTGGAGTCTCGTGGATCCCGCCTCCACCGCCTTTGAGGATGAATAATTATCGTCCATTTAGGTCGGTTTGATCCGAGGGCTGTGGTTAATCCTAGGGGGCTATATATTCGAGCCCCCCGGCCCCCGGGTGAAACCCTAATTCATTCAAGAGTTCATTCTCTCATCGAATTCGAGAAGCCAGAGCCACCATCTCAATTAGAGCTCCATAGTTTAGTAGCATAGCTACATAGGAATAGATCTAGAGGGAATCAAGCCTAGCTTGGAGTCCGGATCTGTCGGAGTTCTTGGTAATTCCCCTCTACATTCTTGTAATATTCATCATTGTTCGTGATACTATGAGTAGTACTTTATTCTATTCTATTATATCGAGACTTGACTTTGCTCTATTTGATTATGTTCTCAATTATATCGTTCTTAGTTTACTTTGATTATATGTTTAGCATAGTTGGACTAGAATTATGTTTATGCATAGGATCGTATAGCGCTTGCTCATTAGGCCAATGGGTGAGTGATAGATATTGTGTAGGCATGGTGTCTATACCGTATTTATCTCGCGATTGCACCCTATATTCCGGATCGTGAGGTAGATCGCGGGAGTGATAGGTCTGTTGAGTCCTTTGTAGCCCTTCTCCCGAGTATAGGTCTAGCGAGAACAAACCTATTACATTGAAGTCATTGCTATGTCTCTTGTCTTCTCGGTAATATCACTATGCATAGATGTAACCTTTTCCCGCCATGATTGCTAGATGTTCTTGCACTAATCATTGTATGCTTTGACTTTATAGTTAGAATAACATAGGATTATACCCTAGATCGTCCTAGTCCATGCTAGTGTTATAAGCTTAGAGTGCTAAGTTGAGATGGCTTATTACTATTATTTATTGTGGCTAAATGCTCTCATTTATCTTATGTCATTAATCATTCATTCCTATATTTTATGTGACACTTACCCCGTATGAGATGATCGATACGAGACAAGGTTAAGCTCTCCATTATCGCATGTGCATTGCTCATCACTCATTATCCAAAGTGCATTCCCTTCCCGTGGTAAAAATATAAATAACGATACCTGGATTACTCCGGTTAAAATGCTACGATGATATATTCGTGCGCTTGCGGAACCTTCTTTATTTCAGTTGCACTTAATAGACATCAACAACGACCCAGCTGACGCGACGGCAGTGGAAGCAGGAGCGCAGGGAGGTCTTCTCGACACGACCAGCCACACCCCAATTCCTCGACTGGTCCGATGCGCCCATCACGTTCGACCGTGATGACCATCCGGAACATGTCACCAACCTGTGCACCTAGCCCCTCGTCGTCGACCCGGTCATCGTCAACACCCGCTTCACCAAGGTCCTCATGGACGGGGCGCGGCCTCAACATCATCTACATGGAGACGCTCACCCCCGCTCGGCATCACGAGGACACAGCTCAAGCCGAGCGCCGGGGCTTCCACGGCGTCGTCCCGGCAAGAAAGCTCACCATCGGCCGCATCGACCTCCCCGTCTATTTCGGCACGCGCTCGAACTTCCGCAGGGAGGTCCTCACCTTCGACGTGGTCGGGTTCAGTGGAACCTACCATGCGATCTTCGACCGCCCGTGCTACGCCCAGTTCATGGCGATCCCCAACTACGCCTACCTCAAGCTCAAGATGCCAGGACCAAACGGAGTAATCACCGTTGACTCCACGTACGAGCATGCGTACTCCTGCGATGTTGAGTGCGTTGAGTACGGGGAGGCGTTGATCGAGGCAGACGAGGTGGCCAAGACGCTCGATTGCCTGGCAGCCGAGGCGGCCGTCCCCTCGCCCAAGCGACAGGCCGGCAGTTTCGAGCCTGCTGAGGACACCAAGAAGATCCTGCTCGACCCGAGCACCTCAAGCGAGAAGGCGCTGACCATCAGCGCCTCCCTCGACGACAAATAGGAAGCCGTGCTCGTCGACTTTCTCCGCGCAAACGCCGACATGTTTGCGTGGAGTACCTCGGACATGCCTGGCATACCGAGGGATGTCGCCGAGCACGCCTTGGAGATCCGTCCTGGCTCGAGACCGGTGAAGCAACACCTGCGCCGCTTCGACGAGGAGAAGCGCAGGATCATTCGCGAGGAGGTCGAGAAGCTCGAAAGGGCCGAATTCATCAAGGAGGTACATCATCCTGAGTGGCTAGCTAACCCAGTATTAGTTGAGAAAAAGAATGGAAAGATGAGGATGTGCGTAGACTACACTAGTTTAAATAAAGCATGTCCTAAGGTTCCATTTCCTCTGCCTCGAATAGATCAGATCGTTGATTCCACTGCGGGTTGTGAAGTACTTTCCTTTCTCGATGCATATTCCGGTTACCACCAAATAAAAATGAAGGAGTCCGACCAGCTCGTGACTTCCTTCATCACCCCTGTGGGCATGTATTGCTATGTAACCATGCCCTTCGGCCTTCGAAACGCCGGGGCAACGTACCAACGATGCATGCTCCGCGTTTTTGGGAAACACATAGGGGAAACGGTCGAGGCCTACGTCGATGACATCGTTGTCAAGACTAGGAAGGTAGAAAATCTCATCGAGGACCTCACAGTAACGTTCGAGTGCCTCCGGGCCAAGAACATTAAGCTAAATCCTGAGAAGTGTGTCTTTGGCGTGCCTCGAGGCATGTTGTTAGGATATATTGTCTCCCAACACGGGATCGAGGCCAACCCCGAAAAGGTCACGGCCGTCATGAGAATGGGGCCGATTCGAGACCTGAAGGGGGTGCAGAAGGTCATGGGTTGCCTAGTGGCCCTCAGTCATTTTATCTCGCGCCTAGGAGAAAAAGCCTTGCCGTTATACCGACTGCTTAAAAAGTCCGAGCACTTTGCATGGACACCCGAGGCGCAGGAAGCCCTCTCGAGGCCGAAGAGCATGCTCACCTCTCCTCCGGTGCTCATGCCACCTGCACCCGCTCAACACGATAAGCCGGCCGAGCCGCTCCTCCTCTATGTCGCCGCAACCACTCGGGTGGTCGGTGCGGTCATAGTGGTCGAAAGGCAAGAAGAGGGGCACGCGCTCCCCGTCCAACGGCCGGTCTATTTTGTCGGTGAGGTGCTCTCAGATGCCAAGGTCCGGTACCCCCAGATCCAAAAGTTGCTCTACGCGATCGTACTCACGCGTCGGAAGCTTCAACACTACTTTCTTAGCCACCCGGTAACGGTCGTATCGTCATTCCCGCTCGGGGAGATCATACAAAACCGGGAAGTAGTGGGTCGAATCGCTAAGTGGTCGGTCGAGCTCATGGGCGAGACCCTCACCTATGCGCCACGAAAGGCTATCAAATCCCAAGTGTTGGCCGACTTTGTCGCTGAGTGGACTGACACCCAACTCCCCGCAGCACCGATCCAGGCCGAGCTCTGGACTATGTATTTCGATGGGTCGCTCATGAAGACAGGGGCGGGCGCGGGCCTACTTTTCATTTCACCCCTCGGAGTGCATATGCGCTACGTGGTTCAAATCCATTTTGCAGCCTCCAACAACGTGGCGGAATACGAGGCGCTTGTGACCGGGTTGTGTATCGCCATCGAGCTTGGGGTTCGATGCCTCGACGTTCGGGGTGACTCGCAACTTGTCATCGACCAAGTGATGAAAGCCTCGAGCCGTCACGATGAAAAGATGGAAGCATACCGCAACGAGGTACGCAAGCCGGAGGACAGTTCCACGGTCTCGAGCTCAACCACATTGCCGACGTTACAACGAGGCTGCGATCGACGAGCGGCCAAGATTGCGTCCTCTCGAGCACCCGTTCCCCCAAACGTCTTCTCGAAGGATCTCCACGAGCCGTTCGTGAAATGGGACTCGGGGGCTGACCCCATGCCGGCCGTCGAGCCCTCTCCTATGACTGAATCCCCCTCGACTGGGGCTAAGGTCATGGAGATTGATGGGTCCTTGAGCCCACCGGCGGATTGGCGCGCACCCTTTCTCGAGTACCTGATTCGAGGGGAGCTTCCTGAGGACCGAACAGAAGCCCGACGCCTGGCTCGACGAGCTAAGACATACGTCATCTACGGGAATGACAAAGAGCTCTACCGCCGAAGCCCGAAAGGCATACTCCAACGCTGCATCCCCATCGAGGAAGGTAGAAGGCTACTCAAGGACATGCACTCCAGGGCTTGCGGCCATCACGCTGCGCCTAGAACCCTTGTCGGGAACGCTTTCCGATGAGGCTTCTACTGGCCTACCGCGGTCGCTGATGCGATCAAGATGGTCCGCTCGTGCGAGGGGTGCCAATTCTACGCCAAGCAAACGCATCTCCCTGCGCACGCACTCCAAATGATCCCCCTCACGTGGCCATTCGCGGTCTGGGGGCTCGACCTGGTCGGGCCCCTCAAAAAGACGACGGGGGGATACACGCACCTGCTCGTCACCATCGACAAGTTCACCAAATGGATCGAGGCCAAACCCATCACCAACATCCGTTCGGAACGAGCGGTTGAGTTCTTCACCGACATCACACATCGCTTCGGGGTCCCAAACGTCATCATCACCGACCAGGGCACCTAGTTCACTGGCAAAAAGTTCCTGGACTTCGCGACCATCACCACATCGGGTGAACCGGGTCGCGATCGCCCATCCTCGAACTAATGGCCAGGTCGAGCGTGCCAACGGCATGATCCTTCAAGGGCTAAAGCCAAGAATCTTCGACCGCCTCAACAAACACGGCAAGAGGTGGATAGCCGAGCTCCCCTCGGTCCTGTGGAGCCTACGGACGACTGTGAGTCGAGCCACGGGGTTCACCCCATTCTTCTTGGTTTATGGGTTCGAGGCCGTCCTCCCCACCGACCTCGAGTACGGGTCCCCTCGACTCAAAGCCTACAACGAGCAAACTAACGAAGAAGCTCTAGCTAACGCTGTTGACCAGCTCGAAGAGACTCGAGACATGGTGCTCCTACACTCCACACGCTACCAGCAGAAGCTACGACACTACCACGACAAGAACGTGCGCAAGCGGGATTTCCAAGTCGGCGACCTCGTGCTCCGACGGCGACAAGACAACAAGGGACGCCACAAGCTCTCACCACCATGGGAAGGCCCCTTCATCGTTGTTGAGGTGCTAAAGCCCGAAACGTACAAAGCCGGGCGGGTGGCGACGGCTCGATCCTCACCAACGCATGGAACATTGAACGGCTACGTCGCTTTTACCCTTAGGCCTCGAGGCCTTGTACATTTCCGTATTTATGTACACGTATCGCACTATGAATGAATCAAAAGCTCTCAGAGTTAGCTCTCATTTTTCATTCATAAAAAGGTGGGCTCGACTCTGTCTCCAAAGAATCAAGCCCCCCTCGGGGGCTAGACCAGGGAGGGGACCCCCCTGAAGTCCTCGAAAATAACTCAAGTTTTTTCGAAACGCTTGGCGCACTCTCTATTTTTCTCGCCTCGAACGCTCTCTCGAAAACTAAGTAGACGCACCGCGTCGAGCCCCCTAGAGCCAGGACAGCCGAGCTTAAGGGTCCCTACGCTCCTGAGCTACGGAACCCTAACTCGCCTCCCCTTGAAGGGGTTGGAGCGCAACGCTCACACTTAGTCGAAAAGAAGCAAACTCAGGTGAAAAAGTAAAGAGAAATCAGAGCGCTATAGGTGTTAAAAACAAATGAGTAATTAAGGCCTCTCGGGCCATGACATCATGATAATGCAAATATAATTCATTTACATGGGCCTCGTTGCCCGGATTTGGCTCGCAAGCCACTTCATCATATCCCGGAGCAGCAGGACCTCAAGCCGGTAGCACCTCGTCCTCGAAACGCTCAGCCAACCTTGCGCCAGGGACCTCGACGTCGGCGATCAGCTGGAGGCGCCTCTGCTCCTCGGCCTCCGCCGGCGCGTCTTGGTCGACGACGAAGCCATGCGATAGCACCTCCATTGCCTCGAGCATTTCCGGTCTCTCAACCCGGAAGCCCGAGTAGAAGACCGCCAATGCCCGCTGCACTCCAAAGCGCAAGGCCCCGCGGATTCGCTTCCGCACCTCGACGCCAAAGCGGGCTACCCGCTCGACAAAGGCACTGCTGGGCACTGCGTCCGCCGGCTCCATGACTTCGCCGAGCCCCCAGTGGAGGCTCAGGGCGTTGATGGCCCCCCGGACTCGGGCGGTGGCGCTCACTTCAGCCGCGAGCAGCCCGTGAAGCGACTGCACGTCCTCGTGCGCCTTCTTCAAGTCAGCTTCGAGGCCTGCAGAACGATAACGGCGTAAACCACGATAAGGCGGCACAAAATCCACCAAGACGTCAAGGGAGTAATAGTCACGAACACTTACGTTGGTAACGGGTGAGGAGCCGCTACTGGCTGTTAGCTACGCCGTCAAGCTCCTTCTGCTTGGCGTCGAGCGCCCTTCGCGCATCTGACATCTCCAAGCAGAGGGTCTCGATGGTGTGGCCGGTGGCTTGATTGGCTTGATCCTTGGCCACCACGGCCTGCTGCAGCTCGGCCACCCGGGCCTCGAGAGAACCCGTGCGCTGCTTTTCCTGATCGAGCGAGGTCTAGAGGCGCCCCCCCTCCTCGAGATCCTTGATATGGCGGCGGCGGCCGCCTTCTCCTCTCGAGCGCTCGACCCGCCGGGCTCCTCCTTGAGCTTCTCGGCGACGTCGGCAAGCCGAGCCGCCTCCTCCCGAGCGGTCTTGGTGGCGTGATCCGCCCGAGCCTTGGCCTCGAGCGCCACCCGGGCCTCCTCCTGGGCCTGGGCTGCCTCCGCCCGAGCAGCCTGCAGGGCTCGAGCGGCCTCCTCATAAGCTTTGGCGGCCTCGATCTCCACCTTGCGCTTGACCGCCTCGGCTTTGGCCGGCCGCGGCCTCGGCGTCTCGCCCCACCTTAACGAGGCGCTGGATCTCCGCCTCGCTGTCGTGCGTCGCATGAAGGTGGCGAGACTTCACGAACGACTGGTTCCTTATCCCCTGAGAACAGTGAACCAAAAGCAAGGTTAGTGATATTGACGGGGTAGACCCAAGACATACAGCTAGAGAAAGAGTCACAGAACGCTTACGTTGAAGAGGCTGGGGAGATCCTCCTTGACGACATGCAGCGCCAACCGGCCCGGTACTCCTCGGCCTCCTCCCAACTCTTCACCTCCGCCCAGTCGTTCATCTCGACGCCGGGGGCTGAAGGGTCTGTGGGGTCCCGGAGCGTGATCGCCTCCTTCCCCCACTCCGGGTAGGAGGCCCTCATCCGCGTGGCCACGGCGTCGCTCACCGCCTTTACCGCTTCCCGGGATCCGCCGTACTCGGCCACCCGGTCGGCCAGCGTGGCATAGGCCCCGTGCGACCCCACGGGGCCCAACGAGGGAGGCGGGACGACATCGAGCGCCCTCGAGGAAGAGCCGGCCACGTCCGCCACGCCCTGTGGCGGCGCCCGGAGGCTCAGGAGCGCGCCCCTCCCATCACCCCGCGATGGCGAGGGCATAACGAGAAGCCCCGCCTCGTCCTCGTGCAGAAGATCCGCGGCTACGGCGGAGTCTGCCGCATCCGCCGCAGGCTGCCGAGCCAGCGCCTCGAGCTCCCGCGCATTTTGCTACATTTCCTCCCACTGCGCAGCCTCCGGCAGAAGGAAGAACGGGTGCTCGGGCTCCGGAGGGGCCTCCGCTGGCCCCTCTGTGGGCTGGTCCCCGTGGAGCTCCACCTGCTGCTGCCGCTGCTGCTCCTCCTGCTGCCCCTCGGTGTGCGGTGGCTGTGGCAGCAACTCGAGGCCCGCCTGCGGCGATGCGGCCCCACCACGATGACCAGGGCTCGACGCTGGCCCTGCCTCGATGGGGGTGTTGACGGTCGTTAAGTGCCAATTTTTACCGTCAACGAGACATGAGAAAGGACTAAAATATGTTCACCAACTAGATATAGGGGTTATACTGACAGAATTCCATGAGTTTTGGTGAATGTCTATTTCTGCGGGCAGGTGTCGGTGAAAATACCCAAGGAAGGCCCACATGTCGGGTTTACATAGAGATAATCGGGAACCGGTGAAAATTCTGTCCGGAAGGTTCGAGAAGGCTCGGGACCAAACGGGAGCCCGAACGGGCTCGTGGTGGGTCGGCCGACTCCCTCTTTGGGTCGGCCGATCGGCCACCTCCACCAATCGTGTGGAGGCTCGCGGATCTCGCCTCCACCGACCTTGAGGAGCAATAATTATCGTCCGTTTAGGTCGGTTTGATCCGATGGCCTGTGGTGCATCCTAGGGGCTATATAAGCGGGGCCCCGGCCCCCGGAGGAGGCATCCCTTAAACCCTAATTCATTATCTCCCGACGGGATCGAGTTGTAGAGGCGTCCCTTGAATGGATGACTTCTCTTCTCTAGGGGATTAGGTCTAGCTTCTCCAATGTAATAGATTAGTATCTTGGGAGAGAGGGTCGAGTTGGGATCTTGCTCAAGGTTCCGGATCTAGTCATGGGGCTTGGTAAAGCCTTGTATCTTCACTTCAACATTCGTAAGACTTATACTTATTCTCTTATTCATGTGGCTATGCTTACTTTGAATATATCTTGCTAGTTGAGTTTATCATTGCTTTTGTGTGTTAGTTCATAGAGCGCTTAGTCTTTGCTTTACCATGGTTGGGCTAAGTAGCCGAGCCTCATGTAAGCGTGGTGCTTACACGATGCTCTGCCTGTGAGTACACCCTGTTCCCTAGTTGTATGGTAGTTACGGGAGGTGACAGCCCCGTCCATATCTATCGCGCAAGTTCTTAAATTGTAGGACCGTAGTCACGTCGTAGAGGTATCCTTTGTGGTGCTCTCTTCTGTCTAGTGGCGTCCCAAAGTGCACAAGAGTGTGGTAAGTCTTAGCATAGTTGGGTATATCTTTGACCATGTGATAAGAATATCATAGGAATCGACCTCACCCTAGATCTCCCAAGTTAACTAGTTGTATATCTTTAGAGACCTATCCCATGTGTGACATATTGTATAAATCCTATCATTTCATGTATCATTTATCCCTTGCTATAGTTAGTTGGTTTACTAAGTTAGTAGATGCATGATGGTGAGTATCAAATTCTTTAACCCTTGCTTCCCCGTGGTAAAATATAAATAACGATACCGGTTTACTCCGGTAAAATGCTACAATGGTAAGTTCGTGCGCTGCGGAATCCTTCTTATTTTATGTGCACTTAATTTATACCAACAAGCATTTTTGGCGCCGTTGCCGGGAAGCAATCGGTGTTAAGTTTTTGATAGTGATCTTGATGTCTGCTAATTTAGTGTATCACTAGCTTTAGTAGGATTACCACTTGTTCTTGGAGTTGTGGAATAGACGGGACAAAAGATGTCGTTTCGACCTTCCGACAAGCTTCCACAAGACATTGAAGAGCCCAGATCCCTCAACATTCAACATCAACTGGAACCCCGCCATCTCACAAAGTTTGTGTATACATATATATTATTCTAACCATGTGCAGATTGGAGAAAATGTCGTCGTCACAATAAGTGATGAACATAGATGTTGCACCACTCATAAATTTCATCATGTGAGTCATGGTAAGTATGATCAAGAACGGTGAGATAGTCTTGCTCATGGACCTTAAAATTATGAGTAGTTGTCTTTTTTTTAAAATTCTTGCACCTCACTACATGTTTACTTTTAAGAATTCATGCATCCACTCCACTCTTTTATGTTTGCTCACTCATTGCATGTTTAAATTCTTGCATTCATCCATACGTTTTGCATCTAAAAAGAAAAAAAAATCCTCACCATGATCATGCTCTTTCATCTCCTCTTGAGTAAATCACTATAGTGCTTTTCATGCTACCTCGTTTGCTATAGTATACTTTGGTTTGGAAGTGCTGGAATTGAGTACTTCTAATGGGCTTTTAATGTAAGCGTGGTGCTTAGGTTAAGTAGTCCTCCTTAATCTAATTAGACATGGAGTCTAGTTTGGTTATTGAACTAAAATTGTGCTTTAGTAGATATTGGTTATTTTGCTAGACTAACCCTTGGAGAGAACTCTCAAATCCAATTTGGCTAAGTCAAGGGATGAACACTCATTGGAGATGAAGCAAGGCATATGATGAATTCCAACAACTTCGCACAAAAGACACAACTCATTCATCCACATTGTCTTTTGTTGCAAGTTACATTTGCCTTAAACCATGTTAAAGTGCCATAAAAAAAAAGTTGCTAGAAAACTTTATGCTAAAAGTGATTCAAATCCATCTTTCCATTAGCATAGATGATGACCATTTAGATAGTGGATAATAGCCCATAGTTTGAAATTGTTGCAATCCTTTGGGTATGTGTCCACTAACATTTTGCGGAAAGAAATTATGATGTGCCTGTTCATGGATTGGCATCACCAAAGATAGTCGCCACTTCGGTGATGGAACAAAGAAGAAGACAAGAGTTCCACAAGAAGGATCAACATCTTGAACTCACTCAAAGAAGTGGATCAAGGCGACAAGCTATGAGCAACTTTGAAGACATCATAGCATTGAGCCCAAAACTCGAGCTAGGATGCCAATGAGGAGCAGGGTGCAACACATCTCATTTTAGCCAATTAAAGACCTGCTCTCATTGTTCCTGAAGAGTGAAGACACCATCGTGCACATTGGTAGCAAGGACAAGGATGGCATGATAAGCATGCATCCTTGTGTCAACCAATCATCAATCAAGGGTTGACCACCGACCAAGCCTTGAAGGACCATGACCATGGTTGCAAGATGATGTCCCTAAGCCATTGGAGATGAAGTCTGCATACAACTACTAAAGAAGCTCCTTCCTTGATCATCAAGACGGATGGCGTATCATTAACTGCAACTCTTCGCCATGCCGCTAGAAGAAAAAGACCTTCAAGGAAGAATTCGAGTCTACATCTCCAATGAACATCAATTAGTCAACCAAGACTCAGCAAAAATCAAGAATGGTCGACAAAAGAAGATCATGCAACTGTCTGTCTTGGATTGGATAGTCCAACGAAAAGAAGAATGCTAAGGAGAGATCTTTGCTCAACAGACTTAGAATCAAGAGCCCTCTCCAACAGACTTAAGAACAGAGGATAGACAATGTCTAAAGACGTGGAATTATTACAACACACTTCGAGGGATGATTCAACACACACACTTGGCTTCCAGTGACGAGCAACAACAAGCTTGGGGGAGGAAGGCCGCCGACTCCTCTAATAATGATCCAACAATGCTCTTCCTCTTCTCAAGCCCTCGTCGCTCTGGCACACTGGTTTGCAATCCCTACTCACAATTACTTCCTCTCTATAAGTTTGGTTGTTTTCTATAGATATCATACACACGAATCAAACTTAAGACAAAGTAAAATAAATCCTTAATAGAAGAAGTAATGGTGAGTAGATGTTCTATGCTAATTAAAATTTTCAACCCAATCTTTTTTGTAGCATAGAATATGACCTTAGCTCTATGACAAATCTACCCCCGTTATTATATTCCTTCGGGTATGTGTTGTCCACTAATCCTCTCGCAGAAGAAACAATAAGTGGAGCGCAAGGTCTAGAAAGGACCACTAGAAGCATCCACTCTTCATCACAAGCCGCTCCAAGTGAAAGTTCGAACCCGCAACATACACACTAAAACAAGATCTTTTGACTTCACAATTAAAGCTTCACTTCGACCACCGGACAAGGAAATAATATGGGTGAAAACTTCCTCGAGTTACCATCTCAAGAGGTGTAGTTCCCAAGGTCTCTACCTTTGAGAACAAATGATGCACCGAAGGATTGAACATGACAAGAAGTCCTATTCGAGGACTTAAAACACCAAACCTTCGCCAAGGAGGTAACTTGGTAGTTATTCATATTTCCCATTTCAGCATTGCATAAGTCTTTACTTTAGCATATTTAATTTTTGCATAATCAATTCTTGTTGCATATTTGCTTTGTTGCATCTCGCATTAGAAAAAGAAAATAAAGATTTCTGCATTTTGCATCCGAAAACTACTAAGCCCCATGTGAATAATCATTCACCGTGGTGGCATAAAAATAATTTTTCAAAGCATATCTATTTTTTCTCGTTTTGCATCCTTTATTATAAAAAGATAAAAATATTTCTTGTGATCCGTTAGAAGACATTTGAGTTAAGGCAGTTCTAGACTGGCCAAGGCTTAGAGGTTTTTATCACTAATGCTTAATCAGTTCCACAAGCTTTGTTGTCTATTTGAGCTTCACGGTAACAAGAAGGATCGAGAAGAGCTAACGAGACAAAAGGATGTCCAGTCTCTGTCGGAGTGCTGTCCGCAACATTCAAATCTTTGTCTCCAACAGCAACTATCTATGACACTCTGGAGGACTAGAACGTCTTCATCGCTCGTCAACAACAACAGAGACTATGTCAACATCCGCCTTGGGGGAGGGCATCCCCGTGTACCAAGCTAAGTGTTTCCAACTTATCTATCTATGCTTTGTTAGAGTTTGCTTTGTTAAAACAACTAAAAAAAAGATGCATAACTATAGAAACCCGTAAAGATTTCTTTTCTACTTTTGGAGAGTTCTTGTAGTCTTGTCTTAAAAGTGATCCCTAGAATAAACTCTACATGGAGATGATGAATAGTTGCTCTGCCGTAATTCCTTTCAAGTACCTAGTTTTCAACCTTGCACTCTCCCGAGTTTTGGACACAGTTGTTTAGACTTGAGATTTGCTCGAACCGAAACTTGTGGGTAGCGAACACTTGATCTAAGTCTAGGTGGTTGACGGGTATGATATGGGAAGGTTTTGAGCTGTTGTCCATCTTGTTCCTAGAGATACTAGAGTTCGGAGAATTTATCTCGTGAAAATATTAAATTCTTGCATGATGAGTTCCTTTATGATGAGAGTTTAAATTCCTACCATGACCATATATTCATGCTTACTAGATTAGGAAAACCCATCTCGTTTATATAGATCATATTGTAGGCTTGAGTGTAGTCTTTATAGGCATTGAGTGTGGTTATGTTGTGGACCCATAAGGAATCGATCATGCAGTTAAAGTCAATACTATGTGCTCTCCATCCGTTGATCTATGCTACTTGTCCTCGAAGCATGCACCCATTTCATAAATACTACATTCATTACGTGCTACTGTCCCTAGAAGTACCACCCACATATAGATCCACATCCATCACATATTGTGCTATCTCTATCTTGGAGGTACACACTTATGCTGCTCCTACCCAGGGAGTACGCTTTCCCCCATATATTGTGCTGTCTCTACCCTGGAGATACGCACCTATGCTGCTCCTATCCTGGGAGTACGCATCCATCCATTCTTCCATATATATATGCCACTCATTTCGTTCCATTCAGAAAATGTTCTACTCCTACACTGGGAATGAACACTCAAAAATATTCATGGCCATCCTATCCTGGGAGTGAACATCTAGAAATAATCATCGCCGTTCCAATTGCCTACATAAAAGCTCCAAATCATTATCATTTCAAGTTATACGCTCCCCGTTGCTAAAGTTTTGTTTTCGAGGATTGGTTGCTCTAAAAAAAAAAAAAAAAAAAAGAAAAAAAAAAAGAGAAAAAAAAAGAAAAGAAAAGAAAAAAAAAAAAGAGAGAAAAGAAAGAAAAGAAAAGAGTAGCCAAGTCCTTCCTTTCAAGAAGTTTCAAGGTTTTCGAATAAAGGGAGTCATGTTATCCCCAAAGGAGCAAGTGTAGAAGTAGATGTTCACCAAGTGATCACCCCTCATAATCATTTCCTTATCATTATCATCTTATCATCCATCCCATTTCCTCATTCACATGCACATACGACTTTATTATTATTTTAGTTCCTATTGGATCCATGGTTTAACCGTGCAATATATGCAAGTGAGTTTGAGTGTCTCCCCACCTATGAGCTCCACATAAGCCTATTAGAAAGTAGGGTGAGAGAGAGAAGGCACTTTCCACTATGCCTTAGTTCCACAAATACCACATATTTTGAGAGAAGAGAGAAGGCATACACTACTCATGCCTTGGAGAGGATCCGAAATACCACAAATGAGAGATCTGAAAGGTTCATACAAGGAACTCGAGTTTTTATTTGAAAATCTTGCAAAAACCAGAATAATAGTTGATCAATGAGCGAGAAACATAGCGCTTGACTTGACCGTTCGTCTTTCAACCGCTCAAGACCCAAGTGACGGTTACAAGCCCCATGGTGAAAGGTAATGTGAGTAAGTTTTGAGTCGAATAGTTCACTCTAATTCGGAGGAGAGTTCTTGTTTGAACGCATGTGTACTTGTGAGGAGTGAAAGCATTGTAGCAACTCCTGATCCATCACTGAGCCTATCTTTGCTCAGGGACGAGCAAAAGGTAAGCTTGGGGGAGTTGTTGACGGTCGTTAAGTGCCAATTTTTACCGTCAACGAGACATGAGAAAGGACTAAAATATGTTCACCAACTAGATATAGGGGTTATACCGAAGAATTCCACGAGTTTTGGTGAATGTCTATTTCTCGTAGGTGTCATTTGAAAATACCCAAGGAAGGCCCACATGTCGGGTTTACATAGAGATAATCGGGAATCGGTGAAAATTCATGTCTGGAAGGTTCGAGAAGGCTCGGGACCAAACGGGAGCCCGACGGGCTCGTGGTGGGTCGGCCGACTCCTCTTTGGGTCGGCCGGCGGCCACCTCCACCAAAGCTCGCGGATCCCGCCTCCACCGACCTTGAGGAGCAATAATTATCGTCCGTTTAGGTCGGTTTGATCCGATGGCCGTGGTGCATCCTAGGGGGCTATATAGCGGGGCCCCCCGGCCCCGGAGGAGGCATCCCTTAAACCCTAATTCATTATCTCCCAGCGGGATCAGAGTTGTAGAGGCGTCCCTTGAATGGATGACTTCTCTTCTCTAGGGGATTAGGTCTAGCTTCTCCAATGTAATAGATTAGTATCTTGGGAGAGAGGGTCGAGTTGGGATCTTGCTCAAGGTTCCGGATCTAGTCATGGGGCTTGGTAAAGCCTTGTATCTTCACTTCAACATTCTGTAAGACTTATACTTATTCTCTTATTCATGTGGCTATGCTTACTTTGAATATATCTTGCTAGTTGAGTTTATCATTGCTTTTGTGTGTTAGTTCATAGAGCGCTTAGTCTTTGCTTTACCATGGTTGGGCTAACTAGCCGAGCCTCATGTAAGCGTGGTGCTTACACGATGCTCGCCGTGAGTACACCCGTTCCCTAGTTGTATGGTAGTTACGGGAGATGACAGCCCGTCCATATCTATCGCGCGAGTTCTTAAATTGTAGGACCGTAGTCACGTCGATAGAGGTATCCTTTGTGGTGCTCTCTTTCGTCTAGTGGCGTCCCAAAGTGCACAAGAGTGTGGTAAGTCTTAGCATAGTTGGGTATATCTTTGACCATGTGATAAGAATATCATAGGAATCGACCTCACCCTAGATCTCCCAAGTTAACTAGTTGTATATCTTTAGAGACCTATCCCATGTGTGACATATTGTATAAATCCTATCATTTCATGTATCATTTATCCCTTGCTATAGTTAGTTGGTTTACTAAGTTAGTAGATGCATGATGGTGAGTATCAAATTCTTTAACCCTTGCTTCCCTGTGGTAAAATATAAATAACGATACCTGGTTTACTCCCGGTAAAATGCTACAATGGTAAGTTCTGTGCGCTTGCGGAATCCTTCTTATTTTATGTGCACTTAATTTATACCAACAGGGGGCTGGCTGGCTCGAGGCCGCCACTCCGAGCGGCGCCGGCTGGTCGGGCGCCGGCTCGGCCGCCTTGCCCTGTTCCTCCTCGGCCTTCCGCTCCGCCTCGAGGGAGTGTAACCCCCAGGGCCAGGAACCCTTGGGGGTGGGGGCTGTGGGGGCGGCGTCCTCGGTCGGTGCATCCCCCTCCACCTCATCGAGGGAGATGGGGTGGTCCTCGGTCCCCGCCTTCTCCTCCTCGACGGCCCCTCCGGGCGGAACGGAGGCGGTCGTCACGACGTCGCCTGCAGCGATGGCCGGCACAGGCGCCGCAGCCAAGTGGATGGCCATGGGCACCTGCACCGGGGCAGCGTCTCCTCCCCCCGCGGCCGTCGAAGCGCCGGCACCTGCAACCGAGGCAGCGCCTATGAGTCTCCCCTGAGCCATCGCCTTCTGGGCTTCGACAACCCACTTAGAGGTGTTGGGAGGGAGAGATACCCCACCTGTGTGGGTCGGCGCCCCCGCTGAACCTGCCCCAATCTTTACCCTCTTGGTGGGGGCCAGGTTGAAGGCCATCAGGGGTCGTTTCACCCTGGAAGGACAAGGGGAAAAGGGTTAAAAAACGATTAACAAAACATAAAAACCAGCAGTTGAAAACAATACGGGGTCGAAGACCTTACCCCACGGGCATGAGGGACCCTCCTCCGGCTCCGCTCGAGCCGCTCGGGGGCTTTGTGACCCCCATCTGGGCCACGTCGGACCCCGATCCCATCACTACGGCAGGATCCGCCGTCGTGTCCCACCGGGACGCCCTCCGCTCCCTCCGTTGCTCGCCCGAGGGAGCCAGGCGCTCCTCCTGACGGGTGTCCAAGCGGGGGGCCATCGCGGTCTCTTTCCCTAAGGGCCGCCGATCTCTGGGCCCCGAGCTTGGGGGCCTCGAGGCCTCAGCAGCCCCGCTCGAACTACTCGGGGCCCTCGAGCCTCCCGGCGGAGCGTGGCGGTCGCTCGGGGGCCTGGCGACCTCCGCCTGAGCCCGGGCGCGCTCAGGCTCACTCGTGGCCCTCTCCTCCGGCACGCACCCCCGGTGCGACGGTGCGCGCCCGGCTGGACGGTCGCTCGAGGAGGCCCGATGCTCCCTCGGGCGCTCTACATCCCCTGAAAACGAGGGGGCGCGCGCCTCCCGGCCCTGTTGGCCCCGGGAGCGCGCTCCCTATGACGGCACGGTTTCCTGGCTCGGACGACGCCATGACGCCCCTGGCTGGTCCGCCCGGCCACTCTCCTCCGCCCTCGGCAGCTCGACCCGCTGCTCCGAGGTGCCCTCCTGCGCAGGACGAGGCGGAGGCATCAGGTGCCGAGAGCCGACGGCGTCGTCACCCTCATCATCACTCTCATCGTCCTCCTCATCACTTGGCATCTCCGAGGAGGTGTCTTCCCCAGACAACTCTCCCCATTTATGCTTGGCCACGCGCATTTGCTTTTCCTGATGCGCAAGGGCCCTCTTCCCCCTCTCCTTCTTCTCCCTCGTTTTCTCCGCGTGCCTACGCTCAGAAGCAAGGCGCCTCACCTGTCTCGTCCGCGGCGTCCTCCTTCACCGGCGGAACCGACTTCCTGTGGTTGATCTCCCCCTGAAAAAACAGGCACACTGCAGTCTCAGAAGCATGCCTCGAGGCCACGAACAATAAAAAGGAGAAGGGCCTCGAAGTAACTTACCAAACCCAAGATGTCCATGACCGGACGCATGGGGAAATAATTAATCTTCTCCGCGGAGAAGGAGTTGTCCTCGACCACCTGGCGCACCCGCTCGACGATTATGTCGGCGTCGAGGGCCTCTGGCGCCATCCGGCTCCCCTCGAGAGCGGCGGGATCGGCGTCCGCCGTCATCTCATCCAGACGGAGCGAGCGCTCCATCAGCGGAAGCACTCGCCGCTGGTGGAACCCCGCGATGACGTGGGCGGCGGACAGTTGGCGTTGCCCCGCCCTCACGTTGCGGAGTTCTGCCAGCACATCGAGGAGGGGATCGAGGTGTTTCCTCTCGTCCTTGGGTGGGCCGAACACCTAGTTCCACCCCACCTGGGAGATCACGCGGTTCGTGAACTCGGGGAACAGCCCCCCTCGTTGCGCAGATAGAACAACTGGGAATCCCACCCCGCGTTGTTCGAGCTGAACTTGGCGGGGATCCAGTCCTTCCCCCGCTTCAGCGCGATGACGCACGATCCCGCCCGAGCGCACCTCCGTCCTCCTCCAGGAAGCGCGTGGGTGTAGAGCGTCGCCTTGAAGATCCAGAGGAAGAGATCCCAGTGCGGCGCCGTGCCCAAATATCCCTCGCAGACGGCGGCGTACATCACGGCGTGGGAGATCGAGTTGGGGGAGAGGTGGTGCAGCTCTACCTCGAAGAAATAGGGCAAAGCCCTCATGAAGCGGCTCGGCCGCGCCCCGAGCCCACGCTGGTGGAACTTCACGAAGCTTACCACGTAACCCGGTGGCGGGTTGGGCTCCCGATGGTCGGCGCCGGGCACCATCCACTCCACCGGCCCCTCCGGCGGATTGGCAAGGAGGAGCCCACCGTTGACGAGCCCCTCGAGCGTCGCTGTCGTCACGATCGACTCCGGCCACGGCCCCGCCCCCTGCACGGCGACGAGCGCCGGAGCCGAGGTAACCTTCCGGGAACCTTGGGAGCGTTTGGGTGCCATTGCAGGCGTAGCGACGGAAGCGGCGGCGGCGGCGGAACTAGGCGAAGATTTCCTCCCCTCGCTCTCTCTCTCTCTCTCTCTCTCTCTCTCTCCCACACAGGTGGGCACGGCGGGAGAGGCGGCGCACGAGTCGGTGGGTGAGGGCGGCGGCTGCGGAAGCAGATGACGCTAGGGCAACCGGGCGTAGCGGCGAATGAGAGAAATGGCAAAGGAAGGAGAACACGGCGGCGGCCCCCTCCCTGCGTTTTATAGGCACCGGAGTGAGCAACCGGCGGATCGGATGGCCACGGCGCGCTCATCCAACGGCCATGGGGCGGCCGCCGAATCCACCAATGGTAAGGTAAAAACCGTATTTAATGCGGTTGCCAAACCGCCTCCGAGATTCCCGCCGCAGGTACACGTGTCGCAGACTGGGCACTGAACTGTCACCCGGGTCCGCCATGACCACGCCGTTCCCGCTCCCTCAGGGCCCACCACGACCGCACTACGGTAACTCCTCCTCAAAAGACGCGCCCAACGGGAGGGAGAAGTTACTCTCAGCGTTTCCTTCTACAAGAAGGTAAATGGGGCCTCGTCCCACACCAGGCTCTCGAGGGAACGAAGGCTGGCCCTCAAAAGGGTTTCGACAGCCGCCCTCGAGCGGTCCTTCCCTGCGAAGTAAAATGGACTCCGGTCCACCCCCAGGCTCTCGAGGGAACGAAGGCTGGCCCTCGAAAGGGTTTCGATAGCCGCCCTCGAGCAGTCCTTCCCTGGGAAGTAGAACGGACTCCGGTCCACCCCAAAATCTCGAGGGAGCGAAGGCTGGCCCACGAACGGGTTCGATAGTCGCCCTCGAGTACTCGAGTTAGGGATGTCCCAGGGGGAGCCAGCACGAGGCCTAGCTTGAGGACGAACTCTCGAGACCCCCGGGACATATCCAAGGCGAAACCCCGGAACACTCAGGGATCCCTACGACGGGAGGCACCGAGCCACCAACTCCCAACGAACGGAGTTGGCACCCAGATAATCCGCATGGTTCTGCTTAATGAGGACGCCTCTAGGCTTCTGTCGACCCCTATCGAACGGGGCACGAGTTCTCACTTGGATCTCCCCGTTACTAGCTCACAGAGGACTTCGAGGCTCGTCCAAACGTGGATAGCACGATGCTCTTCGCCCCACAATCTGAACACAAGGATCTGTGGGAAGGATGCCAAGAGGTAGCAATGCACCAGCCACACGAGGCTCGGGGGCTCGACTACGCATGGCACCCCTCGACGAAAGAGGTTCGAAAACACTTGGGGGCTCGACTATGCCCGGCACCCCTCAACGAAAGAGGGTCAAGAGCACTCGGGGGCTCGACGACTCGAGCCAACCTCTCGAGAAAGCGCTACAACTCCAGTTAAAGCTGGTATCCCTCGATGCGACTCAATCATAGCCCCCAGAGGAATGTCCCATTCCTCTGGGGCCTCGGGGGCTACCCCCGCGGGGGACGCTCGTGCGCCCCCCACGGAGAAACGATCCAACCTCTCCGACACGCGCAATAACGCCCCCAACCTAGGTACTTCGACTCCACTTCATCATCCCTTGCCTGAGACTTCACTCTCAAGCAAGGGATCGGGGGCTACTGTCGGGTACATGGATTAGGGGGTCCCAAACTTATGGGCTTAGAGCCAAACAAACCCTACTTTACTCCCTCCTAATCCTCAAAATCTACTCCACCTAAAAAACATCCCTAACCCATTTCCAGCGCAGGCCTCAAAGCGTGCCGAGCCAGCCCACGAATAGGCTACGGACGGCCCAGTTCAGTCAGGCCAAGCGGCCGCCACCAGCCTGACCCCTCGAAGGAGTCACGGAGAACCCCTCGTACGAATGGGGCCTCGAGACGGGGCCGACCCGACCCTCGAAGGAGTTACGGAGAACCCCTCGTACGAATGGGGGCCTCGAGACGAGCTGACCCGACCCCTCGGAGGAGTTACGGAGAACCCCTCGTGCGAGTGAAGGCCTCGAACGGGCCGGTCACCCCTCGAAAAGGGACTCCTGACATCCGTACAGGCGCATTAAATGCCTTCAACCACCCTCTACCTAACCACGTGGCTACAGCCGCGGTCATGATCAGGCTGAGCACCAATCCCATCAACTTCTACAGCCCACGCCCTGCAAGTCAGTGACACTGTAGCACCATACCTAGCACAGTGCCATGAACGGCACCCCTCGAGGTACGGCAGTCAGATGCCTAGTCCGCGATTCCCGCGGCACGGTCCAATCAGTCTGGGACTCGCCCTCGAGACCCCCTCAGAAAGCATCCGCTGTATATTTGACCCGGTTTTCCCGTGGCTCAGTCATATCACCACGGGCACCTACCCCTCGAGACAGGTGATGATAGCTGCTCTGGTAATGATGGCCACAGGGAAACGCACGTGGCCCGCAGTGACCTGGCTTTCCGCCTCGACTACCATACGACGGGGTTCCCGGGCAGGCCATCATCGCCCATGCCAGGGAGGAACGGGCAGGTCATCATCACCCGTGCTGCTCCAGGCTTGAACCGGGTGAAAGCATGAATCTACAGGCTCAAACTGGACCAAAGGCGCTCGGAACGCAATTGTCAACCCTCCGTACCACCAAACCCGCTGCTCAGTCCCATCGCTTGGGTCACCAGCCCCTCGAGGCGGTCATTAACCGCTCGAGGAATGCTGCTACAGGCTCGAACCAGGTAAAAGCATGGATCCACAGGCTCGAACCAGACCAAAGGGAGCATCTACAGTCCCGACGACTCGACGGGACCCCATGCTTCGACGTCACGCCCACGATTGCCCTAGCAGTGTAACCCCGAGCCTTCCCTTGGCCTATAAAAGGGACGCCGGGGCCTAGAATAGGGCAAGCAAGCGAATACACTCTAAGTAAGCGCAAGAAAGCAAACACACTCAGAACGCATCGCTCACTCGCTCGCTTGTACTCGCCCCTGTACAAGCACTTCGGTGCAAGATAATACAAGATCACCCCCCTCTGCTGGACGTAGGGCCTTCTTTGCCCGAACCAGGATAAATCTCTTGTGTCCTTCTTGCATCACCATCCGGATTAGGGAGCACGCATAGAAATTCACTCGCCGGTGTGACACCCCCCGGGGTACGAAACACCGACAGATTCATTTTGATATTAAGTAGGTTCAAATTCATCTTCTTATATGTCAAATACTCGATGACTTATAGGTGATTCCCTGGTGGTGCCGATCGTATACCGAGTGCTGGGCCATGATCGTGGACAAGTGGTTGTCACAGGACTTTCTTGACACCCACGAGAGGCAGCGGGGCTAGTGTCTGATGAGGCAAGGTGCAACTCACCATCAAGTTAGCCGCAGCCTCCCTGCATTCAAACAAGCATACGTAAGTGATTTATTTCTTTTATTTTTGATGCTCAATTCTGCCTGATTTTTCACCATCTTCCCGTCTTTCTCGCAGGAGGCTGCGCACCTGGGCGAGGAGGTCTCGGAGTTCTCTGCGTGGGATTTGCCCCACATGGGCAGGTCATCATCCTCTGTCTCCTTCGACTCGACTGCCCCGCTCGAGACGTATTCTGACCCGAACGTGTACACTAAAGTCCAAGAGTACACGTCAGCGGTAAGGGAGATCCATGGGGAAGATTACAATGTGCACACTGAGCCCATTGATGCAGAGGCGATCATGAGGCTCGGAGGAGGCAAGAAGCACGGGCGGCTGTGGATTGCAGATGGCGCCATCGACTCCACCACTATTCCCTCTCTCGACGCTATCCGAGCACGGAGCACGAGCTCCAGCCAGCCCATACGCCCACGGCCTAGTCCAGCACTATAGCGGGTCAAAGAACTCCAGGTAATTCCTGTTTTACTCGTCATACGTTGATCTTTAGACACCTAAATTAGATTTGCATTACTGAAACATTGGAGTGAAATATTGCAGGCTGAGCTGCAAGAAACAAAAAGGCAAAGTCAAGAGCAGAACACAGAACTAACCGCACAGCTGCAGGCCCAAAAGGCCACGTTCGAGGCCTCGCAGAAGCAGATGGCGGAGATGATGCTGATCATGCAAAGTCTTGGGCAAGTGATGGGTGTACCTATGCAGTTGTCAGCTCCTCCACTTCTTACTCCTACAGCTACTCCTGTAAGTATGAAAGTTCACTTTTCGCTTGTGCTTTGCATGTATGTCGGCGTTCGTGCCGTTGTGGATGTCGGCGTTCGTGCCGTTGTGGATGTCGGCGTTCGTGCCATTGTTTCTTGTAGGTTTTCAAAACCTCCCCATGTAGGGGAGGTGCTGCAAAAATTTTTAATTGAGTCTAATCTTTTTGTATTCCTAGATTACTACCTGTAATCTCTAAGTTCCAAAACTGTATTCCTAGATTACTCACTGCAATCTTTGCTCCTTTGTGCAGCCGTCCGCGGGTTCCAATCATCCCGCTAATGTGTCACCGCGTGATCACCCTTTCCTTCACCGTCGTCTCATAGGCAGTAGCTTGATGAGGACTCGTGCTAGGTGATGTGCTTGGACTTTAGCGTGATTCGTGCTTTATGGTTGTGACTTGTGCTTGGATTTGATGAACTTATCGTAATAAACTTGTGAATGATGATGAACATGTGACGTGTTGTTGTAATATATTGTGATTTGTGGTTGACAATTATGGTTGTGATTTGTTGTGAGAAAATGGTTTCTTTGTGATATATATATGTGATAGTTGATATATATATATATATATATATATATATATATATATATATATATATATATATATATATAATGCTTGTGTCGATGGAATGCAAAAAACAAAATAAATTTAAATTTGTGCCTCTTTGCCGAGTGCAATGGTCAAGGCACTTGGCAAAGCTGGGGGCCCTGACCATTGCACTCGGCAAAGAATTTTTGGAAAAATTCTACAAAATTTCTTTGTCGAGTGCCATGGCTAGGGGCACTTGGCAAAGTTTTTTAAAAAAATTAAAATTTCTTTGCCGAGTGCCCATGGGCAGCACTCGGCAAAGATTTTTCAAAAAAAAAACATTTCTTTGCCGAGTGCCCCCGGAGCGACACTCGACAAAGACTCCGTCCACGGCGCCGGTGCCATGACGGCTGCTTTTCTTTGTCGAGTGCCCGATAAAGGGCCCTCAGCAAAGACCCCCTTTGCCATCTAAAATTTCCCTGAGCGCTCTTTGCCAAGGGCCGCCAACGCCAAAGCCTTTGCCGAGGGTATATGGACCTTTGCCGAGGCCCTGAGGCCCTCGGCAAAGAGGGCGTCTCCAGTAGTGAGTCTCCGACCAGATAACTATACTCATTGTTGTTTGTCACAAGCCACCTTATTATTATTATTATTATTATTATTATTATTATTATTATTATTATTATTATTATTATTATTATTATTATTATTATTATTATTATTATTATTATTATTATTATTATTATTATTATTATTATTATTATTATTATTATTATTAGTATTAGTATTATTATTATTAGTAGTATTATTATTATTATTAGTATTATTAGTATTATTATTATTATTAGTATTATTATTATTATTATTAGTATTATTAGTATTAGTATTAGTATTATTATTAGTATTAGTATTATAAACTGGCAGTAGTACCTTTACCTCTACAAGTTCCAAAGAAGCCGGTAGTGATACGCCGGCAGGAATTTGTAATGAAACAAATAAACAATCTTAATAGCTACTAACCTTGAAGCCTTGACACATTACTAGGGCATAGAAATATCCTCCTCAAACATGGAACGCCATAATTAAGCACGAGACCTGCGAGCGGCCTACGGCGGTGCATATATTAGGCCAAAATGCATCCCACTACTACCGGTGGTGGGTATTCCAGCTCGCCTATCAATGTTCAGGTTGCGAGGTGAGGTCAGGTCACACACAATTATCTCATCTCCACGCCAAGTGCCAGAGATGCGAATATTAAATTGCTACTATATATATAAGTATTTTGTAAACAGCTAGCTCCTTTTTCCCCAATACATACTGGATATATATAGTTTTCGTCCCACTCGATCGATCGATTCCTCCCCTATAAATACCGGCCATCGACTGCTAGCTTTCTACCGCAGAGCAAGGCTCCAGTCCATCTTCTGAGCTTCTAATGGCTAGGTCGCTCGCAGCTTTCCCGCTGCTCCTGGTGAGCCGTATGCGCATATGCAGCCAATGATTCATTCATTATTCAAGAAATTAAGTTATGCTACAACATGGAAAAAGAACACCTTCGTGATTTAGCTTGTTCTTTATGTCCAAGATTTCGTGTACACACACTTAACGCGGATTATTGCTTGTGCATGTGCAAGCAGGTCGGCGCCGTGATAGCTTCAGCTGTGTATGATCAGGAGGACTCGGTGGGCAGAGCTTTCTTCCTCCTCCATGACCTGTACCCGGGTTCCAAGATGACGCTCCACTTCACCGGCGCCACCACCGGAGCACCCGCGCTCCCACGCGTCCGTGCGGAATCCATCCCGTTCACCTCCACCAAAATACCGGAAATCCTGTCGCGCCTCTCCATCCCGGCCGGCTCCCCCGCCGCCGCCACCATACGCTCCACCCTGAAAGAGTGCGAGGCCCACCTGGACGGCGTGGTGGCCCTGCGCTGCGTCGACTCCTTCGAGTCGATGGCGCACTTCGCCGCCTCTTGCCTCGGCACCCGAGACGTCCGCGCGGCGACGGTGACCAAGCTCAGCAAGGACGGGGCGACCCCGAGGCAAGTGTACGTGGTGGAGTCTGTCAAGCCCATGCCGGTGTCCGGCGGCGGGGACATGGTGGCCTGCCACCGCATGCCCTACCCCTACGCCGTTTTCTTGTGCCACACCACCACCGCCACCTTGTACACGGTGACCCTTGCCGGCGCCGACGGGACCAAGGCCGATGCTGGGACGGCGTGCCACAAGGACGCGTCGCCCGGCATCTCCTGGCCGACGTTCAAGAAGCTCGGGGTGACGCCGGGGACCGTGCCAGTGTGCCACTTCCTGCCCCAGGCCAGCGTGCTCTGGATGCGCAATTAAAAAGGCTTCGAATCACAAGTACTGCAGAGAAAAAAAAATAAGTGGCGGTCACGTATATACGTACTTTTGTTCACCTATTCTCTGTAGGCTATTACTCGATCGCTCATATGTATATGGTATATCTTGTGCTTTGTGTACGTACGTAATGTGTTCTATGTATGCATGTCGGTCGTGTAACACGACTCGTGTTATATGAACGAACCTGTACTCGCGAGCCAGATACGGCAGCCTCCCCTGGGAATATGCGCATATGGTACATGCTTTTGCACAATATAAAGGAAGCTGTTAGTCTTGTAAGGCCGTTCTTTCCGGTGATGAATCGAATCGTTGCCACGTACTCCCTCCACGTTTTTTTTAGCTTTCCTAGATACTATATATAAATTTTGCTACGTATCTAGATATATACTATATCTAAGTTTATAGTAAAAATAATGTATCTGGAAAAACCAAAACGTCATCTAATTTGGGACAGAGGGAGTAGGATCGGCTGCGGCATGAAAAGCTGGCAACATTTACTTCTAAGCTTGACTCACCATTTACTCCACGCATGGCTCCCGCAAGAGGAATAAACAAATAAATGGGGAAAACTCACTAGCACTGCACAAAGATAGAACTGTGCATGCCAGTGATAGAAGTAATTTAGATCACACTCCTTTATTATAAACGCAGGTGCTTCCTCTAATACTCTCTTCGGTCCTCTTTATGTGGCGTACAACCATTTTTTAATTTGGCCATAATATGTGGCGGGCTATCAGTACCGCGGCATCTATTAATGAACTAGCTAGCGACGCATGCTGTATGCATGCATGAGATAGGCTGCATGCAACTAGTACTGCCGTGACATGCAACTAGTACTGCCGTGAACGATGGCTTTGTCAGCTGGAGCACCACGAGGCATCGACGACATGCGTGCTCCAACGCAAAGGCACCAACAACCATATCAACCAAGCTGCATGTGTATATGTGTGTGCGCTTGAATTATCTCTACGCAAAGCAAACCACAGGGAGCTCGGCTGTCATTCGGGCCCTGAATTAAATTTGTATAATTTTATTGTCTTTTGTGTATCAGGTGAAGCGGTCCAGACACTCGAGCCACGTCTGCCTACTTCTCCATCTACTACCACCACTACGCACCCGCTTGACATCGGCGACGCTGGCGGGTGATTCCATCCGCTACGACAACTATGCGCGACACCGACGACTAAGCAGGCAGACGAAGCTGACGGTCTAGCTCCACTGCACCAAGCGATGGGCTGATGAGGCCTTCTACCTCAACTACTTCTACGACCAAGCTCTACAGCATGCCACGATGATGCTGCCAAAGAAGTCCAAAGCAATCCAAGCTACACCAACCATGCAAGTGCTACTACCACTACACCATGTGCCGTTCGATACCGACGAGGCGAACGACGCAGGCGGCATGGCTCCTTTTCCAGCCATGTTATACCAGCTTATGGACCGACGAGGCCATGGACATGCCGACCACAACCCACATCTACACCAACACGCATGCATGGAGAAGTGAAGTGAAGATTGAAGGCGACGATAACACAGCTTAATCGGAGGTACTCTGTGAGTCTAACTCGCAGGGGTAATTAACTAGGAGCTTTCCGAGGCCCCAGGAGCCATGAAGACCATGATCGCCCCAAGTCAGATCGCCGCTAGCAGGCTATGGAGCGCGCACCTGTGTTACGGGACATGTATTTGCATTTTTCATAAATATGAATAAAGTTTGTGTTCCCTCCAGTTGTTTATTTTTGTGTACTTTGGTACACTGGCACGCTCGCGCATTTATTTTTATTGTACACAGAGAGATTCTCTGCTTGTGTGGATTTTTCTGTGGAAACATCCGCAAGGGAGCAAAAGGGGTTTGCCGACTCGGGTATAGTGCGGCTTCTATCCCTATGTGTATAGACTACGGTTGTGTGCCATATGGAAGGAGGGCTCTATATCTGCTCGCCATTGAAACCTAGCAGCCCTAACTTATTAGACGAACTTTTGAATGGCTTTATATGATTACCTGTGTTTTAGGAGTCATGACCCCGGGCATATGGGAATCATGACTCACAGTGAAAGTGTACACCTCTGCGCAGAATTTATTAAACAGGTATACTAGCCGTGCCCACGGATATGGGTGGCCAAGGGATTCTTACAGAATAGATGATCACTGTTTGATTATGTTTATGATGTCTATTATTCATGTTACCTGATCAATGTGTTAATTGGGATTACTACTACCTTGATACTTTAATGCTAAACATGATATATATACCTAAAGCTACATGCAGTAAACCAATGTCAACTAATTGAGCCTCATGAACCCCTATCTATATTTGTTGAGTGCGACATGTACTTACGCTTGCTTTATATTTCATATTTGGAAAATACCGGATGGGTAACAGATGAAGATTGAATGAAGACTATCGTAATGAGTATTAGGCTTGTGGTCAACTAGTTGACGAGCCCCTGAGAAGAAGCTTCCGTTGAGAGTTATCATAGCTATCTATTTGTTTATGCATAAGACTATGTGATGAATATTGATTCGTTATGTAATAAACCTTGTGATGATACTCTCATAATTTGTCTACTTATGTGTGTGATTGATCCTGGGGCACACGTGAGACTTTTATGCATCCTATTTTGTCCTTAAAATGGGGTGTGACAGCGGGGGTGGGGCACGAGGACAAGGCGGCGGAGTGGCGCCGGAGAGCTCCGCGGCCGGGCGTGCGAGGAGGAGGGGAGGGGCGTACCGTGGGAGAGAAGACGACTAACCATCAGTCCACCACTCAAGAGACATACCTGAATTTTAAACTCTGAATTTCTTCTCAAATAAAATTTGCTTCACACATGTCAAATGAGCTCCTTCGCTTTCAACGAGGGGTTTGATCGAGGGGTAACACTTGGGCTACAAAGGCGGAGCCACGAGTTATATAGCATACAAAGATTATTTAAAAAAAACAACTATTATGAACAATAAAACACTAGAAATATATAGATATTATTTTTCAAAATAAAAGAAGTTATGAATATATAGAGAGTAAAGTAGTTTTTAACAATTTTGATAAAAATACATAACCACCTTTTGCAAACAAGTAGGTGGCCAAATATGTTTGCTATAGATAGTTTGATGATCAAAGATTCTTCGTTTTTTAGTTGCATGGAGAAAAACGAGCTCGTGGAAAATAGCGGGATGGTCAAAAAATGGTTTCTCCCTTCTAATTAATAAACAGTCACAATTTGTCGGGGGTATGATAACGGGGTACCCTTAACCCCTGATAAAGTGGACTAAACCAAATCCATTAGCACGCCTAACAAACCCCATTCCCTTAAATTAATCCGCAGCTAACACCCTCAGGCAGCCTGGCTCAAAGCTTCAAGCCATCTTGGGCTGGCCCACGAACGGGTCTCGAGCGTCTAGGAAGGCAGCTGACGGCCCACGAACAGGCGCCAGCGGCCCAGCCTTTCTAAAACAACCGCCGACATAACCAGCCTCGAGGCCCCCCTCGAAAAATCATGCGAAAACCCCTCGGTCGAACGAGGCAGCTCGAGTCCGCCGTGCACCCCACGAACGGGGCAGCCACCCCTCGAGCCGCCCACAACTTGGCTGTACCAGCATTTATAACCTGACACATCCTGCCTATCATCCTGACCACAAACGCATGCGTAACAGTGGCAAACAGTGAGGCGCCCGCCCTCGCCTGCCATCACCAGTTCCCATAACCCGTCGGCTCCGTGAGACGTCAATCGCCGCTCTGACTTGCCTACTAATATTGCCTACTCCTGAGTAGCCCTACCCTTTCCCCGAGGAGCATGCTCGCGACCCGGGAACCCTGGCTGAGGCCTCGAACCGCCTCAAGTCGACTAGGGAATAGTCCTTCTGTAACTCTGCCAGAAGCCCGTATGGCATGGGAAGCAGAGGAAATCCCGGCACCGTCATCATCATCATGAACAGCTCCTGACGGAAGCTTATCCCGGAAGCATTGCGTCTTGTCAAAATCCAGCAGTAATCATCCTCTGAATTACGGTCAGACTGGCTCTATACCGGCCACCATATTCAAGCCGCCGCATTCAGACCACCGCGTTCAGACACCCGGGGTCACGTAGAGCACTCAACCTCTCCCTCTTGATCAGAGACGCCTAGGCCTCGAGCCTTACCCCTCGAGAGGAAGACAATGGCTGCACGGCATCCGACTGCCACCCGAGCATCCTATAGCCCGCCTCATCGTAGGCCTCCAGATAGCCGTGTCAGGGCATTTAATGCCCCCGGCCGCCTAATCACATGGCTACGGCTCAAGCACGGTAAATCTGACATCAATCACATCACATTTTACAGCCCATCCCTGTGAAATAGGCAGTACTGTTGCCCCATACCGGGTACTGTGCCACGAACAGGACCCCCTCGAGACGCTAAGGACAAACCAACCCGAGGCTCGATCCCGACGGTCAGGCCTCAGACCCCCTCGAAACTAACCCCAACAGTGATGAGCAGCGTCCCGATCACCTTTTGCAGCATGGCTACAGGTCTGCGCCCGCATCAGCAAGGGATACGACTCAACCCCGACCGGTGCATGCATCTACAACTCAGGCCACGCCTCCACAGTCCCAACAACTTGATCGGCATCAACGCCGCGACGTCATACACTACGCAAGCCATGTACCCCTGTGCCCCTCCTTGGTCTATAAAAGGAGGCGCCGGGGATAGACTCAAAGGCATTCAGTTTCGAACACATTCGAACTCACCCCACAATATAATACAACACCACACACTAAGAGACTTGGAGCATCCCTCCTCTCTCGCCGTGCTTGTATCCACCCCTGTACAAGCACTTCGGTGCAGGATAATACAACCTCCTTCCCCCGCTGGACGTAGGGCCCTCTCTTAGCCCGAACCAGGATAAACACTTGTGTTCTTCTTGCATCACCATCCGGATTAGGGAGCACGCGATATAAATTCACTTGTTGGTGCGAGACCCCCGGGGTCGAAACACCGACAGTTGGCGTGCCAGGTAGGGGAGCGCGTGTCACTAATGATTTCCTGCCAATTTTTCGGATGGCTGACTCCGCATCACCGCTTCCGCACGGTACGATGATCCGGTTCGGGAGTCTTGAGTTTGTGTCGCTTGGCCGCGCCTACGACATGGCTCTGCTCTCGACTGGGGATCCAAGCGTAAGCCGCGGTGAACCCCCGCGCTCGGAAGGGGCCGCACTGCGGTCCTGCCACCATGCTTCTCCGCCTAGGAGGAGGCGCAACCGGCGTCATCGTCGCCATTAGCCCACGACCAGGCTGGTGCCGGCCTCATTCTCTTCATCCCCGGAAGGCGATGCAGGCCCCCTGGCTAGGGAACTGTCCGGCTCATGCCCGGGAACGGAGAATCAGCCGGCAAGGTTCTTCACGGCTATGAGCCCTGCCTCCTCGGCATGTTCACCAGGGGAGCCAGTCATGGCGCCTTCGACGGACGCCGGCTCAGTGCCACCCAACCTGCTGCCGCACGAGTTGTTCGGGGCTCGCCGGCGGTTTCCGTTTGGCCTGAACAATGCCGCCGCAATGTACTCCGCCGCAACACGCTCCAGCCTTGGCGTGCATGAAGACCGCCCGGGGGCTCTCTCGCGCGCTACCTTGGACCTGGCAACCGACTTGCCAGCACCCCGGGGCTCCAGCTCTATGCGAGCACCGGGCCCAAGGCGTTATACTCTGGGCACCCTGCGGCAGCAGGTGGAGGAAGAGCGGCAGGGGCAGTACCCCAACTTCTACTTTGCCGCCCCCGACTCTGACTGTGACTCCGACAACTACAACCCAACATGGGAGTGTTTCCACATCGGCGATGATGTTGCCGATTCAAACGACCACCAAGGAGACCCCCTGGCCGCGGCCGTTGCGCCAGTCGTGGCTGGGGATGGCGAGGCGATCCAGGACCAAGAGGTCCCGCTGCCAAATCCTGCCGACCCACCTCCCCCGCAGGATGATCAAGCCGCGCAACTCGCGCAGGTCCGGGAGATGAAAGCCAAGCTCGACGAGGATCGCGCTCGCCTCGACCAACTCGAGCATGCTCTCGAGCAAGCTCACAGGCTCTCGCGAGCCAGAGGGGCTCGAGGCAGGGCTCGAGAGGTCCACCAGCAGATAATCGACGACGGAGTGCCCGAGCGCCCTGTCGTCAATCGTTTTCCTCGAGCAAGCCAGAACATTGTCGCGGCGACCATGCTGCTCAGCAACATGCCTGTGCCATCAAGCCCGCAAGCTTTGCGGATACAGGACGAGGTCGAGGGCCTCCTCAAGGTGGCGGCCGCACAACAGGCAGAAAGCTCGACCTCAAAACATCGAGGCGCGGCGTGAGGGAAGCCTCAGTACACCAAGAGGCGCCCCCACGGGCCAGGAGAGCGATCCCTGTCCAAGACCGCATCGTCGACAACCGTGATCCCCAGGATGCTCGCCACGACGACGTCGAGCATCGACGGCATAAACACGGGGACGCGAAAGAGCGGGGCTATAGTGCCCATAGGGGAGGATGCTATGACAGCGATGAGGACGCCCAGGCGCCCGAACCGCCAGGCCCTCGAGTCTTCAACAGGACGATCCGCAACACGCCACTCCCAAACCCGTTCAGACCTCCTACGAGTGTCGTCAAGTACAACGGGGAGACCAAACCAGAGCTCTGGCTGGCTGACTTCCAGCTGGCCTGTCAATTGGGAGGGGCGCGTAACGATCATGCTATCATTTGCCAACTTCCTCTCTTTCTCTCTGACACCGGTCGACGATGGCTCGAGGAGCTCCTGCCCGATCAAATCCGCAACTGGGCCGACCTAGTACGGATCTTTGAGGGGAACTTCAAAGGGACATATGTCCGCCCCGGCAACTCTTGGGACCTCCGCAACTGTAAGCAGCAGTCCGGGGAGCCCCTTCGAGACTTCGCCCATCGCTTCTCCAAGCAGCGCACTGAGCTCCTGCACATCTCCGACCATGATGTCATTTTGGCATTCGTGTCAGGCACCACCTGCAAGGAGCTAGTTCGGGAGCTGGGGCGCAATCGCCCCAAAACTGTCGACGAGATAATGGACGTCGTCGCCAACTATGCGGCAGGTGAGGAGGTGGTTGGTGCCTTCTTCGGCGAGGAAAAGGACCGGAATAAGCCGTAGCCCGGCGATGGCGAGGGCTCGAGCAAGGGCCCAAAGAAGAACAGCAAGAAGAAAAAAGGGGTCCAGCATGGCAAGCGCGTGGCCATGGATGACGACCTCGTCGCGACGACCGAGCGCAAGAAGCCTCGAGGTCCCCCGAGGGGACCGTCTTCGATAAGATGTTGAAGGAGCCCTGTCCCTACCACAAGGGGCCGGGTAACCACAACCTCGAGGATTGCCGCATGCTCCGAAGGTACTTCGAGAGCATAGGCATCAAGAAAGATGATCAAAAGAAGGATAAAGGCGGTGGCGATGGTGATGACCGCAGAGACGAAAAATTCCCCAAGGTTCTCGACTGCTTCATGATTTACGGCGGCCCCTCGACCCAGCATATGCTGCGACAGCGCAAGAAGGAGCGCCAGGAGATCTTCTCTGTCCAAGTGGCAACTCCCCACTACCTTGACTGGTCTGACGTGCCCATCACGTTCGACCGTGATGACAACCCGGACCACGTCATCAGGCCTGGGGCCTACCCGCTCATCGTCGATCCCATCATCATCAACACCCGCCTCTCCAAGGTGCTCATGGATGGGGGCAGCAGCTTGAACATCATCTACATGGAAACCCTCGGCCTCTTGGGAGTCACGAAGTCGCAGTTTCAACCCAGCGCCGGGGGCTTCCACAGGGTCGTGCCAGGGAAAAAGGCCCTGCCTGTTGGCCGTATCAGCCTCCCTGTCTGCTGCAGCAAACCCTCGAACTTCAAGAAGGAGACCCTCACCTTTGAAGTGGTCGGGTTTCTCGGCACGTACCACGCCATCATCGGCCGACCTGGGTACGCGTAGTTCATGACGATTCCCAACTACACGTACCTCAAGCTCAAGATGTCGGGTCCTAAAGGGGGTCATCACCGTCGGCTCCACCTACGAGCACGCGTACAACTGTGACATCGAATGCGTCGAGCATGGAGAAGCGGTCGAGGAGTCAGCCGAGCTGGCATTGATCCTCGAAGGTTTCACCGCCGAAACCCCCGAGCCCAAGCACCATGCAGGCAGCTTCGAGCCTGCAGAGGACACAAAGAAGATCCCGCTCGACCCGAGCAGCTCCGGTGAGAAGGCGCTGACGATCAGTGCCACACTCGACGATAAATAGGAAGCAGTGCTCGTCGACTTTCTCCGCGCAAACTCCGACATGTTTGCGTGGAGTCCCTCAGACATGCCAGGCATACCGAGGGAAGTCGCCGAGCACGCCTTGGAGATCCGGGCCGGGTCCAAGCCGGTGAAGCAATGTCTGCGCTGATTTGACAAGGAGAAGCGCAGGATCATCGGTGAGGAAATTCACAAGCTTTTGGCGGTCGGATTCATCAAGGAGGTACATCATCCAGATTGGTTAGCTAACCCAGTATTAGTTAAGAAAAAGAATGGAAAAATGAGGATGTGTGTAGATTATACTTGCTTAAACAAAGCATGTCCTAAAGTTCCATTTCCTTTACCACGTATTGATCAAATCGTTGATTCAACTGCTGGATGCGAAACCCTCTCATTCCTTGATGCTTATTCCAGCTACCACCAAATCAAGATGAAGGAGTCCGACCAGCTCGCGACTTCCTTTATCACTCCCTTTGGCATGTATTGTTACGTTACCATGCCCTTCGGCCTTCGAAACACCGGGGCAACGTACCAACGATGCATGCTCCACGTATTCGGTGAACATATAGGGAGGACGGTCGAGGCCTACGTCGACGACATCATAGTCAAGACCAAGAAAGCTGATGACCTCATCGACGATCTCAAGATTGCGTTCGAATGCCTCCGGGCCAAGAACATTAAGCTCAACCCGAGAAATGTGTCTTCGGTGTGCCTCGAGGCATGCTCCTGGGGTACATCGTTTCCCAACGAGGTATCGAGCCCAATCCTGAGAAGGTCTCAGCCATCATGAAGATGGGGCCGATCCGGGACTTGAAGGGCGTACAGAAGCTCACGGGCTGCCTCGCGGCACTCAGCCGCTTTATCTCGCGCCTAGGTGAAAAAGCCTTACCACTGTACCGCCTCCTCAAGAAGTCCAAGCATTTTGCATGGACCGTCGAGGCCGAGGGAGCCCTCGCCAAGCTTAAAGGCATGCTCACTTCCCCTCCGATCCTGGTCCCCCCTAAACTAGCCACGCTTGAGGGACCCGCCGAGCCTCTCCTCCTCTACGTAGCCGTGACCACCCAAGTGGTCAGTGCGGTCGTAGTAGTCAAAAGAAATGAGGAAGGGCATACCCTCCCCGTTCAGTGGCCGATTTACTTCATCAGTGAAGTGCTCTCAGATACGAAAAGCCGCTACCCACAAATTCAGAAGCTGCTATACGCAGTCGTCCTTACGCGTCGTAAGCTCCAACACTACTTCCTTAGCCACCCGATAACGGTGGTGTCATCCTTCCCCCTTGGAGAGATCATCCAGAACCGGGAAGCCACCAGGAGGATTGCAAAGTGGTCGGTCGAGCTCATGGGTGAGACCCTCACGTACGCGCCGCGCAAGGCCATCAAGTCACAAGTGCTAGCCGACTTCATTGCCGAGTGGACCGACACCCAACTTCCACCAGCTCAGATTCAAGCTGAGCTGTGGGTCATGTACTTCCATGGGTTGCTCATGAAGACGGGAGTAGGAGCAGGGTTGCTCTTCATCTCACCCCTCGGGGTACACGTGCGCTATGTCATCCGTCTTCACTTCATCGCCTCCAACAACGTCGCCGAATACGAGGCTCTCATCAACGGTCTACGCATCGCGATCGAACTCGGCGTCCGATGCCTCGATGTTCGAGGCGACTCACAGCTAGTCATTGACCAAGTGATGAAGACTTCGAGCTGCCACGACCCGAAAATGGAAGCCTACTGCAACGAGGTGCGCAAGCTGGAGGACAAGTTCCACGGCCTCGAGCTCAACCACATCACCCGACGCTACAACGAGGCCGCTGATGAGCTCGCCAAGATTGCATCCACTCGAGGTACCGTCCCACCGGACATCTTCTTGAGGGACCTCTTCGAGCCCTCTGTTAACTTAGGTTCGAGGGCTGATGCTGTGCCGTCGGCCATCGATCCCTCCCCCTCGACCAAAGCCTCCTCGACCGAGGCTGAGGTCATGAGGATCGACCAGTCTCCATCGCAGTTGAGCTCACCACCGGACTGGCGCGTTCCCTTCCTCGACTGCCTCGTTCGAGGGGAACTCCCAGAAGATCGGATCGAGGCCAGGCGCATAGCTCGACGAGTTAAGTCCTATGTCATCTACGGCGATGACGAGGAACTCTATCGACGCAGTCCGACAGGCGTCCTTCAGCGCTGTATCACCACCGAGGAAGGAAGAAAGCTACTCAAGGACGTACACTCGGGGGCTTGCGGCCACCATGCAGCGCCAAGAACCCTCGTCGGGAATGTTTTCCAACAGGGCTTCTACTGGCCAACGGCAGTCTTCGATGCCATCGACCTTGTCCGATCATGCGAGGGGTGCCAATTCTATGCCAAGCAAACACACCTCCCCGTTCATGCCCTCCAGATGATCCCCATCACATGGCCTTTTGCCGTCTGGGGGCTCGACCTAGTCACCGACAACGGCACGCAATTCATCGGCAAGAAGTTCTTGAACTTCTGCGATCACCATCACATCCGTGTGAATTGGTCCACGGTTGCCCATCCTCGAACTAACGGCCAGGTCGAGCATGCCAACGGTATGATCCTCCAGGGCCTCAAGCCAAGGATTTTCAACCACCTCAACAAGCATGGAAACAAGTGGGCCACCGAGCTACCCTCTGTCCTATGGAGTTTAAGGATGATGCCAAGCCGAGCCACGGGGTTCACCCCTTTCTTCATGGTCTACGGATCCGAGGCTATTCTCCCCACCGACCTTGAGTACGGGTCCCCTCGACTCAAGGCCTATAACGAGCAGTCTAACGAAGAGGCGCTCGCAAACACCATCGACCAGCTCGAGGAAACTCGCGACATGGCTCTCCTCCACTCAGCAAGATACCAGCAAAATCTTCGCCGCTACCACGATAAACACGTACGCAAGAGAGATCTTTAGGTTGGTGACCTCGTCCTTTGACGACGTCAGGACAACAGAGGGAGGCACAAGTTGACATCGCCCTGGGAAGGCCCCTACATAGTGACGGAAGTCCTGAAGCCGGGAACGTACAAGTTAGCGGACGACAAAGGCTCAACCTTCACCAACGCGTGGAACATCGAACAGCTACGTCATTTCTATCCCTAGTGCCTCGAAGCCTTGTACATTTCTCATATTATGTGCATCATGAATGAGTAAAAATGTTCTCACACTCAGTACATTTCGTTTCGTTCAAAAATCTAAGGTAGGCTCGAATTTGCCTAGCAAAATCCAGCCTCCCTCGGGGGCTAACGGGAGGGGAACCCCTCCTAAATTCCTAAAAACTCGAACATTTTTTAATTTCGACGCCTCTCTTTCCTTTCTCGCCTCGAGAATGCTCCGCGACTAAGGAAAAGCCGCCTCGAACTCCCTAAGGGTCGAGGGTCGTCGAGCCGGGGCTCTCCTACGCCTTCGGGCTAAGGTTCCCCCACTCGCTTCCCCCCTCGAGGGATACGAGCACGCGTCAAAATACTTAGTCAAAAAAGGGCCACAACTCAAGCGAAAAAGGGACCAGAACGGCTCGAGAAATAAAAAACGCTCACTTAACATTTTCATGTAGCATGCATAAAAATGTTAAGGCCACTGAGGCCACCACAATGTCATCATCTAATCAAATTACACGGGCCTCTTTGCCCAGGTTTGGCTCACAGGCCACTTCGGGATTACCGACACTCACGCAGGGAGCACGTCGGGCTCAAATTTCTGCGCCAGCCTTGTCCTGGGCTCCTCCGCCTCAGCAATCAGCTTGCAGTGCCTTCTCTCTTCGGCTTCCGCTGACGCTTCCTCATCGAAAACGAAGCCTTGGGAGAGGACCCTCATCCCATCCTGAAGCTCCTTCTTGTCCTCGACTTGGAAGCCGGAGTAGAAGACGGCCAGGGCACGCTTCACGCCGTAGTGAAGCGCCCCCCGGACGCGTTCCGTCATGAAGGCGCCAAACTCAACCAGCCGGCTGACATACACTGCCTCGGGTTCCCCGTCGGCGGACTCCATGACGCGATCGAAACCCCAGCGAGTGCAGAGGGCGTCGATGGCGTTGCGGAGCCTGGAGGTCATGCCCACCTCGGCCATCAGTGCATCTTTAAGTGCTTGCACGCTTTCCTACGATTTCTGCATGTCGGCCTCGAGGCCTGAGAAAAAGGAATGAGAATCAACGACGCAAGATAACATACAACGACGAGGACGCAAAGGAAAGGAGGGCTCGGGGGTTACCATCACAGCGAGTCTGCAGCCCTTGCTGACTAACCACCGCTTGGTGACGCTCCTCCTCCTTGGCCCTCAGGGCGCGTTCCATCTCCGTCCGCGCGACACGCAGACGCTCCATGGTTTGGACGGTGGAGGTGATGGTCATATCTCTCTCTGTGATGGTCCGCCTCAAGGTACCTGCCTCGATGGCGCTCCGCTGCACTTCCTCTTCAAGCTCTTCGATGCGGGAGGTGGCACTGTGCTGCTCTTCCTCAAGCTTCTGCACGTGCTCTTGGCTCGCTCTCCAGCCTTGGGCCACCGTCGCTGCCTCTTGCTCCAGCTTCTGGGCGGTTTCAGACACCCGAGCCTTCTCTTTCTGAGCAGCTTCAGCGTCTTGCTTGGCTCGAGCCACTTCCTCCCGCATCGCCTCGACCTCCTCCTTGGCCCGTTTCGCCTCCTCCTGGGCTCGGGCCACTTTCTCTTGGGCAGATCGCCCGGCCTCGAGCTGACGCTCCACTGCCTCTCGGCCGTCCTGAGTCTGATGAAGGAAGCGGGACTTCCTATAGGAGCAGTTCCTCAGGCCCTAGATAACAAAAGCCAAAAGTTAGCAATCACACGTGAAAAAGACGGCGTCTACGAATGACCAAGGAAACAAGACTTACCGTGAAGACTCGTCCCAAGTCCTCGGTGACGATGTTGATGGCGAGGTTCAGGGAATGCTGCATCCATGCTCGGTATTCCTCTAAATCCTCCCAATGCTGCAACTCTGCCCGGTCGTCCATCCGGAGCGTAGGAGCAAGAGGGTCTAGCGGGTCCCGAAGCAGAACAGCCTCCCTGCCCCAGTCAGGGAGAGCCTCTTTGACCCTCGATTCCACCGAGGCCCTGACGCGCTCCATGGCCCGCGGCGACCCGCCATATTTGGCCACCCGCTCCGCCAAGGAAAGGTACGGTGGGTGGACTCCCTCTCGAGCACTCGAAGTCTCGTAGTCCTCTCCGCGTCGCTCCACCAGGCCCAAGCCACCAGGGGCGGAATAACATGGGACAAGAGCTGACCCCCTCGATCCGTTGGGGTGGCTCCAGCCTGAAAGGTCCTAATGGCTAGAGGGGGGTGAATAGCCTAATAAAATTTTCTTGCAAAGCACTAAAACAACCGGTTAGTACTTAAGATGGCGAAGCAACTAGCGCTAGCTCTAACTAACTATGCAAGCCACATATACAAGTAGTTCTACAAGGCTATTTCTATGTCACACAACAACTACACTAGCACGGCAACAAGAAACTTCCCTACACAAGCAAGTCTACTAAGGAAAGAGAGAGAGGGGGAGGATGTGATTATACCGATGTTGATGAGTAGAGGTTGATGAGCCAATCACCAAATGATCACCACAACAATACGAGAAACCTTGGCAAAGAGAATGACACAATATTTTTTACCGAGGTTCACTTGCTTCCCGGCAAGCTAGTCCTCGTTGTGGCGATACACTTGCTTGGCAATGTGCTTGCTCAACCGCAGCCGGGAGTAGCACTATCGACACAAGACAAGGATCCTCCAAGCCACGCGCAATCCACTAGAGTATCCTTTCACGACTCTCCCGCGGGGAAGGATCAAGAACCCCTCACAAGATCAACCGGTGTGGCCTCGAACAATCTCCACCTCGAGCTCAACACCCCGCTGCCTCCAAACCATCCAGGGTGACGGGAATCACCCAAGAGTAACAAGAACTCCGCAGCGAACTCGAAGAACAAGTGCCTCTAGATGCAACTCTCAATGCTCACACTTATTTCTCACTCAATCTCACTCTAGATTGCTCAATCAAGTCAAGGGAAGAGTGGGGGAGGAACTCTTTAGCTCAAAGAGTGCTCAAGTATGTTAGAATGGCCAAGAGCACCCTCCCCAACCGGCCACAAGTCTATTTATAGACACAGCTCGAAAAATGAACCGTTACGCTCAGTATAACGCGAAGGACGCATCCAACGCTATGCGTCTGGTGCATCCGACGCGTTCAATGTTTAAACTCAACGTTCGCGCGAACTAGCCATTGGACCACCGGACGCGCGGACCCAGCGTCCGGCGCTCAGTGCAGGCGCGTCCGGCGCGGCGTCCGGCGGTCTGCTGAAATGCAGACCTCTCTGGACTGCGTCCGGCGCACGACGGACGCGTCCGGCGCCTGCGTCCGTCGCAGTCACCCAGAGGGTGCTCACCACGCAGCCAGCGCCGGATGCTGACGTCATGCGTCCGACGCGACCATCGGAAACGCCGACGCAGCGTCTGCTCAGCGCGCCTGGCCGACAATGCGTCGGACGCTGGCCTAGCGTCCGGCGCTTTGTCACCCAGCGTCCGGCGTGAAACCTCCCGAACACCCTCTCTGTGCCGCGTCCGGCCCAACCCCCAGCGTCCGGCGCCTCAGCTCCGGACGCGTCCGGCCAGTTGCAACACAATGAGACTTCGTTGTTTCATCGTCTTCGTCGCGCCGTCACCGATCCAACTCAAACCACTTGCCTTAGGTGCCAACCACAGCTTGTAGATCACTCTTAAACACAAGTGTTAGCATCTTACCAAGATGAACAAGGGCAAGTGTTTGCTCTCTAGTTAGTCTCTCATATGCATCATGCAAAGTCACAACTAGAGGCACTTTAGACCGTGAATTAACCGTGAGTTCCCCTCTTGATAGTCGGTTATCGATCCTAAATGTGATCACACTCTCTATAGTGTCTCGATCACCGAAAGGGAAAACCCTATCTCATGATACCTTTGCCTTGAGCCCTTAGTGCTTGAACATCTCCATGTCAAGTCCATCACCAAGTCCAAGGTTCTATCATCATGTTGCTAAGCATCTAATCCACACTTAGAGTAAACCATTAGCAACAATGATTGTCATCAATTATCAAAACCAAACATGGAGCTTTCACAGCCGCTGTAGCTGCCCGAGCCCATCCAGCCCCAACGACGCCTTGGGGACAGCTGCGCTCTCCCCTCGAAGCTCTCGGAGGCTCAAGAGCGTGGCCCCTTCGGGCGTCTCGACCGGGGGCGTCCGCAGCTCCTGTCGCTGCCCGGGTTGCGGCTCCTCAACAGGCTGCTCCGGCGGCAGTGTCATTTCCACCTGTTGGGGCCGGCTCGACTGCGGCCCTACCTCGAGCCCTTCTGCCTGACTCGAGGATGTCGCTTCATCAGGCCGCATTGGCTGGATCGGCGCCAGTGCTGCCTCCCACGTCTCCCCCTCCTTCTCGGGCGCAGGCGCCTCGGCCTCGGGCGGAAGCGGCACTAGCTTTGAAGAAAGCCGGCACGGCGCCTCCTCGTCATCGATTGGGATGGGCTCCTTTTCCGTCCCCGGCCCCTCGACCTCGGGGGCTCCCTCGAGCGAACCGGTGGTAGGCGTCACAACCGGAGGAGTAATCCCCGGTGCCTGTGACGGGGCAGCTACGCCTGCACAGGAAGCGGCACCCGTCAGTCTGCCTCGATCAAGGGCCTCTCGAGCCCGGGCCACCCAGGTCATGACGTTGGGAGAAAGGGAAGCACCACCTCCAGCCATAGCCGCTGCTCTGGGAGCTGCCCCCGCCTTCAACCTCTTGGCGTGTGACGGGATGAGGGGCATCAGGCGGCACTTACCCCTGGAAGACAAGAAGAAAAGGGTGTCAAAACAAGAATCAGACTAAGCAAAAAACGAAAAGAAGGGCCAAAGGCAGGCTCGAAACCCCCCTAAACTTACCCCAATGGCATCGAGCCGCTTGAGGGCTTGGAAACGTCTTTCCGGGTCATGCTCGACCCTCCCCCCTCGACGGCTGTCGAGGCCTCCTCCTGGGAGGTGGACGGTGCCGCCCCTGAAGCCGGCTGGGATGCCGCGCGCTCCTAATGTCGTTCACCCAAAGCACGTGCGTCCGGCACCGGGGGCGCACGCTGGCCAAAAGGGGAGCACGACCGACGTTGAGGCGGAGACCCCGAACCATCCCGGCTCGGGAGACGGGTCGATGACTGCGGCTGAGCCGACCGACTGCTCCCTTCCCTCTCTTGCTGTACGGGCAGCAGCTGCTCAGGGGCCTCCTCCTGCATAGGAGGCACGTTAGCTTGAGGCAGAGGCACGAGATGAGGGGCAAGACGCGCGTCAACCCCCCCCCCCTCATCGTCGTTGTCATCATCATCGTCGTCAGTACTCCCCCCGCTCATTTCTACTTCGGAGGGGGTATCCTCCCCAGACAACTCTCCTCGCCTGCGCTTCGCTCTGCGCTTCTCCCTCTTTTCACGCTCGAGGGCCCTCTTTCCTTTCTCCTTCTTTTCCTCGGCCTTTTCCCTACGTTGATGTTCGGCGGCTAGACGCCTCACCTGCCGGATGGGAGCATCTTCCTTCACCGGGGGCACTGACTCCCTGAAGACAATTTGCCCCTGAAATAAAACACTCAGAACCTAAAAAATCAAGGAGAGAAAAAAACACAGGAAGAAACAAAGAATGCCCCTCGAAGCCACTCACCAATTCAAGGATGTCCTGTTCTGGCCTCATGGGGAAGAGCGTGATCTCCTCCACCGTGAAGGAGTTGGCTGCCACCGCCGCCTTCACCCGCTTCACGATCTCCTCCGGGACGAGGGGCTCAGGGGACATCTGGCTCCTCGCCATCGCCGCGAGGTCCGCATTGTTCCCCATCTGGTCCAACCGAAGCGGATGCTCCATCAACGGGAGGACTCGCCGGTGGTGGAAACCCGCCATGACATGGGTAGCGGTCAGCTCTTTCAAGCCCACCCGGATGGAGCACGGGGCATGCATCGCATCAAGGAGGGGATCCAAACGCTCCCGGTTCACCCCTGACGGACCATGATTCCAGTTCCACCAATGCTCGGTGACGACGCGCCCGGTGTATTCAGGAAGCAGGCCCCCTCATTGCACAGATAGAACCAGTAGCAGTCCCACCGCGTGTGATTGGAGTACAGCCCGGTGGGGATGTAGCGGTCCGCCCGCTTCGGGTGGATGTTGCAGCAGCCAACGCGCACCAGCTGCCGAGTTTTATCCCCTACAGAGTTGGTGTGGAAGGCGGCTTGGAAGAGGTGGGTAAACAGGTCCCACTGAGGCGCCACCCCCAAGTATCCCTCGCAGACCGCCGCGAAAATGGTGGCATGCAAGATGGAGTTGGGGGAGAGGTGCTGGAGCTCGATGCCGAATCGATGAAGTAGCGCCCGCGCGAACTGACTCGGCGGCGTCCCAAGTCCATGCATATGGAACTTGAGGAAACTGACGACGTAGCCCGCCGGTGGTCTTGGCTCGTGGTGCCCCGACGGCGGCACTATCCACTCCGGTTCCCCCGCCGGCGGGTTCGGGCGGAGGAGCCCGGCGTCCACCAATCCCAGCAGCATCTCCTCCGTCGTCGAGCACGGGCACCACGGCTCGGCTGGAAGGACGGTCAACGCCTCCTTAGCAGCCTTGGTGGCCTTGGATCGGGCGGACTTGGGTGGCATAGTGGCGGCACGAATCTGCTCAACAAAATCGGGCGGCGCAGGCTAAGATTCTTCACTCTTTCCGCTCACCTCCCTTTTCCTGCCTCCTCTCCTTCTCTTGCGCAGGCAAGTGAGCGGCTTGGAGTCCTGATCTACGACAGCGGCGAGGGTTAGGGCGCTGGAGCGCTCAACGGCGGTGGGAGATGGAGGGTGTGTAAAGGAAGAACCGAATGGGGAGCCATACCCCCGCATTTTATAGGGCAAAGACGGGAGGCCAGCGGGCGGATTCACCAACGAGACGGATCTCCCAACGGGCGGATTTTTTTACAATGGTAAAAATCTTCCACATTTAATGCGCGTATCTAACCACCCACGTTTTACGACACAGGCACATGCGTCACTCGTCCCGCTCCAATCCGCTACCCGGGTCCACCACGACTGCACAGCGTCACATCCGTCGCCTAAAAAGACGCACCTGACTACGGCAGGAGTTATCCGCGGCGGTTCCTTCTACAAGAAGAATGGACTCAGATCCTACTTCAAAACTCTCGAGGGAACAATGGCTGGCCCTCGACTAGGGTTCGACAGTCACCCTCGAGCGATCCTTCCCAAGGAAGTAAAACGGACTCCGGTCCACCCCCGAATCTCGAGGGAATGGAGGCTGACCCTCGAACAGGGTTCGATAGCCACCCTCGAGTAAAAGAGTCAGGGATGACCCGGGCGGGACTCACTCGAAGCACGGCTCGAGAACGAACTCTCGAGACCCCCCGGGACATATCCAAGGCAAGACTCAGGAACACCATGGGATCCCAACGACGGGAGGCATCGAGCCGCCGACTTCTACCGAATGGAGTCGGTACCTAGGGACTCCAGAAAGTCTTGCTTCATGAGAGCGCCTCAGGGCTACAGTCGACCCCTATCGAACGGGGCATGAGTTCTCACTTGGATTTACCCGTTATCAGCTCGCTGAGGACTTCGAGGCTCGTCCTAAACAAGGATAGCATGATGCTCTTCGCCTCACAATCCAAAACGCAAGGATCCGTGAGAAGGACGCTATGAGGTAGCAAAGCTCAGCCATGCGAGGCTCGGGGGCTCAACTACGCACGGCACCCCTCGACGAACAGAGGGTCAAAAATGCCCAGGGCTCGAACAGCTCACGGCACCCCTCAACGAATGGAGGATCAAAAATACTCAAGGGGCTCGATGACTCGAAAAACCCCTCGATTAAGCGACTATCGGTTGTGTGCAGATAAATTAGACGTCTTCCTAAGCGATCAAGGGAACGGTCGACATCGCCATTTAATCACCGACAAACATCACAAGACCTCGAAGGGCCTTTATCGGGGAAAAATTCAAGATAAGGATTCAATACTTCTTTTCATTTCTTATAAATATTTATAATCCTATTACAATCTACTGGTTGCCAAATAAATTATTAATGACGAATTCCGCCAGGGTGACGTCCGCAATCGCGGCCGCCTCCATCGCGAATTCGTCGGACTCCTCCTCCATGGCGGTGACGACCTCCGGCACGGTCATGTCCAGACCGCGCATGTCCACCACCATGTAGGCGCGGACAGCGGCGAAGGCAGCGGCGGCCCCGTACCGCACGCCGTGGAGGGCGACCTCGTCCACCCGAGGGGGGATCCGCTCCAACCTCGCGGCGACGGAATCGCCTTGGGCGTTCACCGTGTCCGCAGCCGCGTTGCCGGCGGCCATCAGCGCCTCGAAGCGCACGGTGAGGTCTGCACGAGGAAAGAGACACCGTAAGGTTAAGCATCCAACCAAACCCAAACGGGAAAAACTACAACAAAGACGATATCACTTACCTACGACGCGCTGGTCGGCGTCGGCCCGCTGCCTCTGCAGCGCCTCAATCTCATCCTTCTTCTTCTCGAGTTCCCTCTGGGCCTCGAGGAGGGCATTCTGAAAGTGGGCCAAGTCGGCCTCCATCTGGCCGATCTGCTTAGTGGCCTCGGAGTAGCGCTCCTTGGCCGCCATCATTTCGGCGTAGTACTTGTCCACGTACGGGGCAAGCACGTTCTCCGGCTCGGAGCTTGCGTTGGAGTCCACTGACCCCTTGGCCATCTCCACCGCTTCCGCCAGCGCCGCCAGTGCCGCCGCCGCCTCGGCCGCTGCGGCAGGAGCCGGGGCCGCTCCCGGCGCCACTACCGGCGGCGGCACCGCCGCTGCCGCGCCCACAGCGACAGGGGCCGGAGCCGCTTCTGGCGCCGCCACGGCCGCCGCGGCTAGATTCGATGGCCCCGCACCTGCATCTGCGACCCTGGTGCGCATCCGCACGGTGTGGTAGGAGTTTACCTCCTCCTCCACCGGGCGCTTGCCGTGGTCACGACCGGCAATTGGTGATCGAACTTAAATCCTTGGTGGCAAAGGCTTTTTGGGCTTAAAGGCGAAGAACGGAGGATTTGTGCGCTCTAACAGATGGGGAGGAATGGCCAAACCCCTGGGCTAATTTATAGCCTGACGGAGCCGCTCGGAAGGTGAATCAGCAACCGCCGGTAGTAGCAGTAAATCCCCGTCCACTGAGGTTCCCCAGAAGGTGAATCGGCGAATGCCAGTAATAGAGAGCAAACCTCCGTCCATTACGGTTCCCGAGAAGCTCAAAGGGTCCAGCCTTTCCCGCTTCCCCGCGTCAAGCATTTACACCCTGCGGCCTGTCGACTTCCACTTTTCACGGACGGGCACCCTCACATCCGATCGAAAGGATTTGAGGAAAAAACACTAGAAGCCAGTAAAGCTCTAGCCATACGGGGCTCGTCGGCTCAAAACACCCCTCGAGAGTTAGCACTACAACTCCAGTTCATGTTATCATCTTTCGACTCGAGATACCTCTCGAGATTGGGCGCTACAACTCCAGTTAATGTGGTTGTCCCTTGACCACGCCCGAACAAAGCCCAGAGAGGATTTTTCCCACTCCTAAAGGGCCACAGGGGTTGCCCTCGAAAGGCACGCTCGCACGCGCCCATCGGGAGACCATAAACGAATAGCCTGGGCTCGACACATAAACCCCAACATGAGACCAACCTCTCATACTGGGGCTCGGGGGCTACGCCCGACGGGCGCGCTCGCGCGCACTGTTGACGGTCGTTAAGTATCAATTTTATACCGTCAACGCAGCAAGAGAAAGGACTAATATGAGTTCACCTGTTAGATATAGGGGTTACACTGACAGAATTCCACGAGTTTTGGTGATTGTCTATTTCTGCAGGGGGTTATCAGAAAGAGAACCAAAGGAGGCCCACATGTCATGATTACATAGAGATAAAGACCGAACGGGTAAAATTGTATAATCTAGAAGACTCCAGAAGGCAACACCTGGAAGCGGGGACCCACCTGGCATTGTGGTGGGTCGGCCGACCCAGGGGGGGAGTCGGCCGACTCCCCACCTCCACCAATCAGGTGGAGTCTCGTGGATCCTGCCTCCACCGCCTTTGAGGATGAATAATTATCGTCCATTTAGGTCGGTTTGATCCGAGGGCTGTGGTTAATCCTAGGGGGCTATATATTCAGAGCCCCTGGCCCCTGGGTAAAACACGAATTCATTCCTAATTCATTCAAGAGTTCATTCTCTCATCAGAATTCAGAGAAGCCAGAGCCACCATCTCAATTAGAGCTCCATAGTTTAGTAGCATAGCTACATAGGAATAGATCTAGAGGGAATCAAGCCTAGCTTGGAGTCCGGATACGTCGGAGTTCTTGGTAATTCCCTCTACATTCTTGTAATATTCATCATTGTTCGTGATACTATGAGTAGTACTTTATTCTATTCTATTATATCGGACTTGACTTTGCTCTATTTGATTATGTTCTCAATTATATTGTTCTTAGTTTACTTTGATTATATGTTTAGCATAGTTGGACTAGAATTATGTTTATGCATAGGATCGTATAGCGCTTGCTCATTAGATCGATGGGTGAGTGGTAAATATTGTGTAGGCGTGGTGCCTAGATTGTATTTATCGCGATTACACCCTATTGGCGGGTCGTGTGGTAGATCGCGGAAGTGACAGTTCCGTTGAGTCCTTTGTATTCCATCCCCGTTGGTAGGTCTTAGTAGAACAACCTATTACATTGAAGTCATTGCTATGTCTCTTGTCTTCCGGTAATATCACTATGCATAGGTGTAACCTTTTCCGCCATGATTGCTAGATGTTCTTGCACTAATCATTGTATGCTTTGACCTTATAGTTAGAATAACATAGGATTATACCCTAGATCATCCTAGTCCATGCTAGTGTTATAAGCTTAGAGTGCTAAGTTGAGATGTCTTATTACTATTATTTTATGTGGCTAATTGCTCTCATTTATCTTATGTCATTTATCATTCATTCCTATATTTTATGTGACACTTACCCCGTATGAGATGATCGATACGGACAAGGTTAAGCTCTCCATTCTGACATGTGCATTGCTTTCATCACTCATTATCCAAAGTGCATTCCCTTCCCAGTGGTAAAAATATAAATAACGATACCTGGATTACTCCTGGTTAAAATGCTACATCGGTATTATCTCGTAGGCGCTTGCATGGATCCATATTTATTTCTAGTAGCGAGTTGCATTATTTAGTACCGGCATTTTTGGCACCATGTTGGGGATGACAACCTAACACGAGTGGCGTTAGAAATGTCAACAAGCATTTTTGGCGCCGTTCCGGGGAAGGTTGAAAGCCAATGGATAATGAGCAGCATTGCACTACATAATGAGATTGAGCACTTGTCACCATTCTCTACTCATACCTTACCCTTGTCTTTTGTCTATTTTTATATCTTATGCGGGGTAATGTATGAAAAAGACAATTCTTCCGATAATTATATTGACGATCCGAAGCTTTATTCGGGAAAGCCGAAGCGGGTTGAAGAAGACCAATCAATCATCATCATCATCAACTCAACTTGGAAGCTTGTCTAGCCCGAAAGTCGACCTTTCGTTCGAGACTTGACACCAGCGTTTGAAGCCATGGCGCACAAGTCACTCCGCGAGTTCTCGGCTCAACTACGGACAACATTAAATGCTTGGACCGGCTGCGGACATCGAAGGAGCTTTTGAGCTCAAGCTGCGCTAATCAACATGGTGCAAGCAAGCCGGTTCGTGGGAAGGCCCATGAAGATGCTAGTGCTCATCTCCAACACTTCCGGAGATTTGTAGCACATTCACTATCAAGGATGTCCCCGAGAGATGCTATACTACTTCGCCTCTTCCCATTCTCACTCTTGGGGAGAGCGAAGCAGTGGTTCTACGCCAATAAGGAGAAGAATCCTACGTGGGCACTATGTTCCACCAATTTCTTGGCGAAGTTCTTCCCAATGGGCAAGACAAATGCTCTTCGTGGGAAGATATCAAGCTTTCAGCAACACCATGATGAGACTGTCCCAGCGCTTTCAAGATTACATCCTCGAGTGTCCTCATCATGGCATGGAGAATTGGCTGCTTATGCAGACATTCTACCATGGGCTTAGCAACAGCACACGTGAGACGATGGATGCTGCTGCTGGAGGTGCATTCTTATCACTCACTATTCCTCAAGCCACAGCTCTTGTGGAGAAGATGGCATCCAACCAAGGTTGGAGTGAAGAAAGAACTCGAGACCCGCAAAGAGAGGTGGAGGAATGCACCGGTGAAGGAGGTAGACATCTTTGTCGCCCGAAATGGATTTGCTGATGAAGAGGCTCGATGAGAGAGCCACGAGAGAAGAAAGAAGTCATGCATATACATGATGCTCGCATGACATGTGAAGAGTGTGGAGAGGCTGGGCACACGGGTGCTACCGCCCGTAGCCGAAGGAGGACGTGAACTACCTCAACAACAACAACAACAATAATTACTACCGTCCTCGCAGAATCAAGGTTGGAATCGGCAGCCGAGGCCTAACTACTCGAGGCAATTATTCGGGCAACTATCAAGGTAACAACGCCTCCTACAATAATTACAACCGGCCGCCTTTGAGAGAGTTAGTCTTTGAATCAAGGCAAGATGATGGACAATGTTTGTCCAAGAAGGCGACATCAAATGACAAGGTCCTAGAGACACTCGGCCTTGAGAATGGATGGCTTTTCCAATGCCATCAAGAGTCGGCTTCAGTTTTCAACAAGATACTTGAGTCGCAGGTACAACGGCTTGTTAACCTTGCTCCCTCCACTGGCCAAGGTAAACTGGCAGGACAACCCGAAGAGCTCGAGAGGCGCAAATCTTGTTGATATATTCAATGTAGAAGATAGCCGGAGTGATCCATCAAAGGGGTCATGGATAGACTCAACTCTGCCAATCAAGAAGGGCGATCCAGGGAGACCAGTCATTCCGATCTCCATTGGAAGTACTAACTTTAATGAGGCAATCTGTGACTTCGGTGCAAGCATCAACATCATGCCAAGAGTGATATACGAGAAGCTATTCAGATGCCCCCTAGCATACACAACCATATGCTTGCAGCTTGCAGATCAGTCACTCCGTGTTCCTTTGGGAGTACTTGAAGACATATGTGTACGAGTGGGCAACTCGTATGTTCCTGGAACTTCGTGGTAGTGGATACGGGCAAGTGATGAAAGGTCTCCTGTCATTTTGGGACGACCATTCTTGAACACTGCTTTGGAGCCATTATGTATGCCAACAGTTGCCAAGATCATCTTCAACATCAAGGGCAAGAGAGAAACCTTCTTCTTCAAGAGCCAGTCTTTCCGGTTCGACACACCCTCATCACGAACAAAGTGAGGAGAAGAAGAGTCCAGCTAAGAAGAGCAAGAACAAGAATAAGAAGACCAAGAAGATGGAGACAGTAAGGATGGTCACCTGCAGTCCATAAGGAGCATGACCACTTACTCGAGTCCCCACGTCGATCAAGAAGGATGACCCGGTGTCCCAACCATTCAATGCTCCATCAACGAAGCTCTTTCAATAAAGGCATGTCTGTGACACCGGATCGAGGCGTCAACATTATGACCAAGGTAACTTATGAGTATCTATATGGCACTATGCCTTTGGAGCCTACCTATGCACGGCACGGATGGCGGACCCGGACATTCCGCTTCGTCGAAGGAGAAGTGAAGGATGTCCTCATCAGATAGATGACCATTATGTCCCTGAGACTTCCTAGTCATTGACATGGGAGATGACTACGATCCTCCAATCATCCTAGGAAGACCATTCACGAACACCACGAGCTATCATCTATATTGGGACGGGGAGAGATTCATTTCCACTTTCCCACCGAGAAGGTACGCCGCTACTTCAATAATAATTATATAATCGAGGAGCCCAAGAAGAACGAGTAAGGAGAAGGCGGCGTACCCGTCGCGGAGAACAAGAAGAACATCACTACGAGATGGATGGGCCAACTATGAGGGAGAAGTATTCAGATATGAAGATCGGTACCCAGAGAAGGTGCTGTCATCAGAAGAGAAACAAGTGCTCCAAGAAGCTTCCTCCTCAAGATCACCCTCTCCAACAAAGAAGGTGTGGAAGGTAAAAGAAAAATCAGAAACTACTCCTACACAAGAGGCAACATCATCAGAGGCGCCAGCCAATGCGCCCCTTGAAAAATAAACAAACATGATAAGTCCTGTTCGGAGGACTTAACCACCGAACGCCGCGCCAAGAGGTAACTTGGTATTTATCAGCATCACTTTTCCGGCATTGCATTTTTACCTTAGCATCCTTGTTTTCCTACTTGCACCTTAGTTGCATCTTTACCATCTCTCGCATTAGAAAAGAAAATAAAAATGTTGTGCATTTGCATCGAGGAAAAACTTTAAGCCCCATGTGGATAACCATTCACTGTGGTGGCACAAAAATAATTTCTCGGCATATTTATTCCCCACGCATTCCTTAAATAATAAAAAGATAAAAATATTTCTTGTGATCTGTTAGAACAAGTCTAAGTTAAGAAAGTTCTAGACAACCAAGGCCTAGAGGTTTTATCACTAGCAGCAATCAGTTCCACAAGCTTTGTTGTCTATTTGAGCTTCAGAACATCAAGGATCATAAAGAGCTAACGAGGCGAAGGACATCCAGGTCCCTGTCGGAGTCTTTGCCCGCGAAAATTGAATGTTGTCTCCAACGGCAACTATCTACGACACTCTGGAGGACTAGAACGTCTTCGGTGCACATCGGCAACATCGCGAGACTATGTCAACATCCGGCTTGGGGAGAGCATCCCCGTGTATCAAGCTAAGTGTTTCCAATTTATCTAATTATGCTTTATTAAAGTATGCTTTGTTAAAACAACTAAAAAAGATGCATAACCATAGAAACCCGAGAAAGATTTTCTTATTTATCTTTTCTACTTTTGGAGAGCTCTTGCAATTTGTCTTTAAAAGTGATCCCTAGAATAAACTCTACATGGAGATGATGAATAGTTGCTCTACCGTAATTCCTTTCAAGTACCTAGTTTTCAACCTTGCACTCTCCGAGTTTTGGACACAACTTGTTTAGATTTGAGATTTGCTCTGAACACGAAACTTGTGGGTAGCGAACACTTGATCTAAGTCTAGGTGGTTGACGGGTATGATATGGGAAGGTTTTGAGCTACTATCTATCTTGTTCCTAGAGATACTAGAGTTCTGGAGAATTTATCTTTGAAAATATTAAATTCCTGCATGATGAGTTCCTGTATGATGAGAGATTAAATTCCTACCACAGCCATATATTCATGCTTACTAGATTAGGAAAACCCATCTGTTTAAATAGATCATATTGTAGGTTTGAGTGTAGACTTTATAGGCATTGAGTGTGGTTATGCTGTGGACCCATAAGGAATTAGTCACGCAGTTAAAGTCAATACTATGTGCTCTCCATCCATTGATCTATGCTACTTCTGTCCTCAGAAGCATGCACCCATGTTATAAATGTTACATTCATTCTGTGCTACTTCTGTTACTCGAAGTACCACCCACATATAGATCCATATCCACCACATATTGTGCTATTTCTACCCTAGAGATATGCACCTATGCTGCTCCTACCCTGGGAGTACGCATCCATCCATCCATCCATCCATCCACATATATATACGCCATTTATTTCACTTCATCCAGAGAGGTACTATTCCTATTCTGGGAGTGAACATCTAGAAATAATCATCGCCGTTCCATTTGCCTACATAAAAGCTCCGGTCATTATCATTTCAAGTTATATGAATCCCGTTGCTAAAGTTTTGTTTCAGAGGATTGGTTGCTCTAAAAAAAAAAAAAAAAAAAAAAAAAAGAAAGAAAGAAAAAGAAAAGAGTAGCCAAGTCCTTCCATTCAAGAAGTTTCAAGGTTTCCGAATAAAGGGAGTCATGTTATCCCCAAAGGAGCGAGTGTAGAAGTAGATGTTCACCGGTTGAGTACCCCTCATAATCATTTCCTTATCACCATCATACTATCATCATCCTATTATCATCTTATCATCCATTTCATTTCCTCATTCACATGCACATATGACTTTATTGTTATTTCAGTTCCTATTGGATCCATGTCTTAACTGTGCAATATATGCAAGTGAGTTTGAGTGTCTCCCCACCTATGAGCTCCACATAAGCCTATTAGAAAGTAGGGTGAGAGAGAGAAGGCACTTTCCACTATGCCTTAGTTCCACAAATACCACATATTCTGAGAGAAGAGAGAAGGCATACACCACTCATGCCTTAGAGAGGATCCAGAAATACCACAAATGAGAGACTTGAAAGGTTCATACAAGGAACTCTGAGTTTTATTTCAAAACCTTGCAAAAACTCCGGGATAATAGTTGATCAAAGGGCGAGAAACATGGCGCTTGACTTGACCGTTCTATCTTTCAACTACTCAAGACCCAAGTGACGGTTACAAGCCCCATGGTGAAAGGTAATATGAGTGAGTTTTGAGTCAGGATAGTTCACTCTAATCCGGAGGAGAGTTCTTGTTTGAACGCATGTGTACTTGTGAGGAGTGAAAGTATTATAGCAACTCCTGATCCATCACTGAGTCTATCTTTGCTCGGGGGCGAGCAAAAGGTAAGCTTGGGGAGTTTGTTGACGGTCGTTAAGTATCAATTTTATACCGTCAACGCAGCAAGAGAAAGGACTAATATGAGTTCACCTGTTAGATATAGGGGTTACACCGTGAGAATTCCACGAGTTTTGGTGATTGTCTATTTGCAGGGGGTTATCGAAAGAGAACCAAAGGAGGCCCACATGTCATGATTACATAGAGATAAAGACCGAACGGGTAAAATTGTATAATCTAGAAGACTCCGAGAAGGCAACACCGGAAGCGGGGACCCACTGGCATTGTGGTGGGTCGGCCGACCCGAGGGGAGTCGGCCGACTCCCCACCTCCACCAATCGGTGGAGTCTCGTGGATCCCGCCTCCACCGCCTTTGAGGATGAATAATTATCGTCCATTTAGGTCGGTTTGATCCGAGGGCTGTGGTTAATCCTAGGGGGCTATATATTCGAGCCCCGGCCCCTCGGGTAAAACACGAATTCATTCCTAATTCATTCAAGAGTTCATTCTCTCATCGAATTCGAGAAGCCGAGCCACCATCTCAATTAGAGCTCCATAGTTTAGTAGCATAGCTACATAGGAATAGATCTAGAGGGAATCAAGCCTAGCTTGGAGTCCGGATCTGTCGGAGTTCTTGGTAATTCCCCTCTACATTCTTGTAATATTCATCATTGTTCGTGATACTATGAGTAGTACTTTATTCTATTCTATTATATCGAGACTTGACTTTGCTCTATTTGATTATGTTCTCAATTATATTGTTCTTAGTTTACTTTGATTATATGTTTAGCATAGTTGGACTAGAATTATGTTTATGCATAGGATCGTATAGCGCTTGCTCATTAGATCGATGGGTGAGTGGTAAATATTGTGTAGGCGTGGTGCCTAGATTGTATTTATCTGCGATTACACCCTATTGGCCGGTCGTGTGGTAGATCGCGGAAGTGACAGGTTCCGTTGAGTCCTTTGTATTCCATCCCCGTTGGTAGGTCTTAGTAGAACAACCTATTACATTGAAGTCATTGCTATGTCTCTTGTCTTCTCTGGTAATATCACTATGCATAGGTGTAACCTTTTCCCGCCATGATTGCTAGATGTTCTTGCACTAATCATTGTATGCTTTGACCTTATAGTTAGAATAACATAGGATTATACCCTAGATCATCCTAGTCCATGCTAGTGTTATAAGCTTAGAGTGCTAAGTTGAGATGTCTTATTACTATTATTTTATGTGGCTAATTGCTCTCATTTATCTTATGTCATTTATCATTCATTCCTATATTTTATGTGACACTTACCCCGTATGAGATGATCGATACGGACAAGGTTAAGCTCTCCATTACAAAGCATGTGCATTGCTCATCACTCATTATCCGAGTGCATTCCCTTCCCGGTGGTAAAAATATAAATAACGATACCCGGATTACTCCTGGTTAAAATGCTACATCGGTATTATCGTGCGCTTGCGGATCCCATATTTATTTCTAGTAGCGGTTGCATTATTTAGTACCAGCATTTTTGGCGCCATGTTGGGGATGACAACCTAACACCGAGTGGCGTTAGAAATGTCAACACGCACCCATCGGAAAAATCGCCTTAAATTCCATCCCAAGCGAAAAGAAAAGAGAGCCTCCATCCGAGTAATCCTCACTCGCACAGAGGCTCGGGGGCTGCTGTCGGGGGTATGATAACAGGGTACCCTTAACCCCCGATAAAGTGGTCTAAACCAAATCCATTAGCACGCCTAACAAACCCCATTCCCTTAAATTAATCCGCAGCTAACACCCTCAGGCAGCCTGGCTCAAAGCTTCAAGCCATCTTGGGCCGGCCCACGAACGGGTCTCGAGCGTCTAGGAAGGCAGCTGACGGCCCATGAACAGGCGCCAGCGGCCCAGCCTTTCTAAAACAACCGCCGACATAACAAGCCTCGAGGCCCCCCTCGAAAAATCATGCGGAAACCCCTCGGTCGAACGAGGCAGCTCGAGTCCGCCGTGCACCCCACGAACGGGGCAGCCACCCCTCGAGCCGCCCACAACTTGGCTGTACCAGCATTTATAACCTGACACATCCTGCCTATCATTCGACCACAAACGCATGCGTACCCGTGGCAAACAGGTGAGGCGCCCGCCCTCGCCTCGCCATCACCAGTTCCCATAACCCGTCGGCTCCGTGAGACGTCAATCGCCGCCCGACTTGCCTACTACTATTGCCTACTCCCGAGTAGCCCTACCCCTTTCCCCGAGGAGCATGCTCGCGACCGGGAACCCCGGCCGAGGCCTCGAACCGCCTCAAGTCGACTAGGGAATAGTCCTTCGTAACTCGCCCGGAAGCCCGTATGGCATGGGAAGCAGAGGAAATCCCGCACCGTCGTCATCATCATGAACAGCTCCTGACGGAAGCTTATCCCGGAAGCATTGCGTCTTGTCAAAATCCAGCAGTAATCATCCTCTGAATTACGGTCAGACTGGCTCTATACCGGCCGTCGTATTCAAGCCGCCGCATTTAGACCACCGCGTTCAGACACCCGGGGTCACGTAGAGCACTCAACCTCTCCCTCTTGATCAGAGACGCCAGGGCCTCGAGCCTTACCCCTCGAGAGGAAGACAATGGCTGCACGGCATCCGACTGTCACCCGAGCATCCTACAGCCCGCCTCATCGTAGGCCTCCAGATAGCCGTGTCAGGGCATTTAATGCCCCCGGCCGCCTAATCACATGGCTACGGCTACAAGCACGGTAAATCTGACATCAATCACATCACCTTTTACCGCCCATCCCTGTGAAACAGGCAGTACTGTTGCACCATACCGGGTACTGTGCCACGAACGGCACCCCCTCGAGACGCTAAGGACAAACCAACCCGGGGCTCGATCCCGACGGTCAGGCCTCGGACCCCCTCGAAACTAACCCCAACAGTGACGAGCAGCGTCCCGATCACCTTTTGCAGCATGGCTACAGGTCTGCGCCCGCATCAGCAAGGGATACGACTCAACCCCGACCGGTGCATGCATCTACAACTCAAGCCACGCCTCCACAGTCCCAGCAACTTGATCGGCATCAACGCCGCGACGTCATACACTACGCAAGCCATGTACCCCTGTGCCCCTCCTTGGTCTATAAAAGGAGGCGCCGGGGATAGACTCAAGGGCATTCAGATTCGAACACATTCGAACTCACCCCACAATATAACACAACACCACACACTAAGAGACTTGGAGCATCCCTCCTCTCTCGCCGCGCTTGTATCCACCCCTGTACAAGCACTTCGGTGCAGGATAATACAACCTCCTTCCCCCGCTGGACGTAGGGCCCTCTCTTAGCCCGAACCAGGATAAACACTTATGTTCTTCTTGCATCACCATCCGGATTAGGGAGCACGCGATATAAATTCACTTGTTGGTGCGAGACCCCCGGGTCGAAACACCGACACAATTATTTTATGTGTCAAATGAACTATGAAATGTTGCCACAAAAAGGTTAATAATACGTGGTTAGCCAGCATGTTACCTTACAAGCATGGAAATAAAACTTTGCGAGTATATACTATAAAATTTGTAGTAGCACTGGGGTTGTCATTGTTAGGGCTTGTGTGTATTGTGATGCTGAAAAGGATTAGAATGTGCTTAACTGCGCTCTACTTGCATCCACAACCTTATAAGGGCACTGGAGTATATATGTTATAGTAGCACGGTTAAGCAACATGATGCATGGCTGGAGTCTATGCCATTATCCTCGGATACTTTGTGTAGACATATGCTAATAATTACCATAGAAGCAACATTATCTTATTAAAAGTGTAAATCTATTGAATCAACTTTTCTAATTAGTACAATTTTTTGTTTAAAAATGGTTGGCTAAAACTTGCAGAGTTTGAAAAAAAAAATCAAACCAATCACATCGGTGGATATATTTTATTGTTAGGGAAAAAAAGTGCTTGCAAGTCGCAAGTCATACTTGGTATATCAGCAAAGGCACGGCTTGGTAGTAAACGATGGATGCATGTGTCGATGCTGTCTAATTTATGGCCACTAGGAATTAATAATATTGCTAATACAAAGATACATGTTATATGTGGCTGGAATAATGGTAATTAGCATCTGTATGCACGCTACAGTTTTTTAAACCGTTAATTTTACGCACTGAATAGGACGAGTCTTAAACCAGAAGAAAAGGTGCTCTGTTGACTCTGCTACTTATGCTTCAGAATAATGGAGATGCCGGATTTCATGCGTAGAACTAGAACTCCGTTGTGTACTGCACTGCATCCATACCGAGTGAGTGATTGGATAGGATGGCACTATAGCAGGTGACAATGAAAGGAAGACTGATCCTGGCGGCGTCATCGCTGCGGCGGCGCTCGGATTCTTCATCGGCATTTCCTTTTCTGTACAAATAACACCAGAGGTAATATATACTAGTAGTAACAATTAGGCACATCTGCATTTCTATACATGTAGTTTCATTGCCGATCAAAATGAAATCCCATCTTTAACTCTTTCTGGACAAACATTGCATGGTCTGGCCCTGCAGGTGAAGGCAGTGCAGTGTGGCACGTTCCTTGGCAGCAATGGCGACGCCGATGCCAATTCCACCTCCAGGGGCAGGGGCAGCAACATGCGAGGCAGATTCTGGGGTCCGCTGAGAACTGCAGAGGCAAACGCCACTTCAGAACCAGAGGTACGTACTGCTTTGAACTTGTGAATGATTCAGTTGCCTGCCGCCCTCGAATGAAACTGTACTCAGTTCATGGCGTTCCTCTGTCGATCTCTTGTTGCAGCAGAATCAGAATGTTGTTGCGCGTAAGACGATTCCCAAAGCCGCGGAGAGGCTACCGCCAGACATTGTGGTTTCAGAGTCTGATCTCCACATGCGTCGCATCTGGGGAAACCCGCGTGAGGTCTCGCCGGCCGCCACTCTGTGATCCATCGATCCTTTGGTTCCTTCCTTCACCATTTGTTAACTGACCTCAAACTGCTCTTATTCTGAATGAACAAGCGTTAATCAATCCTGTCGTGTCTGAAAGCAAATTGGTGGTGGTGCAGGACACGGCCGCCGGCAAGTACTTGTTGGCGCTGACAGTAGGGTACAGTGAGAAGGCCAATGTCAACGCCATCGTCCACAAGTTCTCCGACAAGTTCGACGAGGTGCTGTTCCACTACGACGGCAAGACGACCGAGTGGGACGCCGACTTCGCGTGGTCGTCGAACGCCGCCATCCACGTGAGCGCCAGGAAGCAGGCGAAATGGTGGTTCGCCAAGCGGTTCCTGCACCCCGCCATCGTGGCGCCCTACGACTACGTCTTCCTGTGGGACGAGGACCTGGAAGCCGCCGCCTCCTTCGACGCCGACGAGTACGTGCGCGTCGTCAAGAAGCACGGGCTGGAGATCTCGCAGCCGGCGCTGGACATCGCCACGGCCCACGGGGGGCCTGCACACTTACGACGTCACCGTGCGGAGGACCGGCGGCGGCGAGGCGCACCGCAGCAGCTGCGGCCCCGGCGAGGAGCGGCGGCGGCCGTGCAGCGGGTTCGTGGAGGTGATGGCGCCGGTGTTCGGGCGGGAGGCGTGGGCGTGCGTGTGGCACATGGTGCAGAACGACCTCGTCCATGGCTGGGGGCTCGACTAGAACTTCTGGAGGTGCGTCGACGATCCGGAGGCGCAGGTCGGGGTGGTGGACGCGCAGTTCGTTGTGCACCGCGGCGTTCCCACGCTGCTCGCCCAGGGCAGCAAGGCGGAGGACGGCGGCGGGGTCAGGGAGCGCCAGTGGACCGAGTTCCACGTATTCACCTGGAGACTGCAGGACGCTGAAGAGAAGGCCCACCAGGCCGCTCTGCCTTCTGTTAGAGTCGAAGAGGCCGAGGGGCCGGCAGAGGCACCACCACCATATATATATATATATATATATATATATATATATATATATATATATATATATATATATATATATATATATATATATATATATATATATATATATATATATATATATATATATATATATATATATATATATATATATATATATATATATATATATATATATATATATATATATATATATATATACAAGGTTTATTATTATTTATGTGATGGGAACGAGTGATTCTTTTTTTTTAGAAAAAAAGGGAGAAGACTCGGTTTGGATCAAACGAATCTTCAAGCCAAGAAACTTGTTTGTTCCCTCTGGATCATCCCAGACCTGTTGTGCCTCCTATTGGCTGCTCAAGGTATGGGAGATGAGAGAGATTCCATATTATGCAGAGTGTTACTTCCTCTCCATTCTCGCGCATCTTTCTCTACATGCATACCCTACCGTCTTCTCCGCCACGGCAACAATTCTAGATCCTAACTCTAACCCTATTGTCTCTGCTTCTAGGGGCCAGGGTGGCGGCGATGGTGGCGACAACCCATCTGTCATCAATGGTGACGTCGGTGGCCCACTTGCTATCAGCATTGTCGATGCAACCGGAGGAAACAATTGTACTAGGGAGGACGACAGCATGCTCGAGTTCGAGGCTACAAAAGAATATTGCGATGACAGGGGTCAAGCTGAAGTGCAGCTTGGTCAACGATAAGGGAGACCAGCCATCAGCCAAGAAGAAGGAGATTGATGATGCCCCAGATAGTAGTAACACAAGCATCCGTAATGTCCCAAAAGACCTCCTAGTTGACATCTTCGGATGTCCATGCCTGGACATTAGGGATGGCATCCCCACTACCGCTTTTGTCACCCTTGGCGCACGTTATGGCTGCAAGCACCCCTGGACTTAGATGATAGGTCTATGAAGCATGCTATCCAAGACAAGTACATGTAGTACAACAGATGAGAAATGGCCAGAATCATTACCAAGGTTGCCAATGATCATGGGGTCCGATCAAAAGGATATCCTTCAGAATATTTTGGCTTGATGTTCTCCTAAACTAGTTTAATCTTTGGCTTGTCCAAGTTTCTTCAAATGCCTTCTGGTGCACGTCACCACATCTAAACTCTTGATCAGCTTTCAATTTTAACAATGTCGAGAACGACAAAATCGTCTCTGATAGGTTGGATATAAACCTCCTTATGAAATTAATTTTGCCGATTAAGGATTGAAGCTCGGTCTTGTTTGTTGGTGGCACAGCTTTATCGATAGCCTCCATGCTCTTTTGACCAACTTTGATTCCTCTCTCATGTACCATGAAACCCAAGAACTGTCTAGCCAAAACCCCGAATGCACATTTATTTGGATTTATCTTCAAACCATATTTTCTTGCACATTCTAGAGTTGCTCTGAGATCTTCAAGATGTTCTTATAGTCTTTGGATTTCACAACCATCTTGCCGATCAACTATCTTGCCGATCAACTTATGAAAGATAAAATTCATAGCTCTCTGATAAGTTGCACCAACATTCTTCAAACCAATTGTCATCACTACCCACTCATATAATCCTAAGGCACCAAGACATCTGAAAGCAGTTTTGTGAACATCTTCTATTGCCATGAAGATCTGATTGTACCCTGCATTACCATCCATAAAACTGATTACCTTATGACTAGCTACAACATCTACCAACATATCGGCAACCGGCATAGGATAACCATCCATTAGGGTAGGTTTATTTAAGTCCCTGAAATCAATACACACCCTCATCTTTTCATTTTTCTTATATACAGGGACCACACTCGAAATCCACTCTACGTACCCGCACCGTTGTATGAATTTAGCCTCATATAATCTTGTAATTTTTTTCATGTCTTCCATAATCTTGGGCTTAATTCTTCTAGGAGCTTGCTTGAATGGCCAATAACCAGGTTTGATTGGTAATCGATGTTCCACAATTGATCGATCCAGTCCAGGCACCTCATAATATTCCCAAGCAAAACAATCTCTATATTCTTTCAATAGATTTACTAATTCTTGTTTACACTCAGGATCTCATTTAGCACTGATATACGTTGGCCTAGACCTATCACCTGGTCGAATGTCAACTACTTCCAACTCATCGGCTGAAATAAACCCTTGACCCAGCTTGTCTTTGGTATCAATTGGGGAATCCAATAATACAAATTTTCAGAGCCGACTACCTGTATCGGCTGTTGACTGTCATCGCTGACGGTTGTTGGTGGTCACTAATGCATAATTATAACCGCCAAATTATGTCCAAAATAGGAGAAATAAGCAAACTTTGACATATATGCATATACTATTGATCTAGTTCCACTTGTATTTTGAGAAAACATGTTTTGCAGGCCAACACCCGGAATGAAATGGAAAAGGTACAAAACAACACAAAAAGTGCAAAGCAGAATGCATATTTCAGAAATGCGCAGAGGAGGAGAATGGAGAAGCCCAACAAAACTTCACATCTGGGCCGAAGCACCGACGTGGGAGGGGTCTGGGCCCACCAGGGAACCGACTAGGCGAAGTCGGTTGCGAGCCGCCCCAACCAGGGTGCGGGTGCACCGCACCCCCACGGCTGCCTCATAGGCCCACTCTTCTCAGGCGGTGCCATCAATGCACGTAGAGGCAGTTTTTGCTAGTTTCCTATTTTACCTCATCGAAACCGACCTCCAACATGTATAAAAGGAGGTGGAGAGCCCCCCATTCAAGACACACCACACAAGAGCCTTTCTCCCTTCACTTGTATCATTTTACTTTTTAGTTTTAGTAGTTGGAGCGAGGAGAAGCTTCGTTGTAAGAGCTCGAACATCTTGGAGATATTTGGTATGATCAATAGAATATTCTTCATGTTGATCCATGTCATGTTCTTCATCTTATTCTTGTTCTTCATTTATCAATATAGCTATGCTTATGAACTAGAGTATAGTTCTTATGATATGATCTTAGCACATGAACTAGAATATAATTTTCATGTTATGATCTTGTCTTATAGAACTTTATGCTTAATCTATCATACATACATGTTTAGACCTAGAGCTAAATTGAGGTGACAAGTTCTTCTTTAAGTTAGTCTTTGTCATTGTTGGTTTGTGGGTTCATCGTCCGTTCCTGTGGCAGATGCTCTAGTAGGACCCCGAGGACATGTAAGCCTTGATAAGGTGTTTAGGCTATCATCTACCATCATTTGCCTCGTACACGTACGGTTGAGGAGGTAGGCGGCAGGTGGTGACAGCCCTGTCCGTCCCTCATAATCCCCCACATCCATGTATGGCGTAGAGCCGTAGGCCAGGATCGGCTGGCAGACCAGCTATGATTTGGTGCCTGAAGTAAGTCAATAATGACCAAGGCTATCTTAACTTAGAATCTCTGACCATACAGAAACATGTATATATATGATCATCTGCTCTCTTAACATAGCTGTTCAGGATACCTGCTCCACTTTAGGTTTATTCTTTATTCAATCTTTTATCTTTATCCTTGAGATTGGCTCGAGTGTGTGTGTCAACTATCCAAATATTTATCCTACTTTACCCCTTTTATGTACTTTGGTCTATGAAGTCATGTTATCTTGTCCTTGTCCCTCTTAGAAACTTCTACATCATGCCTTCCTTTGAGAAAATATAAATAATGATACCCTAAATACTTCCAGGTGAAATACTACAATAGTATTTCCTGCACTTGTGGACTTGTTCTGTAAATATTACAGAATACCATCTGGTGTTTATTAACGGTGTCGCTAGGATATACCAATTCTAGTGACGATGCTAAGAAACGCCAACCAGCATTTCTGGCGCCATTGTTGAGGAAGGCACCGGTATAATGGAATTTATTAGGACATGTTCATGCTAATATGCATATGTAGTAGCCATAGCTCATAATAGGACAATTATTTAAAAAAAACTTTCAAAAAAATAATTATTTGAGAAAAATAAAACATTTTTTCAACAAAATATTGTCAAAATCCAAAATTTTAAAATTTATCTTTCATACAAATAAAATTTTCCCTCTTCATTTCATATTCTTTTCAAAATATTTTTGATACTTCAAAAGAAATGATGAAGATTAAATGTCCTCCCTAGAAAAATAAAAATTTCAATAAATATTTGATCTAGCTCAATTTGCTGCCCCATGTCATGTGTTTTCCAATGAGGTATCTACCAAACCCTAACCATGCAGGTGAAGCCGAAGCGTGGAGTACGACCCGATCCTTAGGCTTTGAGCTAGCTTTGGGGAGGACCCAACAAGGTAACGTGTATCTTGGACTCTCATCTCTTTTTGTTACATTACAAAAAATTAAAAAAATAGAAATAAATAATAAATAATAAAACTTTCCTTTTTAATAAAAGAAAGCACATGTTGTCAAGCACATATTGTCAAGTTAGTGTGCGCCTTCGGGTATTCTTGTCGCTAAACATTTCAAGTTGAGATCAAGAAGAACACGGGTTATACGGTGCTTGAGAATATGGATTGACAACAACTACAAAACCATGATACTCTTAGGTAATAGAACACACTCAAAAAGGAGACACTGATCCTGCAAACTAGACTTTTACATAAAAGTCCATTTGAAGGGGGGATGGTGACATGCCCAAGTTCTATACATACCAAAGGTTATTAAAAAATGATGAATAAAAGATGATGTCAACCTTGCCTTGCTAAAAAAGAGAGAGGAAGAGAAAAAATATATTGATGAAAAAAAGAGATGATATATAAAAAGAGAAAGAGAAAAAATATAGAGAGCTAAAAAAGGGGAAGAAAAAATTGATTATGAAAAAAATAAAAAAAGAAGAGAGAGAAGTAAGGGTTCTCCTTTGTAAGGTCCTAGATGGCTAGAGGGGGTGAGTAGCCTATAAAAATTTCTACAAGAGCACTAAACAAACTTGATTAGTATAACAAACGGTGTAAAGCAAAGTTTGCTTAGCTTGAGGTTGAGTTGCAAGCCTCCTATCCACAAGTCTAGTAGATTATGATCTCTAGTTCACACAGAGGCTATGTCACTACTTCAACACTAGAGAGCAAGCTAAACTAAACTACTAGCAAGAGCTACAACTAGAGCTACATAAGATAAGCTAGAGAAAGTAAATATAAGAGATAGGATTTATGATCTTTATATCAATGTTGAAGAGACGATGTTGCCAATCATAAAGATGATGAAGAATCAATCACAAGAGGCAACAATCACAATGTAGACCAATCACTAGGAGAAGAGAGACATAATATTTTTGTTCACCCGGTGTTCACTTGTGCACCAACAAGCTAGTCACCGGTTATGTCGACCAACACCTAGATGGTTCCCCGGTGTGACCCTCAAGTCACTTGCCCCTCAAGGCACGCCCCGCAAGGCACCGTGAGACACCACTCTCAAGTGAGGTAACTCAATGACACACGTAATTTACTAGAGTAGCTTTTGGCGCTCCACCGAGGAAAGCTCAAGAACCTCTCACAAATCAACTGGAGGTGGCCAAGAACAATCACCTTCTCTTGCCAACACCTCCAACACCTCCAAACCGGCTAGGAGCGGTACTCTCCAAGAGTAATAAGAAATCCACCGGCTAACCAATCCACAAGTGTCACTAGATGCAATCACACACGCAAATGCACTTTGGAATCACTCAATCTCAACTTTTGATATGCAACCAAGCAAGAGAGATGCGAGTTGAAGGGGTTTGCTTCAGCTCACTAGGATGTCAAGGATGTTACAAAGCCAAGAGAGATGCCATGGAACTGGACAACTTCTATTTATAACACCCCACAAGCGAAACTAGTTGTTACCCCTTCACTGCGCTGAAATCGTGACCACCGGACCCGCCAGACGGCCAGCGTTGGACGCGTTCAACTTCACACGCGCCAAAACCACGATTCAAAACCGCCGTCGGACAGGGCGCCGAATGCGTCCGGACCTCCCCGTCGGATGCTGCACAGTGCCTCCGGATGCAGTCCAGAGACGGTGTAAAAACATCCGATCTCCGGACGCTGCGCCGGACACACTGTCGGACGCGGCCCCGACGTCCAACGCGTTCACCGCCCGCTCGGCTAGCCAACAGCTCCAACCGCCGGATGCTGACGTCACGCGTCCGGCGCATAACTTCGGATGCACCTGACGCTGCTCCAGCCGGTCGCGAGAAAACTCAACGGGTCGGACGCTACCCCCAGCGTCCGACGCCCTTAGCTCCAGCGTCCAACGCATGTAAATTCTCAATAAACACCCCGTCGTCGATGCTACTTCTCCACCTTTAAACATACATGCTAACCAATAAGTGTACCAACTTGTGCTCCATAGTTAGCATGTTTTCACCAACAATTTGCATCTGGTGCAATAGAAAATAGGCATTTCATTTTCTTGAAAGCGCCGAATCCCGCCTCGCAAGCTCGACGTGAGGGAGAAAGGGACCCAAACCCATCTCTACCCTACAAACTCCACCACCTTTGCAAATGTGCCAACACCACCAAGTGTACATCACCATGTGCTTGTGTGTTAGCATTTTCACAATCATTTTGAAAGGTTTTTCAATTAGCTCACTAGATTCTAAATGCTTCTACATGCATGATCAACCTCGTGGCACCCATGCATCGAATAACGAATAAGACTTCCCCTCTTAATAGTTCGGCTATCGATCCTAAACCACTCACACCCTCTATGATATCTTGAGTGCAAAACAAAATAGCCCTATTGCTTTATACCTTTGCCTTGAGCCCATTTTGTTTTTCCAAATGATATGATCCACTTCATATCATCACATGACCATCTTGGTCCATCGATCTTGACTTTACTTGCTCTTCACCGTTGTGTCGGTCCATCGGCGCCAAGCTTGCTTAAGCTTCACCGCCTCGCGGTCCATCACTTCAAAGCCTCATCTTGATCTTCACCCTCTTGGTCACATAAATCAACCACTTAGATCAAAAGGTTAGTCCTATGTTTCATCAATTAGCCAAAACCAAACTAGGGACTTTTATCCTCTTCTGGACCTTTGCAATTACCAAAGCCCATGGCTCATGCACACTAGCTATGTGTATGACCTAGCCTTGGTAATCACCTGAATTGGAGCCCATACAATCAAGCCACCTTGGCAGCTGTTCCAACACTTCCATCCACATACGCTGCCAATAAATAAATTCAGGTATGCAAAGGTAATCATTGTTCACCAACTCATTTAATCATTCTTGCCCCCATATGATCATGCAAAATCATACTTTTCATGTTTATGTCATATGCTCTAGTTTGGATGCATTCATATGGTGCATTCATAGGCATTTTAATTTAAGCATGATGCTTAGGTTAAGATGATCTTCTTTAATTAAAATTCGATATGGTGTTGAAATTTGATTAATCAACTTTGAGTTGTTGTCTTAAACAATAAAAGTAATTGATGGATGGAGATAAACCAAGGCATGTTTTACTTTGCATCTTTATATTTGCCTTGTTTGAGTTTGAATAAAAAGTTCAGTGAACAAGTCTTTAGTAACAATAAAATAAAATAAACCTTTCAACCCCAAGTATGGTTGTCTTGTTATCTCGATATCACCATAAGAAAAGCTTGGGGGAGCTTCCTAGCACACACAAGAAGCCACAAACCACAAATCAGGCCATAGCGTCCACCAGCTGGCAGCATTCCTAGCAGAACCACGGAAGATAAGACAGGAGCTAGGTTGGGGGAGGACTCCCATGAAGGTAACTTGTATCTCGTATTTCTTTTAGTCAATTTCCTATCTTATAAAATGATGAGATATGATAAAAAATAATATTATTAATAAATATTTATTCCACTCTCATATGTGTTTAGGAATGTTAGTTTCTCCTTTGCTGAAATGATAAATAGTTGCTCTGTTTATAATTCATTTGTGCCTAGGTTATAACTTAGTATTCCACAAGGTTTAAGTTTGTTGGCTAAAAATATCTCGTTCAGAAAAACTTGAAAACTTGTGGGTTGCAAATGCATGATCCTTTTCTAAGTTGTTGCAAGTTATGATATGGTACAAATAGAATTGCTATGACTCTGTTCTGAGAGAAACTTGACATCTAGAGATTTCTTTTCAAAAATGCTAAAATCAAAAGTTTCTCAATGATTTTGAAATACCTACTAGGGCCATATGACATGATTCAATTTTCAAAATTATAGTCATATGCTACTTGTCCGAGCATTGAGCATTGTCAAATTGTTTGTGACCTAAGTTGAGATTCAAGTCATGCAGCCATAATCGAGACACACATACACCCACAAATAAAATTTCCAACTCTTACACCGAGAGTTGTGCACAATATGCACCCTTTCGTCCCCAAATAAATGTTCTACTCCTACACTAGAAGTGAACAAAATTATGGTTGTTTAGATCCCATCAAAATAAATGCTCCATATCCATGTCAACATCTCTCTCCAAAAACTTTGTTGCAAAAAGGGGCATGAGGTTAACATTAAAAAAATAAGAGAGAGAGAAAACAAAAAAAATGGGTACAAAAAAGAGAGAATAAAGATAGCTCATGCTCTCATAAAAAAATCAAAGTCCCACTAAAGAGAGAGATGTATTTTTTTTGAAGAGCATAGTAGAATTAGGTTAGACACCACATATATCCACCATATTTTCACACACTTGCACATTTCGATCAAAGTGTATGACCTGTATCTCCTTGTAGTTCGGTTTTTGACTCAGCAATATATGTGATGCAACTATGCCACTTTCATACCTACCCAAAACTCCACTCAAAAAACCCTCAGTAGTAGGTTATGAAAAGAAGGCAATTTCAAAATGTCTTTGGTGAGGTAATCATACACACTAAGCGATTGAGTGAATCATTTGAGGAACTTGCTTTTATTTTGCAAAATTTACAAAAACCTCTGGATAGTTGGTGTATCAAAGGATCGATAATTGGTAATTCTATTATAACAGTTCTATCTTGCAACCGCCTAAGAACTTTGAAAAGCTATAAGCCCCACAAGCATCAAAGGTAAGGGGGGCGGATAACAATGCTAACTTATTTAAATTGTGACAAAATGCTTTGTTATAAACATGGCAATGTGAATTGTATCAGCATTGCAGTAACTCCTAATCAACAACCAAGTACTTAGCTATTTGCTCGGGATGAACAAAGATTAAGTTTGGGGGATTTGTTGGCGGTCACTAACGCATAATTATAACCTCCAATATATGTCCAAAATAGGAGAAATAAGCAAACTTTGACACATATGCATATACTATTGACCTAGTTCCACTTGTATTTCGAGAAAACATGTTTCATAGGTCAATACCTGGAATCAAGTGGAAAACGTACAAAACAACACAAAAAGTGCAAAGCAGAATGCATATTTCAGAAATGCGCAAAGGAGGAGAATGGAGAAGCCTAACAAAACTTCACATCTGGGCTGAAGCACCGACGTGGGAGGGGTCCAAGCCCACCAGGGAACTGACTAGGCGAAGTCAGTCACGAGCCACCCTAGCCAGGGTGCGGCCGCACCCCCACCGCCGCCTCTCGGGCCCACTCTTCTCAAGCGGTGCCATCAATGCACGTAGAGGCAGTTTTTGCTGGTTTCCTATTTTACCTCACCGGAATCTGACCTCCAACATGTATAAAAGGAGGTGGAGAGCCCCCCATTCAAGACACACCACACAAGAGCCTTTCTCCCTCCACTCGTATTTTTTTTACTTTTTAGTTTTAGTAGTTGGAGTAAGGAGAAGCTTCATTGTAAGAGCTCGAACATCTTGGAGATATTTGGTGTGATCAATAGAATATTCTTCATGTTGATCCATGTCATGTTCTTCATCTTGTTCTTATTCTTCATTTATCAATATAGCTGTGCTTATGAACTAGAGTATAGTTCTTATGATGTGATCTTAGCATATGAACTAGAATATAATTTTCATGTTATGATCTTATCTTATAGAATTTTATGCTTAATCTATCATACATACATGTTTAGACCTGGAGCTAAATTGAGGTGACAAGTTCTTCTTTAAGTTAGTCTTGGTCATCTATCTATTTTCAAAACCATTTGAATCCCATTAGGGTTAAATCAATCTATTTTTTTATAATTCAAAAGGTTCAAATTTGTAGTGGTTTTTGGAACATAGCAAAACACAGGGTGTTCGGTATCGCAAGGTTTATATCAAATCCTCAGATAGATTGAGGCTAAGGTAAATTTGTCTATAATGATCAGAGCTTCCCTACATTGCAACCAATATATAATGGCAAAGGTAAAGGTAAGCGACACGTCGCTTGAATTCCAAAGCTTTTTCAGTTTTTGTGTTGGTGGCGCCTTGTGGCATGGGGTTTGCATAGCGCAGGGATAGCAAACTAGGTCTCGCTGGTAAGCTGAGATCGTAACCATATCTAAAACACTTAACTCTAGCCGTGGTAATCTACTACTAGCGAGTTGTATGCATGCATCTCTAAATTTGTTCACTCTCTTGTGGTGCGGTATTCACAAAATGAATCCAAACAATAACACATCACATATAATAATGGAAATACAAGTTCCATTTTACTGCATAGTACCAACTGATCATGATTACATAGTAACACAATAGGTCGGCATCACTAATCATCTAGATATGCACGATGATAAGTATGCATTCATGGATGACAAAGTAGCACACATGACACCTTTCTTCTTCCTTTGTGCCTTGGCCATTCTAGGATGGTCCCCTTTATTTTCCTCCAATTTTCACCTTCATTTTCTCAATCTCACCATAATTTTAGCATCAAGTGCCTCAATTTTTGACATCAACTTTGCATGCTAAAACCTTCTCAGTATAAAGCTCCTTGGATTGAATTCTTCATCATTCAGGGAAGAATGCTTGGCATAAAGTTTGTTATAGGATGCTCGTAGCTATGATATTGAAACACTGAGCTCCTTCAACTCAACTCTTAGCTTATCAGCTTAAGCATTCTTGTCACGTCCTACTTCCTTAGCTACTTACTCTTGAACTCCTCTAGTTCCTTCAGAATTTTTGCCTTCTCAGCGTCATATGCCTTTGTAGCTGCCTCATTTGCCTCTGCCAGCACACCCACCTTCTTGCTTGTGTCCTCCAATTGCCTTTGGAGTTCACCCTCTTCCTCCGTACACTCCTCTAATTGCTTTTGGAGTATAACCTTTTCCTCCATACACTCCTTTAATTGCTTTTGGAGTTCATCGTTTGCCTGCCTACACTCGTCCAATTCCGACCTAATCTCTATTTCGACTTCCAATAGGAGTTTAAGCTTTAATTCGAGTTCCGCAATGAGTTTTACCTTTACTTCGAGTTCGGATTCGAGTTCACTGTGTTCCTTCCCACACTCCTCCAGTTGCACTTGGAGTTCAACCTTTATCTTCATAATCACCTCCAACTCGCTCTTCAACTCCAAAGAGGTCTTGGACGATGTGTCTAAAGTTCATTTTAGAGGAGGCATTAGAGTAGAGAGATGGGAGTACGACCACACTGCGCAGAAATTGGACATTGAAAAAAATAACGTCTTTTTCCTCACCTGCTTCTCCTCCAGGTGCGAAAGAGGAACCTGTAAAGGTCCTTCCTAGTGGGGTCCACCAGGTCCTTGCTAGGGGCGTCCTTGGTAGACGCACAAAGGAAGGTCCTCCTAGTCTCAACAAAGCCCCAGCAGCCAATCCTGCAGCAAATCCTGCGCCCAATGGCAATGCAAACGCCATGTTTTGGAGACTTGTAGAGGTCGGTGGCTTGCGGCCGTGGTCGCCCTCCTGGCGCTGCTGTTGTCACGCACTCGCCGGAGTTGGAAGACGCTTCCGCTGTAGAAGCTATACATGGGGGGTCAATATAAGGGGGGAGAGGGAGAGGGAGAGGGAGAGAGAGGAAGGGAATGTGTACGAGGAAGCAGGAAGAAGCAGAGGAGAGAAGGGATGGAGTGTCGGTGCTGAAGAGGGAAGAAGCAGAGGGGAGGAAAAGGATGCAGTGAGAGAGAGAAGCTTGCGGCCCAGGCAGGAATCCCTGGTGACAGTCTGAGTACCTTAACCAAATAGCAAGCTCCTGCAGTCCTGCGGTCCTGTCGTCTGGCTGCGTGCAGCGCTGCCGTAGTGCTGAGAGGGGCAAGCATGCATCTGCCGATGCCGAACGTGAGCAGGAGAAATTACAGCCCAGGTGGCATGCATCAGTGCAAAGCCATTCTGATGCAAATGAGTCCCAAACGTTTATGCAGATCAGCGCACTCCACTAGAATTATGCCCCATAATTTTCAATCAGTTCGGTACTTGGGAAGATGCCCAAATGAAGCTGCAAGCGCATTGTACTCCCAAGCAGGCACACTCTGAAGAACGGAATGACCAGAGAAATTTCCAAGGTAGATTAAATCACCCAATTTTCTAAGTTGTATAGGTACCACTCTGTTAAAATTTGACAGCATTTGGCCCACGTGAAGGCACTCAAATAAATTGTGAAACCTGCCGTCAATGATACTATATTGACAGACAAGCATACACCATCAGACATACAAGAGCAGCAATATTCTCAAGGATATTAAATGTCCGAATTTGTCTGCAGGGAAGCGGACTTAAAATTACAAGTGCTGTAAAAGTTTCAGTGCATTTGAAATATGGAAAGGCCACCAAACAATTTCCTCAGCCGACAGCATGAGCCATTCAGCCAAACATGCAAATATGTTCGTTCAAGTTTCTGATGTGCAGGGTATGCATCCACCATGCCCATGCCAGTTAGTGAGATTATTTCAGGCCATGTAGCTCGCCTGCAACTGGCAGTCATAAGGGATAAATCACGAGCTCATTGTTATGCCATGGGACCTTGCCCCTATTTATAGGCGTCAAGCAGTTCAGGGCAAAGAGGGGTGTCAGGAGCACGATCATGGCGCTGCCATGCTTGGTGACCGACGTGGAAATATTTAGGCTAGACCGACGTGGCTGGACTACTTTTTGTTCGTGACCGACGAGGTTGAATCTATACTTGAGACTTTACAATAAACTCCGCGACCGACGAGGGCTAGACTACTTTTTGTTCGTGACCAACGAGACTGAACCTATACTTGAGACTTTACAGTAAACTCCGCGACCGACGAGGCTCGATGCTTCTCACCAAAGGCCGATGAGGTTTGGGGGCATATTCTCTTGGCTATTTTGGCCACTCATGTATACTTGAAGAATATTCATGCAGAATTGAAGACGACGACCATCAGTGTGGCTTAATCGGAGGTCTTCCATGACCCAATACCATCGGCCTCATGAGGCCACGGGAGCCAGCCAGGAACCTTCCAATCAATGACCGCAAGTTTAGTCAAATATATTAGACGACTCTGTGTGAATGTCAAGTAGGAACATGTACTTTGTAATTCTCATATGAATTAATAAAGACCAGTGTTCCTTGAGTTTTGTTGTCTGATTTATTTATTTATTTGTATACATTAGTATATTGGCACGCCCGCACATATACACTCTGTTCGACTGATGGTTCTGCGGTTGATAAACTGGCTGATGCTATTTTGTTGTGAGAGAAAAATAATGTACCACGGCTAATGAGTCGGGCACGGTAAGTTCATGCGAACAGGGCGATATTTATGTAAGCGTTAGGAAAACTCCCTTAGCCAGGGAGTGGATTCTTTTCGTCGAAACAGTTTGTCAACTTTAGCCTTTTTCATTGAGTATCTGTCGCGCTCTCATTTTGAGAGTCCAAGTGCATTCGTATCTATCCTGGGATCAATGGCAGATACACAATTTTTGGACACAGAATGATATTACAAACAATACATTTTATTGATAATTTGAAATAGGGTTTTACAACACAGGTCTATATAATGGATGGCCATAGGCCTTGATTTAGTACATAACTCAAGTTTCCAACTACACATCACTGCAGGTGCCAAGCCCTGGCAGACAAGACTTGTGTCAGGGAGCGAAGGCCCCGATAGTGATGATACACATCATTGCCGGTTGGTGTCTCGAACCGGCAGCGATGGCTCATCCACCTATCACTGCCGGGCCAAGCCATGAGCTGGCAGTGATATAGGCTATCAATGGCGGTTCGAAACACCAACCGGTGTTGAGTGCCCTGATAGCACAAGAAGGCTGCAGCCTTCCTCTCCTTCCTCCTCAGTCCTCACTTCCATCTAGAGAACAGAGGCCAACAAAAAAATAAATTAAAAAATAGGAATTTCATAACATCAAACATGTCAAAAAATTTTTATTATTCTTCCGTGCAATGCACGGGCATAAGATTCTACATTACATATATATAGAATTTCTTAATTAAATTATAATAAAAAAGAGCGACAACGGCGTTTGACGCCGCGCTCCACCACTTCGCGCTTGCCGCAGCCTAACGGGCGCCCGCCGCCGTGAGCTGGTTGCGAACAACAGCGTCCTCTGCCTCGGCAGCTGCGCAGGCCGTCTGCTCGGCCTGCAGCGCCTCGCGCAGACCGGCGGCCTCCTCCTCGGCAGCCATGTGGGCTGTCAGCTCGACCTGCAGTGCCTCGCGTATAGATTTCCAGATGGCACGCGGCCCGGCACGGACACGGCCCGGCCCGGTTCTCGATGGGCCCGTGCCGGCACGGCCCGAGGCAGCGGGGCGTGCCTGGGCCGCCACCTCGGCCCAAGGCACGGCACGGGCACGGCCCGCATCAGGCAGCGGCACGAAGGCGGCCCGATGAGCCCAACGGCTATTCCAGTCCACCAGGCCCACCAGACCGCCCCGCCTGCCTCCATATATAACGGCGCAACCCGGCCGGCTTCAATCAACCCTAACCCTAATTCCCCATTCCCCTCCGTCGACCGCAGCCGCGTCTTCCGTCTTCGTCTCGTCCGCCAATCTCGATCCGTATTCCGCCGGCCGCCGCTAGCGGCTAGCTTTGTCGTCACAGATCCCGCTCCACGACGCCGCTTGCCTGAGTTCTCTTACCCTCTCGCTCTCCTCCCTCCTTTCCCCTCTCCACTCGTCTTCGTCTCGTCCGCCGTTCTCGATCCGCCGACCGACGGGCGCCGCTAGCCTTGTCGTCGCAGATCCCGCTCCACGGACCACAACGCCGCCTGCCTGAGTTGCCTTACGGGCTTACCCTCTCGCTCTCCTCCCTCCTTTCCCCTATCCACTCCTCTATCTCCTCTGGTGAAGCTACTCTGAAGCATGTGAGTTCATCTTCCTCACTCCGCCGCTGCTCGCCGTCGTCTCTAATGGATGTATGTCTGTCTCGTGTCTCATCTTGACTCGTCGACCGCTTCTCCTCCGGCATCGGGCTTCCGGTAACGCAGGTAACCCTAACCCTAGATCTGATCTGCTCTATCTCATCTTGACTCATTCTTTGTCTTTGCAGGTTCGTGCCTGACGCCGCGTCCTCCTCCTCTAGAGTAGTGGACATGGCCAGGCCGCCAAAGCGCCCGTCGAGGGGCGGTGCTGGAGGTCTGGTGGGTCCGGGTCGCGCTCAGCCGTCCAGTGCTGGTGCTGGTGCTGGTGCAGGGCTCACAACACGAGGGGCGGATCCGCATCCCCTCCTCGGCGACGGCGAGGACCTAGCGCCGCACCCGCACCCAGACGAGGTTGAGGATATGGAAGCCGAACTCGAGAACGATGACGACTTGCGTGAAGACGCTCGTGCATTGTTCGGCATCGACCTCGGTGACCAACAGCAGCCCATCGTCGACCTCGATGGGGACGACGACGGTGGCGTGGCTGCTTCGACTGACACTGGTGGTACCTCAACCACGGGCACTGGTAAGCGCCAGTCTATTGTGTGGACTTACTTTGATGCGATCAAGGATGAGAATGGGTTACGAATCGGTGCCATATGCAGACATTGTCATTCTCGGTATACTGCTAGATCCATGGGGGCACTGGGCATTTGAGGCGGCATATGAGAACCTGCATGAAAAAACAAAAACATGCAACTATGGTTCAATCTAAACTTGCGCTTAACGCTGATGGCTTGAAAAACTGGGTGTATGATCCTGCTGTTGCTCGCACTGAGTTATGTAGGCTGATAGCTAAGTTAGACCTTCCCTTAGGCATTGGTGAAACTCAGGCCTGGGAAGATTATATCAGGCGTGCTCATAACCCTTTGTTCGAGCGGGTCTCTAGGCAGTCCACAACTAGAGATCTTGGCAAGTTGTTTGTAGAAGAACGCTCTTTGCTTATGAATTCTTTGTTGCCTGCTTGTTCATCTGTGTCTTTGACATCTGACATTTGGTCTGGTAATGCTAAAGAAGATTACATATCTGTTGTTGCTCATTATGTTTCATCTGATTGGGAGTTGTAGAAGAAGGTTCTTGGGTTTAGGCTGATTGAAGTGAAACATACTGGTGAAAACATAGCTGACAGAATATGTTCTGTGCTTGAAGAGTTTAATTTGATGGATAAGACCTTTGCTATAACTCTTGATAATGCCTCTGCTAATACTAGGGCTTTTGAGATTTTACAACCTTCCTTGTTTGGTTACATGGGTTCTTATCCTGCACCTACACGTGAAGAACCTCACAAAGTTAACTATTTGCTAGTGCATCAGCGTTGTACTTGTCATATCTTTAATCTGATTGTTAAGACTGGTTTGAAGAGGATTAATCCTTATCTTGAAGCTTTTAGAACTACAATAAACTTTTTGAATTCCTCTAATCAAAGGATTGCACTGTTCAAAAGCTATTGCATTTCTAAAGGCTTAAGACCTAGAAAGATTGGCTTGGATATGGATGTTAGGTGGAATTCCACCTATCTAATGCTTAAGCATTTGGTGCCTTACAAGGAAGTCTTTTCTGTGTGGATCACCACTAATTATGGTGACAACTTGTTGACTAGAGATCATTGGATTGTTGCTGAACACATGTTGAAATTCCTGGAAGTGTTTTATGATGCCACTCTTGTTCTATCTGGTGTTTATTATCCAACTGCTCCACTTGTTTTGCATCATCTTCTTCACATTGCTGAGCACTTGCATGAGGCTAAGAATGATCCAAATTTCAGAAATATTGCTTCTCCTATGAAGCTTAAATTTCTGAAATATTGGAAGCAAATTCCATTGATCTATTCATATGCATTCATCCTTGATCCTAGAGGTAAATGGAAAGGCTTTGTTAATGTGCTTGGCTTGCTTGCTGAGAGTACTGGTGTCTCTTACACTGTGTACTGTGGTGATGTTAAAGATGAGATGTCCAGGCTATTTAGCAAGTATGAGGACAAATTTGGTGGTGCAAGTAGGTCTCAAAGGGTTGCAATGCCCTCAGCTTGTACCGGTAAGAATAAGCAGGTATGGGGAAGGATCTATGGCGGTCCTGGTGCATCCCCTAGCCTTTCCCCTCATGTTCATCTAGTCCATCTGCAGCTAGTGAGTTCCAAGCTTACTTGGACAGTGACCCAGTCACTGATTGGGATGAGTCATTTGACATACTGCTATGGTGGCGTGACCACAAGCTAACCTATCCAATTCTATCTATTATGGCTCGCGATGTTATGTCTGTTCCTGTCTCTACTGTCTCCTCGGAGTCTTGTTTCAGCTATACCTCTAGGATTCTAGAAGACCGACGGCGGAGATTGTTGCCTGAGCATGTGGAGATGCTCACCTGCATCAAGGATTGGGAGCAAGGAGCAGCAAGAGAACAACATAAAGCTCAAGACTTTGACCTGGAGGACAAGTTCAAGAACCTCTACCTGGATGAAGTAGGCGAAGGCAACGGTAGCGGCAGCGGCAGCGGCAGCGGCACCGGCACCGGCAGTGGAGGTACTACTGCTGGTTCTTGATGGGAGACAGAAACTTCCCAGGTAACCTGTCTCAAAACTCTTTCAATTCTGTATAACATTACTTGACAGTAGATGGATTCTAAAATTGAGTATTTTTGCAGGCAAATTTTGGTGTCTTGGTGCAAGAAGTATTTTGGTGCAACAACTCTTTTGGTGCAAGTGCAAGAAGAATTCTGGTGCAAGAACTTTGTAATAGGATAGAACTTTCAATTTTGCCTTGCCACTTGAACTTGCCACTGATGTTGGCTATTGTAATAGGCTAGATGAACCAAGACTTGAACATTTGAGCTTGCTGCACTCTTTTTCCCTTTCTAGGGTTTCTCACAAGGGTGAGTACCAAGAAAGGTTTTTAATGAGGCAGCATTATAAAAAACAGCTCCTTTTGATAATATATTCATCATTTTGATATGTCTGTCTGTGTGATTGATGAAGTGCTTCAGCACTTGAAATTGTTTCTTTCACTTGTGTTTATTTGTTCAATTGAGAAGTGCTCTGATGAAATGATCGGGCTACGGGCCATCCCGGCATGGCGAAATTGACCGTGCCCAACGGGCGGCATGGCACGGCCAAATGGCCCATGGGCCGTGCCTTGGGCCGTTGGCCAGGCACGAGCCCGCCTAAGGCACGGCCCGTGAGGCACGACGGCCCAATGTGGCACGTCACCGGCACGGGCCAGCACGGCACGGCGTGCCGAAGGGCCGGGCCGGCATGGCCCGATGGCCAAGTATAGCCTCGCGCAGGTTGGCGGCCTCCACCTCGGCAGCCCTGCGCCAGCGCCGCTCGTCAGCAAGCTGGGCGCACAGACCGAGAATCTGATTTTCCGGTGTGCGCAGATGGTGCCCACTGGAGGACGTGAAGTCCGGGCTGATCATCCACCGGCCCCTGTGGCCCGCTTCATCATCGCCGCCGCGGCCACCGGACTCCATGAGTGAACAAAAGTGGAAGAAGAGTTGTGAAGGAAGTGGTGGACGAACGATGGTTTATAAAGGCCCAGGGACGCCTCCGCGTGAGCCCGTGCTGCCCGGTGGAGCCAATGCCACCGCCGCTTCCCCATGGCCTATCAGCTAACACCGCCGCCGCCTCATCGGTTTCCCACGCCTCCTCGGGAGCCGAAGCAGCCAGCCCATCACTGCCGGTGCTTGGTACCAACCGGTAGTGATATGGCTTATCACTGCCGGTCCTTGGTACCAGCCGGCAGTGATATGGCTTATGCATGGTACCCGCCGGCGGTGATGTTCGACAAAATTTTTCATTTTAGTTTTTTATTTTCTTTTTGTTTCCAAACTATTTAAAATTTTAGTTTTCTTTTAGAAATCTTTTACTTCTTTTACTTTTCTTAAATGTTTTTTAGTTTTCTTAAATATTTGCTTGCAACATTAAAGGAGTTCATAAAAGTTAAAGTAGTTAGAAATTTTAGTCTTCATAAATAATTTCTAGCAAATATTTTATTTTTCATTTTAGTTCTATTTATGAAATATGACATAGTAAATAAATAAATTATAGAGGTACAATTAAAATTCTACATGCTTCACAAAGGTTCTCAGGGATTCTGTGATCCATATGCATTCCAGTGTCGTATTGGTTTTAAACTTATTTCTTAGGCTTGCACATGTCACATGTGAAGCAGGCACCAAGTTTGAGTTTTCTTAATTGGTTTGCTACTTTTTTTAGTTTAATGGAATTTTCGCGCGATGCCACCGAGTAATTATATGTTGAGCTGAGTCCACCCGAAAAGATTCGAAATGGTGCCAAACTTGCACACATGGTCTCTTCTGCCGAGCAGACAACTTTTTGTGGAGGTCAACCTAACATTCTTGTTTTTCAATCTATAATTCACCATATTTTGTCTCACTAGGCACAGAAAAAACTATAATAATACAAATAATTATCAGAAAAACCTAAGATCATGTGTGAGACCATAATTTGGGTGTAAATGACTGCCAAAACAATTTGAAGCCATTTCGACATAGGCAGAATCTACATGCTTCTCAAGGATATATGGAACCTTACATCGAACCATGCGTATACACTAAGGTTCTCATGGACTTTGTGATCCATGTGCATTCCGATGTCGTATTGTCTCAAACTTTTCTTAGGCTTGCACTTGCCACATATGAAGCAGACACCAAGTTTGAGTTTTTTCTGAATTGGTTTGCTACTTTTTCAGTTTAATTGAATTTCTGCGTGACGCCACCAAGTAATTATAGGTTGAACTGAGTCCACCCCAAAAAGATCCGGAATGTTACCAAACTTCTACACAGGGTCTCATGTGGCCTAGGAGACAACTTTTTGTGGAGGTCAACCTAATATTCTTGTTTTTTCAATCTATAATTCACCATATTTTGTCTCACTAGGCACAGAGAAAACTATAATAATACAAATAATTATCAGAAAAACCTAAGATCTTGTGTGGCACCATAATTTGGGTGTAAATGACTGCTAAAAAATTTGAAGTCATTTTGACATAGGCAGAGTCTGCATGCTTTACAAAGGTATATGGAACCTAACATCAAATATGCCTATACACTAAGGTTCTGAGGGATTCTATGTGTCGGGTACATGGATTAGGGGTCCCAAACTTATGGGCTTAGAGGCAAACAAACCCTGCTTTACTCCCTCCTAATCCTCAAAATTTACTCCACCTAAAAACATCCCTAACTCAATTCCAGCACAGGCCTCAAAGCGTGCCAGACCAGCCCACGAACAGGCCACGGACGGCCCAGTTCAGTCAGGCCAAGCGGCCGCCACCAGCCTGACCCCTCGAAAGAATTACGGAGAACCCCTCGTGCGAATGGGCGCCTCGAGGCAGGCTGACCCGACCCCTCGAAGGAATTACGGAGAACCCCTCGTGCAAGTGAAGGCCTCGAACGAGCCGGTCACCCCTCGAAAAGGGACTCCTGACATCCGTACAGCCGCATTGAATGCCTTCAACCACCCACTACCTAAACCACGTGGCTACAGCCGCGGTCATGATCAGGCTGAGCACCGATCCCATCAACTTTTACAACCCACGCCCTGTAAGTCAGTGACGCTGTAGCACCATACCTAGCACAGTGCCACGAACGGCACCCCTCGAGGTACGGCAGTCAGACGCCCAGTCCGCGTTTCCCGTGGCACGGTCCAATCAGTCTGAGACTCGCCCCCTCGAGACCCCCCCTCGGAAAACATCTACTGTATATTTGACCCGATTTCCCCGTGGCTCAGTCGCATCACCACGGGCACCTACCCCTCGAGACGGGTGATGATAGCTGCTCTGGTAATGATGGCCACAGGGAAACGCACATAGCCTGCGGTGACCTGTCTTTCCGCCTCGACGACCATACGACGGGGCTCCCGGGCAGGCCATCATCACCCATGCCAGGGAGGAACGGGCAGGTCATCATCGCCCGTGCTGCTACAGGCTCGAACCGGGTAAAAGCATGAGTCTACAGGCTCAAACCGGACCAATGGCGCTCGGAACACAATTGTCAACCCTCCGTACCACCGAACCCGCTGCTCAGTCCCATCGCTCGGGTCACCAACCCCTCGAGGCGGTCATTAACCGCTCGAGGAATGATGACTGAGGTGACCTGAGCAAGACGCATGCAGCATCCCGCCTGTCCCCCCTCGACGGCCATACGACGGGGTTCCCGGGCAGGTCATCATCGCCCATGCTGCTACAGGCTCGAACCAGGTAAAAGCATGGATCCACAGGCTTGAACCGGACCGAAGGGAACATCTACAGTCCCGATGACACGACGTGACACCCATACCTCGACGTCACGCCCACGGTCGCCCTAGCACAGTGTTACCCTGAGCCCTCCCTTCGACTATAAAAGGGGGCGCCAGGGCTCAGTATAGGGCAAGCGAATACACTCTAAGAAAGAAAACACACCCAGAACACTAAGTCCTCACGACCCGCTTGTATTCACCCCTGTACAAGCACTTCGGTGCAAGATAATACAAGATCACCCCCCCTGCTGGACGTAGGGCCTTCTTTGCCCGAACCAGGATAAATCTCTTGTGTCCTTCTTGCATCACCATCCGGATTAGGGAGCACGCATAGAAATTTACTTGTTGGTGTGACACCCCCCGGGGTACGAAACACCGACACTATGATCCATGTGTATTCCGGTGTCGTATTAGTCTCAAACTTTTTCTTTGGCTTGCACTTGCCACATATGAAGCAGGCACCAAGTTTGAGTTTTTTCTAAATTGGTTTGCTACTTTTTCTAGTTTAATTGAATTTATACACGGCGCCCACCAAGTAATTATAAGTTGAACTGTGTCCACCCCCGAAAAGATTCAGAATGGTGCCAAACTTCTACACAGGGTTTCATGTGCCCTAGGAGACAACTTTTTGTGGAGGTCAACCTAACATTCTTGTTTTTTCAATCTATAATTCACCATATATTTTGTCTCACTAGACACGAGAGAAAATTATAATAATACAAATAATTATCAGAAAAACCTAAGATCTTGTGTGGGTCCATAATTTGGGTGTAAATGACTTCCAAAAAATTTTAAAGCCATTTTGACATAGGTAGAGTCTACATGCTTCACAAAGGTTCTTAGGGATTCTGTGATCCATGTGCATTTCGGTGTCACATTGGTCTCAAACTTTTTCTTAGGCTTGCATTTGCCACATATGAAGCAAGCACCAAGTTTGAGTTTTTTCTAAATTAATTTGCTACTTTTTTAGTTTAATTGAATTTCCACGCGACGCCACCAAGTAATTATAGGTTGAACTGAGTCCACCTAAAAAGATCTGAAATGGTGCCAAACTTATACATAGGGTCTCATGTGGCCTAGGAGACAACTTTTTGTGGAGGTCAACCTAACATTTTTGTTTTTTAATCTATAATTCACCATATTTTGTCTCACTGGGCACAGAGAAAACTATAATAATACAATTAATTATAAAAAATACTTAAGATATTATGTGGCACCATAATTTAGGTGTAAATGACTGCATAAAAATTTGAAGCCATTTTGACATAGGCAGAGTCGTCATGCTTCACAAAGGTATATGGAACCTTATGTCAAACCACATATACACTAAGGTACTCATGGATTCTGTGATCCATGTGCATTCCGGTATCGTATTGGTTTCAAACTTTTTCTTAGGCTTGCATATGCCATATATAAAGCAGGCATCAAGTTTGAGTTTTTTCTGAATTGGTTTGCTACTTTTTTCAGTTTAATTGAATTTCCACGTGACGCCACCAAGTAATTATAGGTTGAACTGAGTCCACACTGAAATAATCCGAAATGGTGCCAAACCTGTACACCGAGTCTCTTCTGCCCCAGGTATCATTTTGTGTAGGTAGAAGAAATAATCTATGGTGTCCAAGATGTAATGCACCCATATTTGTCTCATTTAGCATAGAGAAAAATATAATAAATAAAAAATGACTAGAAAAACCTAATATCATGTGTGGGGACTTAGTTTTGGTATACATGCTTGCAAAAAAATTTTGAAGCCAATTTGACTTAGGAATACACAATTTTCTATTTATTCAAATTATAAAAGTTTTTTAAAAAAATATAAATCACTGCCGGTGTGCAAAAGACAACGGTAGTGATGGCTATTATCACTGCCGGCTAAACTATAAACCCGACAGTGATAAAAGAAAAAAAGAAAAAAATTTAAAAAATTTTGCCCCAGGACTCGGCGCGGGTGGCTCGAGCACGGGTCGCGAGGGAATTTTGCCCCACTGGGACTCGAGCGTGGGTGGCTCGAGCACGGATCACGGGGGCCAGAGCCTGTGGCCTTAACCACTGCACAAGCGTGGGGACTTCAGAAGAAAGGGGGAATAATATTTAGTTAACCCTTGTTGCCCACCCCTCATCACTGCCGGTGCCAGCCCATGTGGCTCATCACTGCCAATTCATGGTTGGCACGGGGCGAAAATTTTCTAAGTCATTTGAACCCCGCACGCACCAGCCCCTTCTTCCCCCATGCTCTATCCTCCCCGCCGGTGACCCACGCACCACCGTCTGCCGCCGCTGAGCACCACCGCCACCTGCGCCGACGCATTCCACGCCACCTCCTTGTGCCTCGTGCGCCACCGCACCCCGGAGCCAGCGAAGTGGCCGCACAACGCACCGTGGTCACGGACTCTGCCCTAGGCGACATCCTGCGCAACAAAGATGCTAGCGGTCGAATAATTAAATGGGCGCTTGAGCTTGGGTCCTACACGCTCAGCTTCCGAGCACGTGATACGGTCAAGTCCCAAGCCCTGGTCGACTTTCTCGTCGAATGGAACGACATCACGCTACCTCCTGAGGATTATAACTGCGAACACTGGAAGATGTACTTTGACGGTTCCTTGAATATTGACGGCGCCGGCGCTGAAGTTTACTTCATATCCCCTTCAAAAGACAAATTGCGGTATGTCTTGCGAATCCACTTCAAGGCCTCCAACAATGCTGCAGAATACGAGGCAGCGATTCACGGCCTTCGCATTGCCGTCGAGCTTGGCATCAAGCGGCTCCTGGTATATGGCGACTCCGCCCTAGTCATACAACAGGTTAACAAAGAGTGGGATTGCAACAGCGAAAAGATGGACGCTTACGTGGCGGAAATCAGAAAACTCAAAGGTAAATTCTACGGCCTTGAGTTCATACATATCCCACGTACAGAAAACCAAGCCGCCGACCAGCTCTCGAAACTAGGCTCTACTCGAGCAGAAATACCGCACGGTGTTTTTGTCCAAGACCTGGTCACTCCATCCATCAAAGATAAATCACCGCCAGAGCAAATCCCTGCCGACCAGGTAGTGGCTCCGTTAGTCAAGATGACCACCCAAGCAGCCAGCCCGACGAGCTCGGTCATACCCTAGGAGGTGAAGACCAACCGACCGACCAACCCTCCAGCCAGGTTGATCCCGATTGGAGAGAAGAGTTCATACGCTACTTCAACGACGGGGACCTCCCCAACAGCAAGATAGAAGCCGAACGAGTTATTCGTCGCAGCCGGCACTACGTATTGGTCAACGGACAGCTCATGCGCAAAAACAGACGAGCTGAATTGCTCCAGAAGTGCGTAACCCAGAAGGACGGCATCAAACTCCTAGACAGAATACATGCCGGCACATGTGGAAATCACGCCGCATCCCGCACCCTAGTCGGCAAAGCCTTCCGAGCAGGTTTCTACTGGCCAACGGTCATAGCGGATGCCGAAAACCTCGTTCATCATTGTCTAGGCTGCCAGTTCTTTGCCAAGCAGATACATGTACCTGCCCATGAACTCCAAACTATCCCAGCTTCCTGGCCCTTCTCATGCTGGGGACTGGATATGCTCGGGCCTTTCAAGAAAGCACCGGGCGGCTACCAGTACCTCTATGTACTGATCGACAAGTTCTCCAAATGGATCGAATACAAGCCCCTGGTGAAGGCAACAGCCAAAAAGGCAGCCGAGCTGCTCGAAGACGTCATTCACCGATTCAGAGTGCCCAACAGCATCATTACCGATCTCGGGTCCACCTTCACAGGCACCGACTTCTGGGATTTCTATGACGATGGAGGCATTAAAGTAAAATACGTCTCTGTCGCCCATCCCAGAGCAAACGGGCAGGTCGAGCGTGCCAATGGCATGATCCTAGACGCCCTGCGCAAACGCCTATATCGTGACAAGAATCACGCCCCAGGCCGCTGGTTCAAGGAGCTCCCGGCAGTCATCTGGGGGCTACGCACCCAACCCTGTCGGAGCACCGGTGTCTCCCCGTACTACATGATCTAAGGATCTGAAGCCGTCCTACCAGACGAAATCGCATTCCAATCACCTCGGGTTGAATACTACGACGAGGATACGAACGACGGTGCACGGGAGATCGACGTAGTAGCCGCGGAGGAATGGCGACTAGATACTTGCGCTCGAAACGCCAAGTACCTGGCCTCTATCCGAAGATACTTCAACCGCAATGTCAAAGACAGATTCTTCGCGGTCGGGACCTGGTCCTACGACGTAAGCAGAAGACGGACGGGATTCACAAGCTAGCCTCTCACTGGGAAGGGCCATTCAGGATAACAGCGGTTACCAGGCCTACGTCATACCGCCTCTGTTCCCTAGATGGCATCGATGAACCCAACTCCTGGCATATCGACCACCTCATACGCTTCTACGCATGATCCTCCCATTAGGCTAAGAAGTGCATTGTACTTATGGTCCGAACTTCCCATATATGTACTCATATCTTACACAAGACAATAAAAAAACACAAGCTTCTCTATCGTTTCGTACTACGGGCATGCGTGTCATTCCACGATGCCATGATAACTACTGCGTTCCTACGCTAAACAAAGAGGAAAGTCTTCCCAAAAAGCTCTACTCTGCGCATCGTTTGACACAACTATCGCACCAGTAGTACAAACTACAAGCTTCTACTAAACCTGAACGATAGATAGGTGTTTCAGCTTCCGAGCTGAATAAATTAACAGGCATATACAATGGTGTCAATTACAAGAACCAGTATTTGTGCCTAGTCTAGACCTCCCACAAGATTCATATCCTTTACCATCTCTAGTGCCGTGGCCTCTGAATCGGCTCGAAGCCGCACCGCCTCCGCGCTCGAGGTTCCCCTAGCCAACCCCTTGGCAAATCGTGTCAGGTCCACGCCTCTATAGTGGGACCTCACAATCGCAAGGCAATGGGCGGCCATAAAGGCTGATGCTTGTTTGGAATAATTCTTGAACCGCCCCCACAATCCTTGGCATTGCTCGACAAACGGTGCCTCGGGCGCGTCACTAAGGACCATGAGGAGAGGTGCAATGCCCTTCCGCACCTCGATCACCTCCTTCTTCAGATTGGCAACCTCCTCCTCCAGACTCTTCTGCCGAACTAAGGAGGGAAATCTGATTGTTAGTCAAATCACAACACATCGCATATTAGACAATTAACAGGAGACACAGCGAATATTCACCGTCGGCATCCAGAGCCAAAGCTTGCTTCTCCTACTCTAAGACCTGTACCTTTTCCTCTTGACTGGTCAGCTGTTGCTGGAGATCTGCAGACAATACAATCAGTGCACAACTTCTCCAAACAACACTAATTGGCAAATCAACACAAGCTTGTTAAAGGCTTACCTCTCTTTTCGCTAAGAAGACAAGCGACCAGTCGGGATGTCTCGTCCCTCTCCTCCTCTCGGCGGATTAACTTATCCTCGAGGACTTGTGCCTTTCCCTTCCATTTGGCTACCTCGGTACGCAGGTGAACGACTTCCTCCATGGTGGATTCCATGTCCTTGAGGGATCGTTTCTGACTATCAGCCACCTTGGCAACGCCCTGTCACGAAGAGCCACAAAGGAGTAATGGCAATAACTAGTTCAAGATATTCAGAACAGATACAACAAAAGATTACACTCACCTCCACTTTTTGGTACAGTTCGTGCATCAATTCCTTGATATGCTTGGTGGTCCGGTCGGTATACCCCTCATCCCGGATCTCCCAGCAACGTTGTACTTCATCCCAGCGGGCAAAAAACCGCCCGCATTCGGGCTCGACCTCTCCCTCCGGCCGGTTGATCTCCTCCACCTCCGGGTCAGCCTGGTCTCCACCGACCGGGGGACTAGACGGACCAGCTCCAGCAGCTGGCCCGGGCTCAGCCGCCTGTGCTGCTCTTGAGCTCGAGGCGTTCCCACGAGCAAACATGCTCATTAGAGCAGCCACAGCACCTTCGGCCCCTCCACCACAAGAGTGATCGGACCCCACCATTGTCGAGGTCACCCGGCTGCAAGTTCCTTCAATCGCCGCCTCCGTGACTCCACTGACTGGGGGGCCCTCGAAAGCCCCCACTTGCCGGTCTAATGGCCCGGCCCCCTCTCGAACAACCTCTTCCGGAGGGCTGCCGACCATGAAAAAATAACTCAAATATGTTCAGAATACAACCATGATGTCCTATGTACAAAGTACAGACATACTTACATGTCGCTACTAGGGAAGGGTGCCGAGAAGAGTCCACGCTGACCTCCTAGCACGCCCTTGCCGTGTCGAGCACCCCCGTCCGCCTCATTGCCCGAATCGGGGGCTGGCGTACTCCCAGCAACGGCACCCGGTTCCTGCGTGGATAGAGGGGTCGGGGATGCCTCCCCGGCTTGCGCCCTCGTCGTTGGGCCGCTTGGAGGAGGCGGCGGAGGAGTAGATCCACCTCCTCTGCTCGACGGCAGTAGCGGCGGAGGGGTAACCTCCCTTCCACTTGATGATGGCGGTGGCGTCGACTCCCTCCTACTCGAGGGCTGTGGGGGCGCCATGGCCTCCAGCCGGCCCGCATCCGACACAGGGGCATTCCCCGGAGACCCTGAAGGCGATACTGCGTCTGGATTACCGGACGGGGCACCAGAGCCCCTCCGCCCTTGCCGAAGATGGAACCTCTTACTCAGAGGTGCATCATCCTCTGAGTCTGAGCTGGTCACTACGACGCCGCGTTTCCTCTTACATGCCTCGTAACCCACCGTCTTCGCTGGGCCCCTGGCCCTGCTCGGGCGTGAGGCCCCCTGCTCGCCTAAACGAAGGTCGCCGGCTCTGCCCGCCTTGCCACCGACCATACCCTCCAAGTCACCACTACTGATGCTATCGCTGCCGAATTCGATGGAGGTCTCGGGGCTTGCTGACCTTGCCCGTCGCGGACCTTGTTGGTTGAGAAATTCAGGCCCCATAGGCCACGGCTCTGCAGGTACTAGCGAGTAGTAAATCCCCTGGTCCTGCACACCAATTAGCTGTCAGAAGCAATCATAAATAGCAAAAAATACATTCTGAGCAAAAACTACATTAATGAGGTGCTTACAGCCGGCGGGGAATTCTCGGTGCTGAAGGGGATAACCCGAGCACAAGGATATCTGTATCCCTCGATGCCTTCGAACATCAGCTTCAGGCGCCTCTTTATTTCCTCCAGAGACAAGGCTTCTCTTTCATACCGAGCTGGGTCATCCTCACCAATGTACTCAAACATATGGTGGAGCCTCTCCTGGCACGGCTAGAGACGCCTCAACATCCACTCCGTAGCAACCACCACCCCGTCGGTTGCTTTCAAATCCATCAGGGCTATCAGCTCAAACACCTGACCCATCTCTGAGGGCGGTGGCCTGGCCGACCAGCTATCCTGGTACTCAGGTACATGACGGACATCGCAAGGTGTCCTCCGTCCTTCCAGGTTGTTGGTAGCGTAGAACCATTTCTTGGTCCCCTCCTTCAGGGTTGTGGCATGAGGTATCCTCAGCCATTCCGATTTCATCCCATCTCGGAGCGCAATGTAACATCCACCCGCAATCTGGGATCCCCCGGATCCTTCCCCCTTTTTCTTCAACTGATAAAAGTGGCGGAACAAGTTGAAATGTGGTGGAATCCCAAGGAAGGCTTCACAATAAGCGATGAAAATGGAGATGATAAGCAAGGAATTGGGGTGAAGATTGCAGATGGATATCGACCAATAAATACATAAATCCCTCAGAAACGGGTGCACGGGCAGCCCGAGACCGCGGAGAAAGAAATCCTCGAACACCACGATTTCATTAGGATCGGGTTGAGGATACTTATCTTCGATCGGAGCAGACCTCCATACTCTGAGCTCCTGAGGCGGCAGCAATCCGTCGTGTGCCATCACTTGGAGATCCTGGTCCGTCAACCTCGTAGGCACCCAGTGCTTTAGGAGGTGGGCGTCTGTGAAGCTCACTCTGGCCCTGTTAACTCCAGTGCCCGCTCTGGATGGAGACGCCCCGCCATCTCCCGATCCGCTTCTCCGGGCGGCTGCCCCGCTCTGGCGGGCTTGCGCCACGCTCCTCCCAGAGGCTGCGCCGCTCCTACTGGCGCCAGCACCGCTCCCTCTGGCAGCACCGGAGCCGCCAGCCCCAGAAGATAACCCCAACCATTCCGCCGCGGTATAACTCGGCTTAGAGCCAATTTTCTTCCCGCCGGCCATTTCAACGGTGGCGGCGACGGTTTCAATTTCAGTGGTGGGGGAAGGTTGGTTGCCGAGAAGATGACGGTCACGGCGTGTGGAATGCGGAAGGTTCGGATTGGGATCAACTGTGCGGCGGAAGGAACCAAATGACGGCGGTTCTTTCCCCTTTCATATGTCGAGGTAACCGTCCCCTCATATTTTAGGGTTTTTACCTGGGCCGCACGGTTAAAATCGACAAATGGGCCTTTCAATTACCTGTTGTTGGGCCGCGATAATTATTTCATCTCATAAGGATACATTTTACTGTCACGAAAAGCTTGCAGCGACAGTGGCTAAGCTTACCTTTACAATTATTCTCTACATTGCTTTAGAGAAGTTTTTTCCATCTTATTTACCTACACAGCCACGCTGTTAAAACAAATCGAGTCGAGTGGCTCTCCCCTGTAGCCATGCTACACTTCAGTCCCTAATATATTTTGCAGTCTGCCAGTCACGCTGGAGACTGGGTAGTCAGTAACACTGTCTATCTGCGATGGCCACGCTGTCACACAAAATTCAACAGGCTCAACATACAGATCCGGGTGGATGCTCCAAAGCCTATCTTTGAGATGCAAAGTTGGTCCGTCCCTCACCTGTCATGGCAAAGCCATGTATCTGTACGCGACCCTGATCCGATAGCCTTGCTGGAGATCAGATGGTGCCAGGCCTGGTCGGTGCTGCAGCCCGAACCAAGGGGGATAGCAAAGCTATTCTATCATTCAGCCATGCTGTGATCTGGTACAGTTTTAACTCTACATCAACCACGTCCGACAGCCATGCTGGGGACTGCTCGGCAATATAACCTGTCTTGGAGAGCTTCACATGAATCATGTACCGCCATGTTTACTCCTAGTCCACGGTAACGCCGGGGACTGGGCGATGTGCGACTTGGTCGGCTGCCACGCTGCTACCAAGATACATAGCCAAGCTATGCCCCGTGCTTCCTCAACACCTAAACCGGGGACTAGTCGGCAATCCCATCAATGACATGGTGTGTAGCATATTCATCTCCTAATTATGCTATATCCCAGACCTCCTTCAACGGTTCACCTGAGGACAGGTCGGCAATCCCATCAACGACTTGATGTGCAGCATAATCACTTGTTAACCTGTCATAGCCGTGCTATGTCCTGGGTCTCTCCAGTATATACACTGGGGACTGGTCGGTAGCCATGCTATCGGTCGTATCAGGTCATGAACCTGGTCGACAATCCCATCAATAACTTGATGTGTAGCATAATGATCTGTTAACCTGTCATAGCTGTGCTATGTCCTGGGTCTCTCCAGTATATACACTGGGGACTGGTTGGTAGCCATGCTATCGGTCGTGTCAGGTCTTGAACCTGGTCGGTAATCCCATCAGCGATATGGTGTGTAGCATAACTAACTCCCAACCATGCGAAAATCATGGACCTTCTTTAACAAGTCGAGCTGAGGACTGGTCGGTAAACCCGTCAATGGCAAGATAAACAACATAGTCACTTACTAACCTGTCATAGCCATGCTATGTCCGGGGTTTCTCTAGCCAAGCTGGGGACTGTCTAGCACCTGTCATAGCCATGCTATGTTCTAGGTTTTTTCTAGTATCTATAATGGGGACTGGTCGGTAGCCACGCTAGCGGCCATGCCGAGAGTCCAACCTGGTCGGCAACCCTTATGTCAAACCTGACACAACGTTTTCCACCTTCTCTCAGGCTTGGGGAGTACGTGGGCCCACGTCACTCAGCGTGTCTGTGGGCGTAAGCTCAGCTCTATTAAGTTTTCTCTTAAAGCTTAATACCACATGTTCCATCTACTATCAAGCTTGGGGACTACGTGGGCCCACGTCACTCCGCATGACTTGGGCTAATCAATCCCGAAAACCTTCTCTGAAGATTTGACCACTACCAGTTTCCTGTTCGAACACAGATTACTGAACCAATACTACAGGAGTACCATGTGCTACTGTGGGCCCACGTCACCAGACGTGGTCTGTTTTTTCTTTTTCTGGAGCAGCCTACATCTTTCGACAGAACTTCATCCTGACAAGACACAGTGATCAACTAAAACTTGAAGCCTGGTCAGACGATCGCAAGAGCACTCGCAGTACGCAAGAAACCTGGTCGGCGCAACAAGACGATGAGTTTTACTGGTCGGACGACGTCAAGACGATGTTCACTCAAGATCTACACTGCTCGGGGACTAGCTGTGGGGGTATAAACCCCCATACCCTCACGGCCTACCTTGGGCCTGCCCGGACAGAGCCCAGCAAGCCGCAAGATCAAGCCCGCTCGAGTCCCGACATCTGGTCGGAGTCCCTGGCGGATAAAACTAGAAGTTACCTGCTATGCAAGGAAGCTTAGTCGGTTAGGAAACCAATCGTGTCCCTGCAGGATACGTTGCATGTAACCGATCCTATTTAGATTTCCATATCTGTAACCTTGCCCCCCGACTATATAAGGTGGGCAAGGACCCCCCTCAAGGCATCAAGTCTCAGGACATCCATGACCTGTAATCCAGATCCACATCAATATAGAGAAGCAGGACGTAGGGTTTTACGCATCCTTGCGGCCCGAACCTGGGTAAACCTTGTGTCTTGTTCCTCGATTTACATCTCGCTCGTTGTCTAGATCGCGCCTCCACCGCTACTCTACTACCGTGGGGATACCCTTGGCAGACTGCCACCGATATTTTGTCGACACCGACGTTCCTCCCCAACCACGTCAACAAGGAGCACCACCGCCACGCCAATGAGGAGCACCACCGCCATGGAGCACCAGCTTCCTCTTATTCAACGAGGGCACTACCCTCCTCTTCTTGCAGGTCACAAGCATTAGGGGCATGCAGATGCAGGCGCTCCCAGGTCACAGGTAATCTTCTCCCTCCCTGCCCCCTACCTGTTCGACAGAATGCCGCTGACCGTGCTGCCATTGCAGCCACGCCCACGCCATCCTCTGTTGCCCTCCACGTCGAAGGAGCCCCACCGCGACGCTCACCCATCCTCTTCTTCAATGTCGATGTCCACCCTAAGGTCGTCGACAAGACCGGAGCAATGCCATCGTGTGTGCCCTCATCTAATCATCAACATCGGCCGTGCCCTCCTCCACGCACTGCCAAAGGTGATTGCCTTCGGCCGCCTATTCATCAGCAGCCCGAGTTCTCTTCTACTTGGTTTGTTTGGAAAAAAACATAAGAAAGTGTTAGAATTCGATGTGTTATAGTGTTAACTAAGATGCTAGTTTTCAGTCAATACATCATGTTAGAAATTGGTTTGTTAGAATAGGTCAATACATCATGGTTTTAGTCAATGGGCAGTTAACTAAGATGCTAGTTTACATCCTTGTGCTAGTTCAATAAGAGGACATTTGTTATAGTGTTAGTTCATATTGGAATGAGTTAGATGTTTAAACTCATGATTTAGTTGGGTTTCAATGAGTTAGATGAGAAATTGGAGTGTGAATAGTCCCACATGACAACCTCATGAAATTGGAGTATGTGCAAGAGGCTAACTCTTATTTAAGAGATTGTTTTCACTTTTTTTGATTAAATTTTGAATATAACTCAAGCAGCAGCATCCCAAAGTCTAAAGTGTTTAGGTTTGAAAACTTTTGGGTCGAGCACCCTAGTTTTAATGACACTGTCAGTTTACACTAGAATAGTTCAGCCTATTTTGCTAATGCAGCCAAGGACCTTTCTAGCAGACTGAAACAGGTCAGACCAGGACTTAGAAAATGGAGCAAAGAATTTATCTTACCTAAACAAACTCATCTTCAATTGTAGCTGGGTCCTCTCACTTTTGGATTGCCTGGATGATCAGAGATCCCTGTCAAGGATGGAATCATCCTTCAGAAGGTCAGTTAAGCTTCATCTGAACAATCTCCTTGAATCCAAAAGATCATATTGGAAACAAAGAAACACAATAAGGTGGGTGCAGTTTGGGGATGAGAACACTAGTTTTTTTCATACTATGGCTACCATTGCCCATAAAAGAAACTTCATTGTCACCCGTTCAGATCAAAGTGGTAACATAATTAGTGATCATGAACAAAAAGCAAATCTTCTCTGGTCAGCCTTTAAAGAAAGAATGGGAGTGTCAGAATTCTTAGGCATGAGCTACAACATAAGTGAACTCTTAGTTGCACATGACCTCTCAGATATGGATGCTAATTTTAGTGTTGAAGAAATAGACATAGTAATAAAGTGCCTTCCCCATGATTATGCTTTTCATCAATCTAAGAAAGAGATTGTTATTCTCAAACTTGATTTCGAGAAGGCTTTTTACAAGATAGAGCATCAAGTTATCCTACAAATCCTAAGGCACAAGGGATTCTCTGAAAAATGGATCAATTGGATCCATAACCTGCTATCCAGTGGGACTTCCTCTGTGCTCCTAAATGGGATCTCTGGAAAACCTTTCCAATGTAAGAGAGGGGTAGACAGGGTGACCTCTCTCTCCCTTACTCTTTGTCTTGGCAGCTGACCTACTACAGACCATAGTCAACAGAGCATGGCAGACTGGCACCTTGCAGCACCCCATATATGACTCTTTCCTAGGAGACTTCCCTAGAGTGCAATATGCAGATGACACCTTATTAATCCTTCCAGGAGATGCCAGAATCCTCTTCAACCTCAAATGCCTATTAAGTAGCTTTTCTGACTCCACTGGACTGCATGTTAATTTTGATAAGTCCAGTCTAGTCCCTATCAATATGACTTAAGAAAGAGCCCTCCACTTAGCAAGAACCTTTGGCTGCCAATTGAGGGAACCACCATTCACATACCTGGGTCTTCCACTTGGCACAACCAGGCCAACCATGACTCACCACAATGCTCAATAGAATTGAAAAAAAAAACTCTCTGGAATCAATAAAATGCTTTCATATAACGGCAGACTCATCCTGGTTAACTCTGTCCTCTCTGCCTTACCTACTTTCTACATGTGCCATCTTAAGCTACCACCACAGATTGTTAAGCAAATTGATAAGTACAGGAGACATTGCCTCTGGAGCAAGGGAGATATCAATAGAAAAGGGACTTGTCTGGCTGCTTGGGAGATTGCTTGTAAGCCTAAATATCAAGGAGGACTTGGTATCATAGACATTGAAAAGCAGAATGATGCCCTGCTAATGAAGTATCTTGATAAATTCTATAATCATGCAGATCTACCCTGGGTTGATCTAACATGGAATAGACTCTACTCTAATGATCAGACTCCTCCTCATGCAAGATCTCCTATGGGTTCATTCTGGTGGAGAGATGTGTTGAAACTATTTGGAAGCTTTCAGAATCTTACAAAATGCCAGCCTAACAAAGGTAATACTATGATGTTCTGTGCTGATATTTGGATTCACAGCAACATGAAGGACAAATATCCTCAGCTCTTTTCCTTACCAGAAAACCAAAACATTCAGGGAGATTCTTCCTGAACAATGAAATGGACATGATCTTTAGCCCCTTCCCTTTGCCTCAAATTGCTGCTACCTAGCTGCATGAAATCCAACAGGCAAATAAGGCCAGGGACTAGGATTACTCAATCGATGACATTTGGACATACAGTTGGGGAATAGGAAAATATAGCAGCAAAAATGCCTATGCTTTACTGATAGGCTCAGAAGCAGCATCACCTATATTCAAATGGCTATGGACATCCAGCAATCTTGGGACTCATAAATTCTTCTTTTGGCTTTTGCTTATAGACAGGCTGAACATAAGGGAAATGCTCAGGAGAAAGAATAGAATACTAGATGATTACAGTTGTGCACTTTGCAACCTTGGATGTGAGGAAACCTGCTTTCACCTGTTCTTTGAATGCCCATTCAGTACAGACTACTGGACTTCGATTGCAGTTACATGGAACACGAATCTTAGCCCCCTAGACATGATTCTGCAGGTAGGAGCTAATTTCAATAGCCCAATCTTTAGAGAGATCATGATCATAGCATGCTGGATAATTTGGAAGACTAGAAACAAAATCATCTTTGATAATGGCCAAAGAAATCTTAACATCTGGAAATCTCAAATCAAGGAAGAGTTTGGCTTGGTGTGCATCAAAGCCAAACCAAATAAAAAACCCCATGCTTAGTGCCTGGAGAGATATCCTTACATGAGTATGTCCTATTTTTTCATTTTGGGCATGGATGCCTTGTAATGTAATTGTATGTAAACTCTCATTCTATCATTCAACTGAAAAGCAAAAAAAATTAGGTAGGGGGCTCCCCTGCAGATTCGGTCAAAAAAGAATGCTTGTCATAAATTTCATCACAAGATGCTTGTAGTTGTGACATTGAAACACTAAGCTCCTCCAACTCAACTCTTAGGTTGTCAGCTTGAGCATCCATATCACACCCTACTTCCTCGGCTACTTACTTTTGAACTCCTTTAATTTTAAATCTAAAGGAAAAGCCTTTTTGCAAATTCTGGTGTACATTCTTGGGTGGACCTAAGATTTAACAGAGGGTCTGAGAGGTTAACAATGGGACTAGGATGTTAGTGTACTGTGTCATGAGCTGGGTGTACCACTGTGTTGTGGACCATGAGCGTGTGAGTGTGGTCTTCGTGTACCAGGTGCATGAAGGATTTGGTTGTATTGGATAGGGTGTATGTGTGTGACTGACGTGGGGAGCCAGGTTGAGCCTTGGAGTTCGTGTACTGTGGTGGCTGATGCGTGGAGCTAATGGGGGAGACATGGCGCGGTGGGGTGGGTTGGTTTTTTTTTGAGGTGGCACACGGAGGTGGAATCGGGGAGTTTTTCCATGAGCTACGGACTTCTCACTGCTGGCATCTATCGCTCATCGCTGGTGATGAGATCACCATTAGGGTGACCCTCTCAGAATAGGGAGTTCACCAGAGGGGTTGTGGAGTGAGGAGAGGTCGGGAGCGATGGTGCGTACTCACCGGAGGTTCGGGTGGTGACGACGCTAAGTGGAGAATATGGAGGGGTGGTTTTTGGTTGGTGTTTTAGGCTTGGCTACACTCAATGAGTGCTCCTAGACATGCCCAGCTAGTCAGGTTGCCCGATGGGGGCTCGTTGGTGGCCAGCCACGGTGGTGGGGCACGGCGGGCAGTGTGGAGATTGGGTGAGATCTGGCTGATGCAAGAAGGGAGAGATAGAGAGGATGGGTGGAGCTCGGGTGCTCACCTATTGGTCATTTGGGCCTGGAGACGCTCGTCGATGGTGAACTGACGCGGTGGCCAGAGATGCGAAAGGAGGTTGAGATGGTGAATTATGAGGGGTAGAATGAGAGCTCTGTCTTGGCTTGGCTTATGCTGGTGATGCTCAACTTGTGTTCATTGTGGAGCTCACTAGGACCTTGCCCCTATTTATAGGTTGCGGGGAATGAGCTCGCTGCGGATGAGGATCCTAGTTCAGAATTCTTCCCCGTTGGGCCTTGTCAAGGTGCAGGTGATGCGTGTGTGGGTGTAGAGGGAAGGACGATGGGACGCATCAAGAAGGTTACGGCGAAAAGGGGCATCACAAGCTTGATCAGGCCATTGATGGCGCTGTCATGCTTGGCGTGGAGGGGAAGCAGGGGAGGAAAAGGGGAAGGCTAGGTGTTTAGGCGGTCCTAATGGGTTGAGCACGTGTGTTGCGAGCTCGAGCTAGCGATAGTGCTCAGGGTAATGGGATGGTTTAGGATAGGCCATCCATTGCACTATCACGCATAGCAGAGAGGGAGAAGGGGAGAGGAAAGGGCAATAAAGGCGGCACTCAGTGAGGTGACAGTTCGAGTGGTGGGTGACGATGGCCGGGCAGCGCTAACCTGATGGTCAACAATGCGCACATGCATTCGAGCGAAAAGCGACATAGGAAAGAAGACAGATGGAGCGAGCGGCGTGAGGAGGAAGAGAGAGCTGATAGGTGGGGCCCATCTATCAGCATTGGAGAGAGAGAGAGAGAAATGAGCACTAGGCCGCTGGCCGGGCTGGCGTGGGAGGAGAGAAAAGAGGGAGGGGTGCTGGGCTGGCCTGCTAGAATGGGCCTGGGCGTGGAGGAGAGAAGAGACAGGGAGGAGGGGAGCTGGGCCACCAATTGGGCTGGGGTGGAGTGAGGAAGGGCTAGGCTCTAGATAGGGTTTAGGCCTAGGTTAGGTTTAGGTTTCTATTTTTATTGTCTTTTGTTTGAATAGAGTTTTGAGTAGATTTGAAAAGGCTTTGAATTTGGGTGTTGATTTCAAGGAATTTTTGTGTACCACCAAGTGACTCGTCAAACAAACACTCAAGCATACAAGTTGTCATTGGAGGTTTTTAAAATATTTTCAAAGGCATTTGAATCCCATTAGGGTTAAATCAATCTATTTTTAAAGTTCAAAAGGTTCAAATTTGTAGTGGTTTTTGGCACTTAGCAAAACAAAGCGTGTTATAATATCCAAAGCTTTTGGGTGTTTGTGTTGGTGGCGTCGTGCGCCATGGGGTTTGCAAAAGGCTAGGGATAGCAAATTAGGTCTTGCTAGTAAGCTGAGATCGTAATTATATCTAGAACACAACTCTAGCAGTGGTAATCTACTTCTAGCGAGTTGTATGCATGCATCTCTAAATCCGTTCACTCCCTTGTGGTGTGGTATTCACAAAATGAATCCAAACAATAACATGGCACATATAACAATGGAAATAGAGGTTCCATTTTACTGCATAGTATCAACTGAGCATGATTACATAGTGACACAATAGGTCGACATCACTAATCAATTTTCACCTTCATTTTCTCAATGTCACCATAATTTTAGCATCAAGTGCCTCAATTTTTTACATCAACTTTGCATGCTAAAATCTTCTCCGTATAAAGCTCCTTAGATTGAATTTTTCTCATCATTCAGGGAAGATTGTTTGGCATAAAGTTTGTCATAGGATGCTCATGAGCTCCTCCCACTCAACTCTTATTAGCTTATCAGCTTAAGCATCCTTGTGACATCCTACTTCCGCACCTTCTTGCTTTTGAACTCCTCTAATTCCTTCATCAATGCCTTCTCAGCATCATATGCCTTTGTAGCTGCCTCATTTGCCTCTTCCAACACCTGTGTCTCCTTCCTTTTGTCCTCCAATTGCCTTTGGAGTCCACCCTTTTTCGTCCTACACGCCTCCAATTCCAATTTGAGTTTAACCTTTTCCTCCATACACTCCTCCAATTCCCTTTGGAGTTCATCCTTTGTCACAGTACACTCCTCCAATTCTAGCCTAATCTTTTTTTCAATTTTCAATTGGAGTTCAATCTTTGCTTCGAGTTCCAAAATGAGTTTAACCTTTAATTCGAGTTTGACTTTGAGTTTAGGCTTTGCCTTCAAACACACATCCAATTGACTTCGGAGTTCACTAATTTTCACCCTACACTCAGCCAGTTGCCTTCGGAGACGAGCCTTCAACTCGAGCTCGCGGTCGATCGATGTATCTGACGTTCATTAATTTTAGTGGGGGGATTAGAGCGGAGAGGTGCAAATACGACCACACTGCCCAGGAATTGGACATTGAAAAAAATGATGTCTTTTTCCTCACCTTGGGGTCTTCTCCCAGTCCCAGTCCAACCGGGGCAGACGCACGTCATGGAGAAGATATCTTGCAGCCAGATATCCTCCAGCTGCAGCCACCAATCCCACAGCTGGATTCGCGAAAACCAATGGCAATGCAAACGCCATGTTTTGGAGACTTGTAGAGGTCGGCGGCTTGCGGCCGTGGTCGCCCTCCTGGCGCTGCAGTTGTCACGCACTCGCCGGAGTTGGAAAATGCTTCCGCTGTCGAAGCTATACTTGGGGGCTCAATATAAGGAGGGGACAGAGAGGGGAAGGGAATGTGTATGAGGAAGCGGGAAAGAGCAGAGGAGAGAAGGGATGGAGTGTGGGTGTTGAAGAGGGAAGAAGCAGAGGGGAGGAAAAGGATGCAGTGAGAGAGAGAAGCTTGCGGCCCAGGCAGGAATCCCAGGTGACAATCTGAGTACCTTAACCAAATAGCAAGCTCTGGCAACCTGCTGTCAATGATACTATGCTGACAGACAAGCATACACCATCAGACATACATGAGCAGCGATATTCTCAAGGATATTAAATCTCCGAATTTGTGTGCAGGGAAGCGGACTTAAAATTACAAGTGCTGTAAAAGTCAGTGCATTTGAAATATGGAAAGGCCCCCAAACAATTCCCTCAGCCGGCAGCATGAGCCATTCAGCCAGACATGCAAATATGTTCTGTCAAGTTCCTGATGTGCATGGTATGTATCCACCTCGCCCATGCCAGTTAGTGAGATTATATACAACTGGAAGTCATAAGGGATAAATCACTGAATCAATGCCTTGGCTTTTGGTAATTTGTACGCTTCATTTTCCAGACCACAAGTTAATTCACATGAATATTTCGTAAGGCCCTGTACACTCACGCCATGGGCCTCTCAAAGTGGCGCAAATGCATTCTGTCTACTGTAGTATCTCAAATCATTTCATAAGCAAGCCGGCAATGGCACCAATTCAATGCAAAGGTGTCTGATCAAAACGTTGAGGCCTGGGTTGTGCAAACCACACATCAGTGATAAGCGCGCGCACAGACCTAGGGATGAAAACGGGCAGCTGAGGCGTGGTTTCTAGAGCTAGAGACAGATGGGTACAAGCCGCTGGCCTAGCTGTGCACCTAGAGACCATCACGAACCGCCCCTCTAAAAAGGTCCGTGTAGCAGTGACAGTTTTTTTACCGTTATTGTTGCGATTAGGATGACTCTTGAACCGAAAGAATAGTGGAGATGCCGGATTTCATGTGTAGAATTAGAACGCAGTTGGCAAGTCTGCAGTTGTGTATTTTACTGCACTGCATTCATGCCAATAGCTGCTGCTACCGCTACATGAGTAAGCACATTGCCAATTGCCAGTTTTCAGTCAGATGAAGAATTCCAAGCTACTGTATTTCGTAAGAAACCGATCGTTTTACTTGCCAATTCTCAGTCGGATGAACAAGCATATGTCTGATCCATCAGATCCTCCGAGTTCTGTCTGATGCAGTGGAAATCTGATGTTGCTTGGAGGTTCCTGGAAGATAGGTTTTGTCGAATTTGGGGGGTTGGTTCATAAACTTGTTTGCCTTTTATCTTGTTTCTATAAGCACAGTGGCGGACCCAGCCGAAAATATGACCTAGGGCGGATCGTTATGTACAGATACAAAACTTTACCGATATACCGTATAACTATGTTGTAATATATAATTCAACAAACAAAATGTACCGAAGAAGCTTTGAATATGATTACCTTTCACATAAAGGAGAATTTTTGTTCCATAGTCCACTCCAATTAATTTACCATACAATAAAATGATCAAAAGAAAAAGCATAACAACCTGCAATTAAAATAAATTTAGTGATGTGTACGTGAGGGAATATGTAAAAAAGTGACAAACATTGTAGGAAACATACCAGTCCTATTAGTCTAAAAAGACCTAGGCCGCTTTGCAGGTAAACTCATCTTTCGATCTTTCATGGATTGAAATGTCATCTTAATTTTCTCTGGATCAAGTCCTCTAAAAATCTCCTTCTCAATGTAGCACAAAGTCAAGTCATTAAGCCACTCATCATTCATTCTGTTTCGCAAATCAGTCTTGATTATATTCATGGCTGAGAAAGCTCTTTCAACTGATGCCGTTGCCACTGGAAGAAGCAATGCTAGCTGCATGATGCGATAGACTCTTGGAAATAAAAGGTGTGCCTTATTGTGAACCAACTTCATGGACAAACTTGCAAAATCATGACAAGCTCTATAATCATCAACTCTTCGCACATGTAAAATGAATGTCTCAAGGTCATCCCTTATATTAGAACGATCAGCAACTGAAAAATCTTGATCATAGATCTCCGTTAGACGAGCAATCTTCTCCACATTAAACATAGAGAATGAATCTCTTGGATCAAGACAAGAGAAGCAAATAAGTAGTTCTGATGAAACCTCATTGAAGCGATGATTCATCTCTGTGAGAATAGCATCAAGTGCAGCTAGGAAAGTGTCAACTCGATAATGATGTTCTTTAGTTATCAAGTCGTCATCAAGCCTTGATCGACCCCATCTTGGTCTAAGCTCACTGAAATCTGGCAACTTTATCCTTTTTGCAACACAAAAGGCTTTCACATCTTCAAATAATGGCTCCCAGCCTTCATTTCTCAAGTTTACCAAACGTGTTTTGACATCAATAAGCAATGACATGGCCTGAACTATATTATAATCTTTCTTTTGTAATAAGAGAGATAACTCATTAGTAATACGAAGCACTTCCAACATCAACTTCATATTCAAAACAAAGGTAAAGCTCTCCATTTTTTTCAACAAACCAGCTGCTCTGCCAGGATTGCGTTCATCCCCATGAACCATAGACAATACCTTCGTCACAGACTCCCACATGTTCTCAATACGAAGTAATGTGGTGAAATGAGAACCCCATCTTGTATCACCGGGTCTAACCAAGCTAGTTCGTTGATGCTTCCCTTTTCCAGAAAAAATCTCTCCACTATCCAATTTCTCTAAAATTGTATTACGATGTTCAGCAATCAAGTTATCTTTCCTTCGGCAAGATGAACTAGCACTAGTCACAATCAAACTCACATAGTTGAAGAAATCAGAGAATGATGAACAGCAAGTTGAAACAGCAACAATTACTAGCTGCAATTGATGAGCAAAGCAATGGACATAGAAAGCATATAGGTTTTCATCACGAATTTGTTTTTGCAAACCATTGAATTCACCTCTCATATTAGAAGCCCCATCATATCCTTGCCCTTGAAGTCTATGAATGGATAAACCATATTCGTCAAGAACATCTAGCAATGCCTTCTTCAATGACAGAGATGTTGTGTCCTCCACATGTTTGGTTGGTCCCTTCACCAAATAAGCCCTCCTAACATCATCTCTAATATCTGGATGGAATTGATCAATTGCTACACGAAGGGCCAGATCAGAAACAAGATGAACATCTGGATTGAAAACCGTAATACCTTCAACATCCTCTTCATGTGACAAAGGTTCTTGATCATTAACACCTTGTACTGTTTCCACTGGATGTGGCTCTTCTTGTCCTTCCGGTTCAGCAACAGCAACATTCAGATTGCTACTCTCTATTGGATGTGGCTCTTCTTGCCCTTCAGGTTCAGCAACAGCAACATTCAGATTGCCACTTTCATGAGTACTTGGCCCCAAGTTGCTTGCACTTGCCGAATTAGTACTAGAATAAAAGCTTCTCAAACCTGTAAAACTATTTAACAATTCAATTGATTACAATCAGAGATCAATCTCTATCTATTTAATTGACAATCAATTTGCATTTTGCAATGGGCAGTACGCCAGTACCTAATTTCTTGTACCGTTTCTGGCCCAATGGAGTTGGATTTGGAGCTGCCGGCCTCCTCGCCGTGCTAGACACATCACCAGCTCCAGCTTCGTCTCTCCCCTCAATGGCTTCATCTCCTCCCCCTTCCATCTCCTCTCCTGCCGCTCTGCTCTGCACTCGCTGTTGCTGGCCGCCGCTCGCAGGTCGCCGCCCCGCCGGCCGCCGCGCGCCGCAGCTCGCTGCGCCGCCGCTCGCTGCCCCGCTGCGTGCCGCCGCTTGCTGCCCCGTTGGGCGTCGCCGCGTCAACGAAGTGGAAGGGGAGGGGCGACTGGAGCCTGGAGCGCCGCGCCGCCGCCACCAGCGGAATGGTGGCATGGTGCGAATGGCGAATGGCGAGTACGATGCACCCCTGCCTGCTGCCTCTTCGCCTAGCCCTAAGGGCCAAAATGGGCCAGAAAATGGGCCGTTTAAGTTGTTGAGAAGACGGCCCACTGGCCCAGGCGCCCAGCAATCCTCTGTTCTTCTTCTACCTCGCGAGACGGCGACTTTTCGGCGGCGCTCAGCGCTCTGCTCCACGAACGACGACCGAAGAACTGCAGGGTACTAGTGGAGCTCGCCGGCGAGGACCTAGGGCGGCCGCCATAGCTCGCCCTATAGGTCGGTCCGCCTCTGTATAAGTAGCTTTAGACCTGGTAGTTCCTTTTTGCTGCGGGGGAAGTTGTTTAGCTTGGAATGGTTAACTGGTATCCCCAGCCGTTGTGGATGTGTAAACGCTATGGCTTTCAATAAAAGTCGAGGAAACTCTTTCAAAAAAAAATGGGGCGTGCTAGACGCCATCCTGGTCGGCAGGCAGCCGCTGTCCGACCAGGTGCGTGCATGTAGAAAATCGCGCGCGGAACATCGGTTTATAACTGACAGAACATCGCGGAACATCAGTGTACAACTGACAGGACATCGCGACAGTACCATCGGTGTATAACTGACAGAACATCTCGACAGTACCAGAACATTACGGAACATCGGTTTACAACTGACAGAACATCGGTGGAACATCGGGAACATCGGTTTACAACTGACAGAACATCGCGACAGTACCAGAACATTACGGCAGAACATCATGGAACATCGGAACATCGGTTTACAACTGACAGAACATCGGTGGAACATGGGGAACATCGGTTTACAACTGACAGAACATCGTGATACTACCAGAACATCACGGCAGAACATCACGGAACATCAGAAAATCGATTTACAACTGACAGAACATCGGTGGAACATCGGTTTACAAGCGCGAAACATCGCGGCGATAACGAGAACATCACGGAACATTAGAACATCGGTTTACAAGCGACGGAACATCGGCGGAACATTGGTTTACAACTAACAGAACATCACAGAGTAATGGGCCACGATGTTTTGGGCCGAAATCAGAAAAACATGCACGCAGTTGGAGGCTAGGTGGGGGTAGTCGGCGGGTGGCTGGGTGCCACCTGGTCGGCAAGGAAAATTTCCCAAAAAAAAAATCAGATCCTCCGAGTGAGTGCAGTGCCTGGATCGTATAGCAGGCCAGGTGAGAGTGAAACGGAATGTGATCCTGGCGGAAGTCATCTGCAGCGGCGGTTGGATTCTTCATCGGCATTCCCTTTTCTGTAAGATGGCACCAGAGGTAACACTAGTAGTAACAGTTAGGCATATCCGCATTTAAATTGCTAATTAAAATCCCATTTAAATTGCAGTGTGGCACATTCTCTCGCAGCAATGGCGACGCCGATGCGAATTCCACCTCCAGGGGCAGCAACATGGTAGGCAGATCCTGGGGGCCGCTCAGAACTGCAGAGGTGAGAGTTCTTCTTCTTCCCTGCAGATGAATGCCACTCAATGAAGTTTTGTAGTGCTTCAAATTTTTGTCTACTTCATACACAGCTTCAGAAGTCAAATCATTTGAAGAAACAAAGTTTAATCTAATCAGGATGCCAACATAGATAGAAACTTATGGTGACTTTATTTGTCCTCTGTGTTGCAGTCTATTCAGCATCATCCTTGGAACAGTTCTTGCAGCATCTCTTGCAGATCCTGGGGAGTGAATTTTGGGTTGGTAACTTTGCTGTCCTCTATGTATTTTGTATAGCCTGGAATGATTTCTTCGATGACAGCTTTGCGCAGCCTTTTTCTAAGCATAGGATCAGGGGCCTTCCACAGCTTCTGGGTTGTGTAGGTTTTCTGAAATTCAGACTCGAACTTGGAGAATGGGGAGTACTTTCTCCTGAAACACAGTGGTGTAGGATTGAACAATAACAACACCGGTCCCCAAGATACCTGCATATAGCTCTCTATATAGTGCTCGACTTTGCGAGTGATGGCTGCCACATCGACATTGATAGAAGGGATGAGACGGCCTTTGATGAGCCGCTCGCCTATGAAGTTTGAGTTGTTTGAGTTTACTGCAGCAGGCCGGAACGCGTTTTTTCCACGTCGTGTTTACAGACTGTCTCCTTGACCTGGGCCCAAAACAAAGCTGCTGCACTGGCCCACCACGCATGCATGTCTCACGCGGCAGCATGCAAGGGGTTAATCCAATACAGTAGGCCACAGTGAGAACGCCAATGTTTTCTCTTCCACTAGGACGACAAGACGACGGAGTGGGACGACGAGCACCGGCGGCCGTGCAGCGGGTTCGTGGAGGTGATGGCGCATGGTGCAGCTGGTAGCTTGTGTACACGTACTCCTTCTATTATAATATAAAAATAGTAGGTGGGGGAATTGCCCCGTTGAACCCTAAGAAAATAGTAGCCAAACATTTAGACCTGTATATTTGACCAAACTGCAGTGCTGAAGGAGAGGGAGTATGTAGTGACGAATAGACTAGTTTCAGAAGTAGTCAAGAACAAGAACGTGCCAGATCGAGTGGAAGATTAAGTTTCAAGGCAAATTTGCTATAAAACTAATCTCTCACATGACCACAAGCATATAGAGCACATAAACAAATAAGTTAGAGGAATTCGCTGACAAGAGAATGCTCACGTTATATTAGGAACAAACAAGCACTGAAAGTTGTTGAGAAGTCAGAGGAAGCAACATTATTTTCGGGTTGTGGTATATATAACTAAATAGAACTTGTGATAATAACTTGTATGGTTTGGTGCACTGGTCTATCCTTCAAATAGCTCCTCCAACATCTCTTCAAGTTCCTTGGGAGTGACTCTTGAGGTACATACAGCATTATCCTCCAAGAATTTTGTGAAGGCTGGAATGACTTTCTTGATGACGGCTGCCCGTAGCTCTTCCCTCAGCTCTGGATCTGGAACCCTCCAGAGCTTTTGCCTAGTGTAGGTCTTGTCAAACTTTGTCTCAAATTCATATTGTGCTGAGTATCTGGTGAAGCAACAATAATGCCTCTGTGTATGATCATGCAAAGGTTTTAGCACCGGTGTCCAGGATACTTTCATATAGCTGTCTATGTAACCATCGATCTTGTGAGTTAAGGCATACACGGGGACATCCACAAGCCGCTGATTTGTACGAAGCTGATGCCAGACAAAGTAGAAGTTGTTGATCAAGAATAGGAACCTGAGGCTCTGGTCTGGAAATGACTCTGACACTCTGGTGAGCTTTTCTTCTAGAGAACGGATCATCACCATGATCAAGTTGGTAGGAGGATCCACTGCAGATCGTTTGTAGCTAGCCGACAGCACAATGATGCAGCTTAGCGCAGACTTAGTGGCCTTGTGAATGCCAGTTCCTGACGCTGTAGAGTCGTCATGATGACGATCACGCGTCAAGGACGACATGAACTGAGTCTTGACATAGTCTCTTGTGTCCCGTATGGCCTCATCCAGCATCTCCAGTTTTGCTAGCAAGAGGCTGCTAATCTCACCGCTTGACTTTGTAGCTTCAGCGTGCAGCTGGATTGAGGAACGGAGACACCAGCAGTCCCAGAGCTGGACATGTTCCAAGGCAGCGGCGAGCGCGTCACGGACGTCTGCTAGTGCCTGGAATTTGTGAGCTGATGCCACTCCACCCTTACTGCCAGAAACAATCCGATGGTCGTCGTCGCTGGCACTAGGATCAATGATGTCCAATGCAACAACGACATCAACAAAAGGGAGCATATGCGACAAGGCTGCTGCAAAAAATCCTACCAGCTCTGACGTAGGTGGCCAGCAGCTGGTTTGTAGCTGCTGCTGTAGAGCTGCTGCTTCCTCCTCCTCCTCCTCCTGGTTAGGACTAGCTAGGACTAGGACTAGGACACCATCCAGTGAAGCTAGCGATGGATCTGCTGATGCCGTGCAGAGCTAGGACCCAGGTGCGTGCAGTGTGGTGGAGTCGCCTCGAGACGAAGGCCCTCCCTGCGGACGCATCCAGCTGAGCGAGGTGGAGAACCCAGCTGACCTGCAGCTCCCAGAGCCACCTGTCCAAGGGATCCGACGATCCATGGACGACGATGAGGTCCCTCATGTGCTCACGAATCTTGCCCTTGTCTTGCTCCGTGGCCGTTTCGCCGCCAACGTCCTCGTCCGCGTCTTGTTCTTCCACGCCCAACGTGGAGGTGTTGGGAGCGTGCATGAACAAATGGAGGACACGAGCAGCTGCAGCTGAGGCGCTGCTGTTGCTCATGGATGTGGTACTTGTGTTGGACAGGGTGGTGCCGGTACCTGAAGCAGTGGTGGTGCTACTGATGCCATAGCTGTTGTTGATGTATTCGCCGCCGCCGCCGCGCTCCCTCGACGACCTCCCTGCTCTCCGCCAGGTCGTAGCCGCCATGCCGGCGAGCTATGTAGCTTCTGCAAAAACTTGGATTAAAAAGTTAGATATATGGCCTGTTCCCTGCAGCTGCAGGGACGTTCAAGCTGCTGCAGCAGGTACCGCCTATAGCTCTATATACTAGCAACCTTACGATAATGCATGTGCATCACTGCCAAATTGCCAATGCATTTCGTTAGCTACGGTCTTGTTGACTTGACCTTATGATAATGCCCCCGTTTTCAAAAAGTGTGTTGTACGTGTTCACACGTACACACCGACAAAACCTTACTTGGCCTGGCCGTAATTGTACTGCCTATTTTGTTTTTTTTTTATTGAACTACTGCCTATTTTGTGACTAGGACAGTTGATTATAGAACAATGGAATGAACACTGAAGAGAGAGCGTGGCATCCACGAACGCGCGCGGTCGTTTCGGGACGCGTTGTGGGCCCAAAAGAAAGCAGCTGCAATGGCCCACAATGCCTGCCTCGCCCGGCACAGCAGGCAAAAGGTAGGTCTAGTGCAGTGGACCGGAATGCGTGGACGATACCAGGCCAAGCCGGACGGAGGACGCCGGCGGCGGTTGGGCCGAGTTCCACGCCTTCACCAAGGACGCCGAATAGAAGGCCCACCAGGCCGCTCCGCTTCCGCTCCAAGTCAAAGAGGAGGACTAGGCCCAGGCAGAGGCCCAACCACCACACATGGGATGATCTTTCCATATACTTTCGGAAAAAGTCTACTTGTAGTACTCCAACTTCTTGCAAAGTCTAACTTTCATCCCTCATCTTTAAAACCAGAGATAAGCAGTCCTTCATCTATTCAATCCGTGCAGTTAATCTCCCTGGCTGGTTTTGAGGCTGGTTTTTGCAGCGCTGGCACCAATGTCAGATTGGCCCATGTTGACTCAGCCAAACGGAGCCAACAGCGGCGGCAGGCCAGCACGCGGCGGGGCTGGAGGAGGCGTGGCGATCCTGTGGAGGCGAGCTAGCGGTTCAGCTGAACCCGCGATGATGGCGGCCAGCACGCGAGGTGGAGCAGCAGCCTGCACAAGGCTTCACGAGCTCGGCGAGAGGATGCTGCTCGAGCTGGCGAGCTGCCCCCATTCGTCCCCGCGCCTAGCACACCGTTGCCTCCGCCGACGTGCTTGTCCATGCCCACCATCTACGTCGACGGCGTCACGCGCTGTGGAGTTCTTGTTCAAGTCGTGACTCCGCCCGCGCCACTCGACCTTCACGGGCACGGTTCGCGTTCGCCGAGAATGCGACGAGGACGCCAAGGCTCCTCGGCTAGCAGCGCGGGCGGGTGGGCGCCGCGAACGGTGGCTGGCAGGCGGCCGTCAAACGGGGTAGCGGCAGCGCCATGGCAGCAAGTGGCGCCATGACCTCGATGCGGAAGTGGGGGACCTCGCGGCTGACTCGTCGTCTGCTTCTTCTCCATTAACAGTGCTCTGCTTCGTCTTCCTGGCCGTGGTGACGAGTATGGGCAAAGGTATTCATGTATTTTTGATTTTATTTTTAGGAGGAAAAAGGAAGTATATGATGTTGGCATGATGCCTTGATGATGTCATCAAGCTAATAACAGGGCGCATAGAGCACGCAGCGATGGTGTCATCTTCATCGATGAGCTCCCGTATCAGGGCCCAGTCCTGCACATCGTCGGAGTCGAGCAAGGAAGAGTGGCAACGAGCGCGTGCCACCTCGCCGTAGGGCTCATCACCGTGGCCCAGCTCACCCTCCACTTTGGCTCGTCGTACATGCTGCTGAACTTTGATGGGACGCCGCTGGGCAAGCTCGGCTCTAGCCATGGCACTGGCGAGCGGACGGAGTGGGGAGGCCGCCGATGGCGGGTCTGTACTGTCCGCCGCGGGTGGGTCTGTTGGAACGGAGAGAACGCGAGGTGTCTGTCCAGCGCGCGGCGATGGCGTTCACAGCCCCGCGTGCGCTCAGCCCGCGGTGGCGATGGCGCCCAGGTCCCCGACGCCTCGTCGCCGCCACTAGGGGCTCCGTTTGGCTGAGTCAACATGCCCCATTCGGCCAGCGGGTGCAAAAACCGGCCTCAAAACCAGGCAGGGAGGTTAACTGCACGGATTGAATAGATGAAGGACCTCTTATGTCTGGTTTTGAAGATGAGGGATGAAAGTTAGACTTTGCAAGAAGTTGGAGGATTAAAAGTAGACTTTTTCCTATACTTTCACGTACACTTGAGCAAAAGTCGGGCTGGACTGAGTTTTTTCCCCCGAACAAAGAAGAATATGATATTATTATTACAAGCGCTCTAGTTTAAAAAAATACCCACACTATGGAAAGCACAACTTAAAATCTAACCTGTTAGATGTTTTCTTCTTCTTTCTGCCATCGAAGAATTAGAAAAACTGGTCTAAAAAGTGTTCTCCCTAGTCCTTTATTGTGGCCAGATCTAACCACAGCAAACTAGAGAAGAGACTGAGAAAATTATTCCGACGGTGACATCATCTCCGCCTTGATGTCGTCGTCCGAAAATAAAAAAGGTCTTCATGTTGGCAATGTCGATGAAGATGCTGACGCCGAAGTTATCGTCCTCATTTTCAACGGAGCCGTCATGGAGAAGACGATTCCAAGTTTCTCCTTCACCATCGCCGGAGAGAAGGAGAAGATAAACCACCAATAATGAAAAATTTAGCACGAAAAGACACTAACCCTAAAGACTCAATCTATTAGGAAAAACTTACTTAAAAATAATGGATCTCTACTCTCTTCAGCCTCCGACGTGATGTCGGAAGAGAAGAGAGGGGGACCAGCGGTGGTGGACGGTGAGGGAACGGTGGCGGCGACAACTGCCCTAATCCTTGCTTTATTAATAATGCGTTCTTATCTGATCCGTCCCGTCGTCACTCAGTACCCTTTTGGGGCTTAGCTTGTTGGCCAGCGCTGAGTTCAGGCCAGGCCAGTAAAAAAAGGCCAACTTGATTCAGGCCTTTTACAGGTGGCCAACCAATACCCATGGCAGAGGTTTGAGGCTACGGGTGGCAAATATATAAACGATGGCACGAGCTGCAAAAACATTAATTGGTGCAGTCCGTGCCACAGCGAACACTACAAGAGCATCCTCAACAGTTGAGTCAATCTCCTAGCTCATATGTTGCCATGTCTCCCAAGAGATAGCACATAAGACATTCTCTCTAAGAGTGACTCTCAGACTAACTTATTGTGGGCCATGTATCACATTTTAACTCACTTACCCACCTCCGTCATTTATTCTCTCTGACGAACTAACGAAGATGAACACAGCTCCGACCATGGTTGTTGGTGGCGCCGCTGCTCAAGCAACGAGTGAGCGAGTAGCCCACGCCGCCAGCTCCTCCATTTCCAGGGCATGCGTCGTCCTCGCCTGCAGTAGCAGCGCACCGCCGGCGCTACTGCTGACGTCCTGTGCTCGTTTAGGGGCTAAGTCTTGCAAAGACTATAAATGTAAATTTCCATGTACTCGTTGCAATTAAGTAAGGATTGGGGTCAACCCAAACCCTAGCTCTCAGCTCTCCAGCCTCCGGGGCGCCGCCCCCTCCTTCTCTCTCGCGTGCGCGCCGCCAGGCCGCCGCGCCCACCCCAGCCGCCGCCCAACGCGCACGAGTGCGCGCGCTAACCCTAGCGCCGCCGCCGGCGCCACCACCTCCACGCCGTGCGTAAGCCCTAGGGCTGCGCCCTAGTCGCCGCCCCTCCGTCTCCTCCGCCCCCGGATCGCCCTCCACGTGTCACTGATACGCCGGACCCCTTATAGTTCGCTTCTCTAAAATAAGATTCCAAACGTTAACACTAAGCTATAATAACATTTTGTTTCTTTTAACCATTTTTGGAGTCCCAAATATATGTATTTGGCCATAACTTGACCGTTTACCCCCAGGCCTTCAAAACGCGTCTGTAGGGGCTGCTTTGGGTTTTTTTTTTTTTTTTTTTTTTTTTTGACGAATGGCTGCTTTGGTTTTAAATGAAGATCTAAAACATTTAGCGGCAGGCCGGCAGCCCTTTTGTCAGGACCTGGATCAAGGCCCTGACTGTTTGTGGCACTGGAACCGGATTCAGAGAGGAAGTTCAGAACAAGAACGAAGGATACAGGCAGAATTCCGTATTCATATCATCGATAATGATTCAATTCAGTTGCATTCGACGCCTTTTAAACACGCCACAGGCCACCGCCTAACAGCTGACTAACAGAAATATAACGGCTGCAGAAAGTAATGGTTCGACAACAGCCTGACTGCTACAGTCCAGCCATCGCCATCGGTTGCCCCTGCCTGGGCAGCCAGGCCATCAGCGGCCGCTGCCATGCCTGCAGGAAACGTACTGAACATATCAAAAACTGGACTAACTGGACTGAGGTGCATGCTATGTTTAGATCTATGCAATCGCATATCCATCAATAGAACAAGAAGCACGACATGCATGCTATATTTAGACCTGATAATGACCGATGGCCTGAGATGCTACAAAAGCATGCAGTAATAATACCTCCTGGAGAAGATGGCGTAGGAGCCGCCGCTGCCATGCCTGCATGAGCCGCGGCCATGTCCAGCTCCTGGACCGCCTGGACATCGGGGCCATGTCCAGCTCCTGGACCGTCTGGACATCGGGCTTAATGAAGCACGTGCAACGCATGATTTCGAAAAAAAAAAAAAAGACATCGTGTGCCATCTTCATCCCTAGGGCGTCCAGCACTTGGCCATCTCCACCTTGGCCGGCCGTGGCCAGTCGTCCAGCACCACCGTGGCCAGCCCTAGGTCGCTCGTTGTCTGATGTCGTGCCCGCACGACGAGGCTGCGCGATGGTGCCTGGATGGCCACCGAAGGGAGAAGACCCGCCGCCGTTGGGGGCTCACCGGGCGACGGCGGATCGCCGGGAAGAGGCGGCGCCATGATGGGCCGGCGGCGGGCAGCAGAGGAACAAGCGGGCGCGACGCGTGTGTCGGGTGAAACAAAATGTTCGAGGGAGTCGAAACGTCGATCTATTAGGCGTACAAGGCTGAAGGGCAATACAGTCATTAAGAGAACATACATGTATTTTGAATTACCAAATTGATTAAAAAGAAACAAAATATCGTTATAGCTTAGTGTGAACGTTTGGAGTCCTATTTTAGAGAAGCGAACGTTAGGAGCCTTATTTTAGAGAAGCCACTTGTTTGGAGTCCTATTATAGCCAATTTCTCGAAAGGGGGAGGGTGGGAGGCGGCGCCGGGACGGAGAATAGCATCGCACGAGATCCGGATGAGCGAGCTGGAATGAAACTCGACGGCCTCAGCGGGGGTTTTAACCGGTTTCATCTCCTGGGTAACCGTGCGGGTTTTTTTCCTCTCTTCTCATAAATACATTGTCAACTCAGCAGATTTTGTGATTGGGCATAGCATTAACTAGAAATGAAATTCCATTGAGAGTGGCCTTATGTGAGGCTGATAAACCATTTATCCATGTCCGATATGACCGTAGTCTTAATATAAAGTCTCTCAAACTATCACCCATTCCGTGACCGACGGGCATGAAACTACTCAACTGTCCTGGCCAATGAGGCTGGATGCATGTCTCTTCTTGTCCGACAATGCAAGGAGATCATCAGTTGTTCCATGATCGATGAGGCTAGAACTAATTATTTGTCTTGACTGGCAAGGCTGGGCACGTTTCTCTCCTTGACCGATGAGGCTTGGAGATCATCACCCTTCTATGAGAAATTCAGCTCAAGTGATTTAATAAGTCTGTCGTGTGATCTATTGAATGAGCACCAATCTAGGACATGTATATTTGGAAACTTGCTAGCTAGGTCATGTAACTTAGAGATGATGTAATAAGGAAGCATACCATTATCGAGTAATAATCCTTAAAGTGGCATTTCTACCGAAGTGCTGTGTGTGGCATGGTATTCACAAGATGAATCCAAACAAAAGTACATCACATGTAACGAAGAAAATAGCGGTTCCATTTTCCTGCATACTACTAACTAATCATGATTACACTGATCATTTGGAGATGCACAATGATAATGGATGACAAAGTAGCACAAATGCCACCCTTTTTCTTCCTTTGCGCCTTAGCCATTGTGAGATGTGCAGCCCAATGTCCTTGTTGAGGATATTGATCTCCCCTTTCTTTTCCTCCAATTTTTGCCTTCATTTTCTCAATCTCACAATAATTTTTAGCATCAAGTGCCTCAGTTTTCAACATCACCTTTGCATACTAAAACCTTCTCAGCATCTAGTGTTCCTTGGATTGAATTATTCTCATTATTCAAGGAAGAATGCTTGCCATAAATTTCATCACAGGATGCTCGTAGCTGTGACATTGAAACACTAAGCTCCTCCAACTCAACTCTTAGGTTATCAGCTTGAGCATCCATGTCACACCCTACTTCCTCGGCTGCTTACTTTTGAACTCCTTTAATTTTAAATCTAAAGGAAAAGCCTTTTTGCAAATTCTGGTGTATATTCTTGGGTGGACCTAGGATTTAACAGAGGGTCTGAGAGGTTAACAATGGGACTAGGATGTTAGTGTACTGTGTCGTGAGCCGGGTGTGCCACTGTGCTGTGGACCATGAGTGTGTGAGTGTGGTCTTCGTGTACCAGGTGCATGAAGGATTTGGTTGTAGTGGATAGGGTGTGTGTGTGACTGACGTGGGGAGCCATGTTGAGCCTTGGAGTTCGTGTACTGTGGTGGCTGACGTGTGGAGCTAATGGGGGAGACGTGGCACGGTGGGGTGGGTTGGTTTTTTTGAGGTGGCACGCGGCGGTGGAATCGAGGAGTTTTTCCATGAGCTACAGACTTCTCGTTGCTGGCATCTATCGCTCACCGCTGGTGATGAGATCACCATTAGGGTGATCCTCTCAGAATAGGGAGTTCACCAGAGGGGTTGTGGAGCGAGGAGAGGTCGGGAGCGATGGTGTGGACTCGCCGGAGGTTCGGGTGGTGACGGCGCTAAGTGGAGATTATGGAGGGGCAATTTTTGGTTGGGATTTTAGGCTTGGCTACGCTCAATGAGTGCTCCTAGACATGCCCAGCTAGTTAGGTGGCCCTATGGGGTCTCGTTGGTGTCCAACCACGGTGGTGGGGCATGGTGGGCGGTGTGGATATTGGGTGGCTTAGTTCTGGCTGATGCAAGAAGGGAGAGACAGAGAGGAGGGGTGAAAGGTCCTTGTTTGGTTTTGGTAATTGAGTGACAACCTTAGGTGGACTAACGGTGTGATTGTGAGAATACACAGGAGATTAGTCCACAGGTGATTTGATGGAGGAGCTCATTGCATATGAGACATGACATGGAGTCATGTGACCAAGATGGTGAAGATCAAGATGAGGCTTGGCTCGATGGACCGGGTGCACGTGTGAAGGGCAAGTCGAGGCTTTGAAGCGATGGACCTAGGAGATGGTGAAGCTTGAGCAAGACTTGGTGCCAATGGACCAACGCAACGGTGAAGAGCAAGTGAGGTCAAGATCAATGGACCAAGAGCGTCACATGATAATATGAAGTGGATCATATCATTTGGTGATCGTGTCGGTGCATGTGTTGCATTGGCACATTGGAGGAAGATGGACGAAATGGAAATGCGCAAGGCAAAGGTATAACCATAGGGCATTTCATTTTGCCGGTCATAGGTGTGTAGAGAAGTTGATGACCGGGTTTAGGATAGATGGTTGTACTATCAAGAGGGGCAAACTTGTTTGCATATCGGTCATCTAGTGCCACTCGAGTGCTCTAACATTGCAACATGCTAGGATTGAGTGGCCTGGTGAGTTCAAGAGAAAATCCTTTGAAAAATGATTGTGAAAATGCTTACACACAACTACATAGTGATGTACACTCGGTGGTGTTGGCACATTTGCAAAGGTGGTGGAGTTTGTAGGGTAGAGTTGGGTTTGGGTCCCTCTCTCCCTCCCGCCGAGCTTGCTCGGCGGGATTCGGCGCTTTTGGGAAAATGAAGTGCCTATTTTCTATGGCGCTGAATGCAAATCTTTGGTGAAAACATGCTAACTCTCGAGCACAAGGTGGTACACTTGTTGGTTAGCATGTTTGTGCTTAGGTGGAAAAAGAGGCGAAGTCAGCGGAGTGTTTCTCATCGGACGCTGGTGGGAGTAGCATCGGACGCTGGGCCAGCGGCCGACATGTTGTCGGTCGTGCGGCGCAGTGGAGGTGCGCGTCTGGCGCGTCCAACGGTGCTGCGTCGGATGCATGACGTTAGCGTCCGACGGTGCGGTGTTGGCAGCGTGCGCGTGAAGTGAACGCGTCGGACGCTGGGCTGTAGCGTCCGACGGTGGTCCGTTTGGCACATCCGACGGTCAGGTGGTTTTACACCCTCTCTGGACTGCGTTCGATGGTGCATCTGGCGCGTCCGATGGGTGCGTCTGACGCATCTGACAAGTGGGTTATGAGTGCTTTTGGAGACTTAGCCGTTGGCGGCAACGGTAGAGTTCAAATGACTAGTGACACGTGGCGTTCTGAGGAGCGTCGGACGCTGCGGTGCTGCGTCCAACGGTAGGCGTCGGACGTTCGACGCTTGTGTTTTTCACCCAGTGAAGGGGCAACGGCTAGTTCGGCCCATGGGGTTATAAAAGAACGTGTTGGCCGGCCTTGGCCGGGTGCTGAGCACACTAGGGCCTTTGTGGCTTGTGTGGTGGTGCTTGAGAGCCCTCTAACTCACTTGTGCTTGATAGTGATCATCCAATCAAGTGAGAGAGCGATTCTAGTGCGATTGCATTGAGACATTGCATCGAGTGGCACTAGGTGTTCGTGTTGCAAGCCGGTGTGCTTGTCACTCTTAGAGGTTGCCACCTCCTAGATGGCTTGGTGACAAGAGACTCCGTGGAAGCACGCGTGGAGATTGTGCGGTGCTCCGGAGGAGGATTTGTGAGGGGTATTGTGCTCACCCCGCGGGGATCGCGAAGAGCAACTTTAGTAGAGCTCGTGGCTTGGAGGATCTCCATCTTGTGTTGGTCTCACTGCACCCGCTGAGGGTTTGGCTAGGAGATGTCAATTAGCATGTGAACCTCCAAGTGGGTGTATCACCACAAGAGGACGTAGCTTAGTGGCAACCAAGTGAACCTCGGTAGAAATCGCCGTGTCAACTTGTGTCCACACTTCGCGGTGGTTTGCAATCTTCTTCATGAGCTTGTATTTACATTCTTTACATTCATAGCTTGTGTAGTTTGCTCTAGTGGCTAGTTAGCTTGTGTAGCTTGCTTGTCACCTTCTTGCTTGTGTAGCTAGAAGTAGAGTAGTTGCTTTGCTTAGCTTGTGTAGTTAAGACAAGTTTGAGCTCTTGAGTTCGGCTTGAGTAGCCTTGTCCTTGAGCATCTAGTGAGCTTAGGTTGTTGTGTAGGTGCACACCCGCTTGCCAAAGTACCAGTTGAGAGGTTTGTGTGACCTTGCAAGCTAAGGACTCGTTTAGTGTGCACTAGCTAGATCAGCACCTTGCTTGCTTGTTTAGGACTTTTTACAAGGTGCATCTAGAGTCTTAGTTAGAGGGGTGAAGTCTTGTCTAGGCTAATCATTTTAATTTCGCACTTGTATTGGTTAGCTAGAGCGATTAGTTTTTAAAAGGATTGTTCACCTCCCCCTCTAGTCTGCCATCTCGACCTTACAGGGGTGGAGCTCTGGTGCTCACCAGCTGGTCATTTGGGCCTGGAGACGCTCATCGATGGTGAATTGACGCGGTGGCCGGAGATGCGAAAGGAGGTTGAGATGGTGAATTTGGAGGGGTAGAACGAGAGCTCTGTCTTGGCTTGGCTTGTGCTGGTGATGCTCAACTTGAGTTCATTGTGGAGCTTACTAGGATCTTGCCCCTATTTATAGGTTGCGGGGAATGAGCTCACTAGGGATGAGGATCCCAGTTCAGAATTCTTCCCCGTTGGGCCTTGTCAAGGCGCAGGTGGGCAGGCGGTGGTGCAGGTGACGCGTGTTTGGGTGTAGAGGGCAGGACGATGGGACGCGTCAAGCAGGTTACGACGAAGAGGGGCATCACGGGTTTCATCAGGCCATTCATGGCGCTGCCATGCTTGGTGTGGAGGAGAAGCAGGGGAGGAAAAGAGGAAGGCTAGGGGTTTAGGCCGTCCTGAAGGGTTGAGCACGTGTGTTGCGAGCTTGAGCTAGCGATAGTGCTCAGGGTAATGGGATGGTTTAGGATAGGCCATCCATTGCGCAATCACGCATAGCAAAGAGGGAGAAGGGGAGGGGGAAGGGCAATAAAGGCGGCACTTAGTGAGGTGACAGTTCGAGTGGTAGGTGACGATGGCTGGGCAGCGCTAACCTGATGGTAAACAATGTGCACATGCGTTCGAGCGGAAAACGACATAGGGAAGAAGACAGATGGAGCGAGCGACGCGAGGAGGAAGAGAGAGCTGATAGGTGGGGCCCACCTATCAGCATTGGAGAGAGAGAGAGAGAAATGAGCACTAGACCACTGGCTGGGCTGGCGCGGGAGGAGAGAAGAGAGGGGGGGTGCTGGGCCGGCCAGCTAGAATGGGCCTGGGCGTGGAGGAGAGCAGAGACAGGGAGGAGGGGAGCTGGGCCACCAGTTGGGCTGGGGTGGAGTGAGGGAGGGCTAGGCTCTAGATAGGGTTTAGGCCGGGTTAGGTTTAGGTTTCTATTTTTATCGTCTTTTGTTTGAATAGAGTTTTGAGTAGATTTGAAAAGACTTTGAATTTGGGGTTGATTTCAAGGAATTTTTGTGTGCCACCAAATGACTCGTCAAACAAACACTCAAGCATACAAGTAGTTGTTGGAGGTTTTCAAAATATTTTCAAAGGCATTTGAGAATCCCATTAGGGTTAATTCAATCTATTTTTTTATAATTCAAAAGGTTCAAATTTATAGTGGTTTTTGGCACTTAGCAAAACAAAGGGTGTTATAATATCCAAAGCTTTTGGGTGTTTGTGTTGGTGGCGCCATGCGCCATGGGGTTTGCAAAAGGCCAGGGATAGCAAATTAGGTCTTGCTGGTAAGCTGAGATGTAACCATATCTAGAACACAACTCTAGCCCTAGCAGTGGTAATCTACTGCTAGCGAGTTGTATGCATGCATCTCTAAATCCATTCACTCTCTTGCGGCGTGGTATTCACAAAATGAATCCAAACAATAACACGGCGCATATAACAAAGGAAATAGAGGTTCCATTTTACTGCATAGTACCAACTGATCATGATTACATAGTAAAACAATAGGTCGACATCACTAATCAATTTTCACCTTCATTTTCTCAATCTCACCATAATTTCATCATCAAGTGCCTCAATTTTTGACATCAACTTTGCACGCTTAAACCTTCTCAGTATAAAGCTCCTTGGATTGAATTCTTCTCATCATTCAGGGAAGATTGTTTGGCATAAAGTTTGTCATAGGATGCTCATAGCTATGATATTGAAACACTGAGCTCCTCCAACTCAACTCTTATTAGCTTATCAGCTTAAGCATCCTTGTGACGTCCTACTTCCCCACCTTCTTACTTTTGAACTCCTCTAATTCCTTCATCAATGCCTTCTCAGCATCATATGCCTTTGTAGCTGCCTCATTTGCCTCTTCCAACACCCGTGCCTCCTTCCTTTTGTCCTCCAATTGCCTTTGGAGTCCACCCTTTTTCGCCTTACATGCCTCCAATTTCAATTTGAGTTTAACCTTTTCCTCCATACACTCCTCCAATTCCCTTTGGAGTTCATCCTTTGTCACAGTATACTCCTCCAATTCTAGCCTAATCTTTTTTTCAATTTCCAATTGGAGTTCAATCTTTAATTCGAGTTCCAAAATGAGTTTAACCTTTAATTCGAGTTCGACTTTGAGTTTAGGCTTTGCCATCAAACACACATTCAATTGAATTTGGAGTTCACTAATTTTCACCCTACACTCAGCCAGTTGCTTTAGGAGATCAGCCTTCAACTCGAGCTCGCGGGATATACCTGACGTTCATTAATTTTAGTGGGGGATTAGTGGGAGAGATGCGAATACGACCACACTACCCAGGAATTGGACATTGAAAAAATGATGTCTTTTTACTCACCTTGTTCGTTCTTTTTCCTTACGTTCTTCTTCTTCAATCTTCTCTTTTTCCTTACGTTTTTCTTCAATCCACCAGTCCGCAAGCTTGTCTCGCAACAACCACGGTTAAAACTACGCCTCCAACTGCTAGACCCAATGGAGCCACCACAGCCAATCCTTCAACCCTTCTGGATTGCAGCTGCGAAAAGACTTCACCCACCATCAGTGGTGAAGTTAGAGCAAATTAGAGGGTGATACGCTTGCCTTGTGAGTGCATAGACAAGTCTAACAGAGAATTAAATTCTCTGTTTTTGCATTTTTTGGGTGGTGCATTTGCACTTCCTGCTGATAACATACCTTCACCAATGCCCACAATGAAATCGTCTCCATGTTCTGGAGACTTGTAGAGGTCGGTGGCTTGCGGCCGTCGTCGCTCTCCTGGCGCTGCTGTTGTCACGCACTCGCTGGAGTTGGAAGACGCTTCCGCTGTAGAAGCTATACATGGGGGGTCAATATAAGTAGGGGGGAGAGAGAGGGGGGGGGGCGAGAGAGGAAGGGAATGTGTACGAGGAAGCAGGAAGAAGCAGAGGAGAGAAGGGATGGAGTGTCGGTGCTGAAGAGGGAAGAAGCAGAGGGGAGGAAAAGGATGCAGTGAGAGAGAGAGAGAAGCTTGCGGCCCAGGCAGGAATCCCTGGTGACAGTCTGAGTACCTTAACCAAATAGCAAGCTCCTGCGGTCCTGTCTGGCTCACGGGAAGGAACTCAAATAAATTGTGCAACCTGCTGTCAATGATACTATACTGACAGACGAGCATACATCATCAGACATACATGAGCAGCGATATTCTCAAGGATATTAAATCTCCGAATTTGTCTGCAGGGAGGCGGACTTTAAATTACAAGTTCTGTAAAAGTTTCAGTGCATTTGAAATATATATGGAAAGGCCCCCAAACAATTCCCTCAGCCGGCAGCATGAGCCATTCAGCCAAACATGCAAATATGTTCTGTCAAGTTCCTGACGATGTGCAGGGTATGCATCCACCACGCCTACGCCTGTTAGTGAGATTATTTCAGGCCATGCATGTAGCTCGCCTGCAACTAGCAGTCATAAGGGATAAATCACTGAATCAATGCCTTGGCTTTTGGTAACTTGTACGCTTCATTTTCCAGAGCACATGTTAATTCACATGAATATTTCGTAAGGCCCTGTACACTCATGCCATGGGCCTCTCAAATCATTTCATAAGCAAGCCGGCAATGGCACCAATTCAATGCAAAGGTGTCTGATCAAAACGTTGAGGCCTGGGTTGTGCAAACCACACATCAGTGATAAGCGCGCAGACCTAGGGATGAAAACGGGCAGCTGAGGCGTGGTTTCTAGAGCTAGAGACAGATGGGTACAAGCCGCTGGCCTAGCTGTGCCCCTAGAGACCATCACGAACCGCCCCTCTAAAAAGGTCCGTGTAGTAGTGACAGTTTTTTTTTACCGTTATTGTTGCGATTAGGATGACTCTTGAACCGAAAGAATAGTGGAGATGCCGGATTTCATGTGTAGAATTAGAACGCAGTTGGCAAGTCTGCAGTTGTGTATTGTACTGCATTGCATTCATGCCAATGGCTGCTGCTACCGCTACATGAGTAGGGACAGACATCTGACCCTAATGTGGTGTTGTGGTGTAGTGAATTAAGCACATTGCCAATTGCTAGTTTTCAGTCAGATGAAGAATTCCAAGCTACTGTATTTCGTAAGAAACCGATCGTTTTACTTGCCAATTCTCAGTCGGATGAACAAGCATATGTCTGATCCATCATATCCTCCGAGTGAGTGCAGTGCCTGGATCGTATTCGTATAGCAGGCCAGGTGAGAATGAAACGGAATGTGATCCTGGCGGAAGTCATCTACAGCGGCACTTGTATTCTTCATCGGCATTTCCTTTTCTGCAAGATGGCACCAGAGGTAACACTAGTAGTAACAGTTAGGCATATCCGCATTTAAATTGCTAATTAAAATCCCATCTTTAACTCTTTCTGAACATTTGCATGGCCCTGCAGGTCAAGGCAGTGCAGTTGCAGTGTGGCACATTCCCTCGCAGCAATGGCGACGCCGATGCCAACTCCACCTCCAGGGGCAGCAACATGGTAGGCAGATTCTGGGGGCCGCTCAGAACTGCAGAGGTGAGAGTTCTTCTTCTTCCCTGCAGATGAATGCCACTCCAGAACCAGAGGTGCGTACAGTTCTGAACTTCTGAATGATCCGGTTGCACCTGCACACTGGAACTGGAATGTTTTATTCAGTTCACAGTAACATTGTAATCGTCGTCCAGGATTTTCAATTTCGATTTTTTTAGAAAAAAATCGGCCACCCCTGAAATTACCGAAATTCGCGAAATTTGGCAACTGGTTTCTTGTGGGTTATACAACATTTTGACCTCCTTTTAATGAAATACATGGCATATGACACAATCATGAAAAATAACTCGTTAAGAGAATGACAATGCTGGATGCTTGGTTTGAAGAGAGAAAAAAAACAGTAAGCAAGCACCATCGGTGTTGGTACAATCCTGCGAGGCATAAGGTACATTACATACAGCTATGAGCTATCGGCTGCTCCACATTTATAGTGCTTTAACATGTATTCAGACATGAATAGCACAGGGTGATACAAATTACCAAATGAAGTTTTATAGTGCTTCAAATTTTTGTCTACTTCATACAGAGAAGTGTCTTCAGAAGTCAAATCATTTGAAGAAACAAAGTTTAATCTAATCAGAATGCCAACATAGATAGAAACTTATGGTCACTCTATTTGTCCTCCGTGTTGCAGTCCATTCATCATCCTTCGAACAGCTCTTTCAGCATCTCTTCCAGCTCCTTGGGGGTGAATTTTGGGTTGGTAACTTTGTAATCCTCAATGTATCTTGTATAGTCTGGAATTATTTTTTCGATGACAGCTTTGCGCAGCCTTTTCCTAAGCCCAGGATCTGGGACCTTCCACAGCTTTTGGGTAGTGTAGGTCTTGTAAAATTCAGACTCGAACTTGGACAGTGGGGAGTGGTTTCTCCCCAGGAACAGTGGCGCAGGACTGGACAAGCATGCCAACACCGGTGCCCAAGATACCTCTATATAGCTCCGTATATAATGCTCGAATTCGCGAGTGACGGCTGCCACATCGACTTTGACACAACAGTATTTGAGCTTCTCCCGTATAAAGTTTGAGTTGTTGAGCAGGAATAAGAACATGAGGCCTTTCTCTCTGAATAATTTTGACTTGGTGATGAGCTCTTCTTTAAGACAAGACACCATCCCCGTGATGAGGCTGATTGAAGTTGAAGGTGGTGCCTCTAGAAGTCCAGTCTGAGGCACATGCTTACCAAGGCTAGCTGCTTCAGATACTAATGGGCTCAGTGTGCAGTTATTGCGCAGCAGGAAGTTGATGTGCTCCATTTCTAAATAAGTGGCCTCGTGAATGTCCGATGATCCATGTGGAGTTTCAGTACCTGACGAGTACTCCTCCATTGTCTTGTGGGCACGAGTCCTAGTCTCCTTCTCCAATGTGCTCCATATGGCCTCAACCGCCTTGTCCTGCTTTGCTGACAAGAGGTTTAACATTTCCTTCTCGATCTTTTCTACTTCTTCGGAGGGCGTCAGATGGAATTGCAATCTGAACCCCGATAATGCCTTGGACAGAGCACCATGTAAACTGATATGGCTACGGAGAGAGAGTGGGGTGTGTGGTGGCCTATGTATAGGACGAAGAGGTTTGCTAAACATGACATCAATAAAAGCAAGCATTTTCGAGATGGTTTCTTGGACAAACAGTGCAAACTGTAGTGGATCCAGTCTAGTAGCGTGTTTCCCTTTCCCTCTCTCGTAGAAATCTCTTCCACTTCCTCACTAATATCAGGCATGCCCACAGAGCCATCACCATGGTAGGGAAAGAAAGAAGTAGTGTCACGAATGGTTACCATGATTTCTGTGAGAGCTCGGGTCCAGATCCGTATGTCGTAATCATCATGTATTCTAGGATAATCAGCGAGGTAGAGAACCCAGCCGACACCCAACTCCTTGAGCCACCTTTCCACGGCAAAGGCACCCATGTCGTCGCCGCCTCTGATGCTGCGATTCTCCGACGGCTCACGGAAGAATTCCTGAACCAGGCTTTGCATGTGTTTCATCTTCTTGTCGACCTCCAGCATTTCCTTGGTTTCTATGCGGAGCTTCTTGATTGGTTGAACAAACTCGGCATCCTTTTCATCATTCTGCAATTCCAGTTGCAACAAGGCTGCCTGCTCCGCAGAGAAGGTAGAGTGGCGAGAGCCGCCAGATGTGCAGGCAGTTGAGACTATGGTACCTGATCTGGAGCTGCTGCTAATGGTGTAGGAACTAGATCCGGTTTCAGTTTCCTCGTGGCACCGGTAGCTCCAAGAAGGCCCCCCGCCGCCATCCCTGCCCGTCGCCTCCATGCCAATTGCCAAGAAGCTAGAATTGCTGGAGTGGGCGTTTGCGTTTGGAACTGAACTTTTGTTTTGGATTGAAGAGAGAAGGTGGTGGATGATCATGATAGATAGTGTGGCCTTTTCAAAGCTTTATGCCTGGACGTGGGCTGGCGCCAGGACGCGCTTTTTCCACGTCGTGTGTCTTTTACCTGGGCCCAAAACAAAGCTGCTGCACTAGCCCACAATGTCTTTTTCGTGAGAGAAGGACAGCGGCGGCGGGCGCCAGTGGGCCGAGTTCCACGCCTTCACCTGGAGATTTCAAGGACGCCGAAGAGAAGGCCCACCAGGCCGCTCCGCTTTCTCTCCAAGTCAAAGAGGAGGACTAGGCCCAGGCACACCACCAATCCATATACGTACTTCCACGGGACACTTGAGCAAAAGTCGGGCTGGACTGAGTTCGGGCCAGGCCAGTAAAAAAGGCCAACTTGATTCAGGCCTTTTACAGGTGGCGAACCTAGACCCATGGCCATGGCGCGACCTGCAAAATATTCATTGGAGCAGCCCGTGCCACGGCAACACTATAAAAAAGAAAAAAAAACAAATAAATAAGAAGCACATGTACATGACGGGTGACGTTTTTCTTTAGAAAAGTCAAACATTTTAAACTTTAACCAAATACATGTAAGAAAATATTAATATTCATGGTGTGTATATATATAATTAGTATCGTTAGATAAATCATTAAATATATTTTTATAATAAATAAATTTAGTCTAACTTAAAAAAATCTAGCAATTTAAACTCATAAAAATACTCTTTTAGGGACAGAGTGAGTAGTCGTTAGTGAAGCAAGGAATGATGACTGGACTTGGTTAATTAACGACCGGACGGGCGGCCGGCATATGCATGATGCATCGTGTAGTTGATAGCTAGTCGGTTCTCAGCGAGTCAGATGAGACCGAGACCTACAGGAATAAGAAGCTTCGTTCTCTTACATGCAGCCCAATAAGGGGGAAAAAAAAAAAGCGAAGTTGTCTCCTGCAACCACAACGACCTTCTGTCACCTGTGCGCGTTACGTGCACACTACTCACCTGCGCGCCATTTTTGCAATGCAAATGCAGATGCTCCCAACTTTATTTATTCCCGCTGTGTACTTCTTTAATTATTTGTTTTCACCGCGCGTGCCTTGCGTGCATATATGCGTGTTTGTTGGATCCAGTATTTTCTTGGATCAAATTAAATATATATTGTATATAGTTTGATGAGCTAGCTGCAATATATATAATATAACTGAAACTATACGAGCTAGCCACTAACCTAGCATGGGATGCCACTCAGGTTCCTTAACTCTCTCTTAATGTAGGTAGCTTATCTTATGGTGCTATATAGCTCTTGAACTTGTCGTGGGATGTCACATATTCCCTAACTTCCGCTTACAGAGTCCAACTTTGACCCTGTCGCTTCCACTGTTAAAGCAGACATCAGAACATTCGAGGTGAATGATGAAGAAGTAGATGGGATAGAGATGATTACGACGACACATTGAGGGACATGTATGGGGGAGCACAGAGATGAAGCGCCGAAGACTAAAATGTATGGGACCTTGTGACAAATTTGGCTACCAGGAACTAACATTTTCAAAAGACATGTGTATCATAAGCCATAACAACCCCAGAGACGAACCTAAACTTAGAGAATGTGTATTGAAATATTGAAATGATTAAAAAATCGATTGCTTTAAACTTTTTTGGCATGTATATATATAATTGATTATATCCTTGAATACCATTGATTAGCAAACATAATGGGTATCCAATGAATGTCCTGAAATACCCACCTCACACACACAAAGCTCCAAGAACTGATAGTGCAATTTTGAGAGTTCATTCATGGACCTAGGTAGATGAAATGAAATTCTGAAACATTTTTGAGCCTGCGATGTGTTTTACTCAAAGATATGATACACATTAGTCTATTTGATTGCATGTATGTGGGCTAGCCATACTTCCTTAATGTAGCAGCACATCATTTGGTTGCTCGTATGCTGGGCTGAACTAGGCTTGGTTGATGCAGAAGCAACCACCGAGCCTGGCTCCCAAGAAATGACAATAAAATTTGTCTCTCCATAGCCAGTCTCGTGTGATGCAAGATATTAGCGGGTTAATGATGGTATTAATATGATTAGCATAATTTAAGGCATTTTAATATATTTCAAAGTAAGCCAATGCCTATTGTAGCAAAAAATAAGAGATATACGATTGATTCGAGCAAAGTAAAATTTATCGTACTATGTTTTTTTTTATTTTAGTTCAAGAGTTAAATGCACCGTAGGTCCATAAATTTATAGTGTTGCCTCATCTAAGTCCATGAACTAGGAAACCAGATATCCATCCCCACAAACTTGCAAAACCGTTCATCTAGGTCCAAACATCAAAACCAGTCCGGTTTTTTACGACGTGGCATGTCCACATGGACTAGGCCCGCACTAATTTATCAAAAACACCCCCTAAAAAAAAGAAACAGCGTCCGGCTGGGCACGGGCGAGCGCGACGCTCTGCTTCCGCGCGGCCCTGCCACACACGCACTCCGCCTCCACCGTCTAGCGCGCGCCGGTCCGCTCCACCTCACCTCCCCAACACACGAGCGCCGACGGTCCGCTCCGCCGCTGCGCCACTACGCGCTCCGCCGCTGCGCTGCTGCGCCGCGAGATCCGTGCGCGCGCGCCGCGAGCGCGCTCTACGCTTCCTCGCCGCTCACTGCGCTGCGCAGGGGCGGAGCTCACCTAGGCCACAGGAGGCCGTCGGCTTCGCACGCCGCACTCGGCCACGATGCGCGCGCGCACCTCCTCGGTGGACTTGGCGCTCAGTGCTGTGGGGGAGGGAGGCGGGCTGCAATCGGGCCACCGCGGCGGGTCCATGCCGCGCTGCCGGAACGCCGATGGAGTCGCGTCGGGGATTCATGGAGAGGCGCGGGCCGCGCTGCGCGGCCCGCGGGGCAGTGTCGGGGCAAGGCCATGTAGCCGGGCCACCGCCGCCGGTCCACACCGCGGGGCAGGGTCGGGACAGGGAGGGGCGCGCCGCGGGACCGGGAGGGGGCGCGGCGCCGCGGAACGGGGAGGGGACGCGAGTCCGCGCCGCGCCGCCGTAACGGGCAGGGGGCAAGGGCGCCACCGACCGTGGGCGCGAGCTCCGCCGCGCGGGCCGGTGCGCCACCGGCGCGGGTGTCGGTGAGCGTCGGCCTCATGAACTTGGTCGGCTGCTGGTTTGGCGCACGGCGGACTGGGACAGCGCGGCGTCGACCCTCCCCAACACCGACTGTGGCCCCTTCCCTCGCGGTCGTACAGGAGCATGGGCTTGCCGGCGAGGTTGGGCTCGTCGAGGCCGAGCGTGAAGGTGCAGCGCTGCATCCGGCTCTCGATGGCGTACGTGATCCTAGCCGCGAGTGTCTCGGACTTGTCCCACGCGGCGAGGCGCGGCAGCAGGCTGGCCTCGTTGGCCTGGCACACCACCGCGGCGGCGCTCCCGGGCAACTGCCACACTTCGGACGCGCTGCGCTCCCGCTAGGCTCCCGCCGCAGGAGCACGCCCCCAGAGCGCGTCCACCAGCTCCACCTCCCGCGCCGCGAGGGACTCGAGGCGGCACGCGAGCTCGCGGCGGCTGGCGTACCCGCATGGGTCGGATAGCGCGAGCTACGCGAAGCGGAAGGTGACCTCGAGTGCCTGCAGCGCCGGCTTGACAAGGCCCTCGCCCGCCCACTCCAGGAAGCACCCGGACTGCCACGACTGCTTGCCCTCGGTGCCGTCGGGGTCTGGCGATGGAGCACCGTCGCGCTAGAGAGAGGGGTCTGGCGATGGAGCACCGTCGGGCGTGAGAGAGAGGATGGGAAATTTCGGATTGGAGGGGGTGTTTTTGATAAATTGATGCGGGCCCAGTCCACGTGGACATGCCACGTCGGCAAAAACCGGACTGGTTTTGGTGCTTGGACCTGGATGAACGGTTTTGCAAGTTTATGAGGATGGATGTTTGGTTTCCTAGTTTATGGACCCAGATGAGACAACGCTACAAGTTTATGGACCTACGGCGCATTTAACTCTTGGTTCAATGTAACATACTATCTGAGTATAGACAACCAAAAGCATTCAGCCTCTTGCTAGCGTCCTGGGTTCAATGAACCAAACAAAGGCTGCTTAATTGTATCCCTGCATGCAGGTTGTTCCTAGATGTGTGCTCTTCTGACCCGGCAACGAAACACGCTAACAGAGGATAGACAGGAAGAAAGAGCGTAACCGAAGCCCATATATACACGTACGAATTCAAAAACGAAAACGACCCTAGTTCGTAGGAAGTTTCCATAACCGAACTCAACGAATTCCATTCAAAACACGCCAGCATCCAGTTCGAGTCCGATCCCGGCTCCTATCTAGCCTAGCCGTCGGTCCTACCTACCGTGGAACAACCGCGTGCCGCATATATATGCCTTCCCACGCAAATCAAAAACCAGTTGATGACAAGATCACAAGAGAAGCCAGAGCAGGCGGCGCTGACTCAGCCCGTGCGCGTTTTCTTCGTCGTCATGGGCCAATCGCCAGCCATGCAGCAGCCGCCCCCGCCGTCGCCCTCGCCGCGCCGCCGCTGCACCACCAGGGCGCTACTACGCCTGCTCTTCCTCGTCGCCCTCTCCCTCGCCGCGCTGCTCGCCTTCGTCACCTCCACCCCGTCCTCCGGTTCCTCGCCCGCGCGCCGCGCCCTGCAGCTCGAGCCGCTAACCACCCTCCGCGCCGTCCGGAGAGACGAGGACGACGAGGTCAGGCCCACCTCGCCCGTCGCCCCAAGAGCGGTGGGCCAGGGACAGGGCCACCGCGGCTCGGACCTCGACGCCGTGCTGCTCCCGGACTGGGAGGTCCTCGTCTTGCTCCGCCCCGGCGACGACGACGACGCGCCCTCTGCCTCCGGCAACGCCACGTGCGCGTTTCCGGGCGGGGCCACGTCCCCGGCGCGGTCGCTCGGGAGGATGCCCGCGTCCGGCCGCCGAGCCTTCACCTGCGCCATGCCGAGGCCGGAGCGCCGCCACAGCAGGCCCTTCCGCGCGCCACGCGTCGTCGCCACAGCCACGCTGTCGTCCTCCGCGCCTGATGACGGTGACGCCGCGCCGGCGGCGGCGGCAGCGCGGTCGTTGGCGCCGGAGATGGTGCGGTGGAGCGGCCGCCTCGTGTACGACTCCGCTGCACTCGACGGGGGCGACGGAGTACTCGTGTTCGCCAAGGGAGTCAACCCGCGCCAGGGGGTCAACCGCGATGCCGCGGATGTCCGTTGCATCTACTACCGCCGGAGCACTGCCGCCAATGGAAACGGAGACAGAGATGTCGTCGCCTCGCTCCCGGCCGCCACCTCGGCGCAGCAGGTCTTTCGCTGCCCGGCGCCACCGCTGAGCACCGCCACGACCGCCGAGGCGCAGCAGCTACGCGTCACGCTCGCCGTGGCTGGCGAGGACCCCATCCCCTCGGTGGCGACCTACAACTACAACCCTCATCCAACAACACGAGACGCAACGACGACGAAGAAGAAGCTCATCTGCGCCTGCACCATGGTCCGCGACGTGGCCAAGTTCCTCCGGGAGTGGGTGGTGTACCATGCGGCGGTGGGCGTCGACCACTTCTACCTCTACGACAACGGGAGCGGGGACGACCTGGACGGCCAGGTGCGCCAACTCAACGCAGAGGGCTTCCACGTATCCACACACTCGTGGCCCTGGCCCAAGGCGCAGGAGGCCGGGTTCTCCTATGCGGCCGTGGCACACCGAGATTCGTGCGAGTGGATGGCGTTCGTCGACGTCGACGAGTTCATCTTCTCCCCGGACTGGGCCGGCTCAGGCAAACCGACCAAATCCATGCTCCGGTCCATTGTCACCGCCGTCGAGCCGGATGTTGGGCAAGTCACGTTAGGGTGCAAGGATTTCGGGCCCTCGGGACAAACCAAGCACCCAAAGGAAGGAGTCACCCAAGGGTACACATGCCGGAGGCGAGCCGAGGAGCGGCACAAGTCGCTCGTCATGCTCGACTCCGTGGCACCATCGCTAGTGAACTCGGTCCACCATTTCGAGCTTCGGCCCGAGTTCAAGTGGGAGCGATCGAGAGATGCGAGGGTGAACCACTACAAGTACCAGGCTTGGGACGAGTTCAAGGTCAAGTTCCGCCGCCGCGTGTCAACCTACGTGGCGGACTGGACCGACCGGGTCAACCATGGGTCCAAGGACCGCACACCCGGCCTAGGGTTCGAGGCGGTCGAACCAGCCGGGTGGCCACACAAGTTCTGCGAGGTGGAGGACACCCTTCTCCGAGACGTGACACGGAGGTGGTTCGGTGTTGGATTCAACGACAAGCTTGCTCATCACCGGCCAGATGGAGGGACAGCTCACAGCAGCTCATAGTATTAGTTTTGGTATATACCCTGATTCATTGATTGGATTGGACACGCAAACATACAGGCCTGTATATATATACAGAATAGATTAGGGAGAATTCATTTTGATTCTTTCAACAGACGTCAGACAGGTTCGTTAACCATTTTTTTATGTGATTTAACAAGGGTGTACAAAGATGGTAGGAGGAGGTGTAACTTCCATGTGATTTGTTTATGCCTTTCTTGTTGCAGCGGATTGGCACTGGTAACAAATGTGTACAAAAAGCTAGCTAACTGAGTCGTTGCCTACCTTCGATTCTTTGTTTGTATTCTAATTCTAAAATATTATATATAATCATACATGCATCATGCAGTATGCTTGCATGTGATTGGCCGGTGGAATGAGCATCATGTGAATGTGAACGTCAGCATATATGCTAACGTGTATTGTGATGATACCTTGTCCTCGTCCAAAGGCCCCCAGATGTCCCTTTCTATTCCAACTTCACAGGGCCGAGTTTTTTTTTTAAAAAAAAAAACTTCACAGGGCCAGCTACAAGAGAACACACCTTCTTTTCTTCAGTTAAAGATGAAAGCCTGACTGACCCAACTTAAGAAGAAGAAAGCCCACGTAAACACGGCCCATTTTCGTGCCAAAGTAATGGGCCGAATAGGATTCTTGCAAGAGACCTATAAATATTAAATATAATATGCTTTATATTTATCACACACACACACACACACACACACACACACACACACACATATACAAAATTACAATACAGATAATATGGAGATGTTCTTAAAACGGAAAAGAAATACAGAGTACTTTTTTAGCTGGCTCACCTCAAGGGGAAAAGAAAACTCTGGTATACATATACATATGTGAGAGTAGTATATATATATTCTCCCTCTGTCTCAAATTAAATCTAACTTTCTAGAGTTATCTTAAGTCAAACTATTTGAAGTTTTACTAAATTTATAGACAAAATCACCGATATATTTTTTTATAATGTGTACATTTATTTTGGGACTGAGAGATTACAATATGTACTTCATTTAGGGCACGTTTGGATCCCTTCTCTGAACTTTAGAGCTATAAAAGTTTTAGAACACTTTAGTTTACTTTTGAACTCTAAAGTTCTAACGTGACATGGACTAAAGTTTAGAGTTTAACTTTAACAACTTGTTTGCCAATTGCCATGTTCACAATGCACTGTAGTCTCCGAAAGACAAGCCATATGCCCCTTTCCAGAAGCCATGATTTCAAGTGCATGGATAACACTATGCTACTGTTGAGTGCTTCCGGATGCAAGTCTCACCGACGTTTTTGGCTTTAAAGTAGGCAAGAATGCAGTAATGAGGAGTGTGCTTCCATGGAATTGGTTTGTAGCAATTTCATTCCAGTCGTCGAAATCCGCAGTATTGTACTAGTAGAAATACCAAAGTACGTATAAGAGACGTGTCCATTTTTTCACGATCGGGCATATAGACCCGTTTTTCATAAGAGACGTGTTAACCATTATGGTACCAGCGTTGCAGCAATCACTCGAAGGTACATGGGTGGTCTGGTTGGCGAGGCGTGCCGGATGCCGCCGTTGGTTATTGGCGAAGTGGTAGCGTGCATCACTGGGCATGCATGGGGGTGTAATTGGGTGCCGACATGGTAGGTTGCAGTGACCCCCAACCTATGAGCACTTGTGTTATTGTCCTTCTAATTTTGCTGACCCACAATAAATGTTTAGCTACTTCCATCCTTCATTTTTCTTTTTCTTTTTTTAAAAATGACAAGCTTCATTCTCAAAACTACAAAACTTGTTTAGCTATTTCCACCCTTACTTCTTTTACAATGACAAGCTTCACTCTCAAAACAACAAAACCATCAAACTATGTTGCTGCTAGTTTCTGATACATTTTTTCTTCCTGAACAGTTAGTTGTACCAAGTAACTTATTAGAATTGTAATTGATTAAAAAGTCTCTAGAAGATCAGCTACTACCTCTTTCTTACATACTGAAAAGGAGAAATGATGGGCAGCCACTAAATGATGGATAACCACCAAGTGCCAGATGACTATTCCCCATATAATTAAACCAAATAAGTGAGATGGGGATAAGTGAGAAGGAGTCAACAACTTACCCATCCAAATTCAGGACCAGTGCCCCCAGAAAAGGTCAAAAGAAACCAAACAGCCTGACTTTCTGCAAAGTTTCACATGATATCAATATACTCGATCTGTTGTTGGCCATCAAGTTTAGTTTCGGATCATAATGGTAACAGATAATCTTTAAGAGTTTTAGTTGGTATAGCATCTAGTCCATGGAAACTCTAAGATGAAGTAATGAATTGTAACCGTTGTAACCGTTTTAAACAGTGTATGATCTGATATGTGTCTGTGTCAGTACCATGACGGCACCAACAAGTGATTTAAAAGAGAAGAATCCTGCACACGACACTGATATTTTATAAATTGGTAGCACATCCATCAGACGACAGGATAAACATAAGCGGAAAATAACGGATATGTATTGCAACAAGAAAAGACCATCGTACATGGAGGAAACAGATAAAGTAGATGACGAGTGCCTGAAAGCCGCCGTGCAAGCCAGGGCATGCTGTTCTTTGAGCTCAACACGTGTGAGTGTGAACCACCACAGCCAAGCGCCAACTACCCACGGGAAACAGATTGGCTGGATTCAGTACTGGCCTTCTGAATCTGGTCATACACAGAAACAGGGTCATATATTGCTTCGAAAGATCAGGTCGTTGCCTACCACTTTTGTTTATCCCAATCCAGCACGGCTTGGTTTCGCTCGGACTCAGTTTCCGGGGGCCTGCAAAACCAACACCACTCCAGTCAGAACAGAGTGAAGAGTGCTGCCTCCTGTTTTCGGTGCTGGTAGAAGTTTTTTGCATTCCTGAGCACCAAGCACGCACTAATCCATATAATCCGTGTCAACAGTACGACAGCCAGTTCCAAATGATGGACCAAACAAAATATCCTGAGATGGAGTACTAAATAAGTTGCCAAATATAGACTATACAGGACGACGGTGGTAAGGAAGGGGACCCTAATCAAGAACTCACATGCAAAGTAATATAACCTGGTAACTGAACATGATGGAACTCTGGCAGAAGAATGACAGACTGCAGAGCACCTGGTTGCAGCAATAATGCAAAGACTCTGTGGGCTCCTTGTGCTTTTGCTCTCCTCCTGACCTTCTCCCTATAAATACAAAGGCGTGCGCAAGGCAGAACCATCAGCTAAGATAGTTGCAAAACAAGCAAGTTACTTACAACCAACCAAGGACAAGCAGTAGAAACCACCTGAAGCCATGTGCATTGCTGCATGGATTTGGCAGGCTCACCCTGTGCACCAACTCCTCCTGATTCTCAACAGAGATGAGTTCCACAGCAGGTGTGTGATCTTGCTTGGTTTTATTGATCTCTGTAGGACCCCAATCTGCTAGTAATAGCTCTGCCATATGAGGTACTATTTTCAAAATTAGGTACTTTTTCTCCCTCCTAAGTTATATGTTCACTGACAGAATTTCCATGAACCACGCTGACACATGTGATGGTACTGTTTGTATTCTAATGTGCATGCTCATATCATTCATTCAGTTCTCAGAAGCAAAATGCTGCTCGAGAAACCTATAGGCTAAGGGTTACCCACTGCAAAAGAACAATGCTGTTCAGTGTTCATCGCTCTGTATCTTTTTCTTGATGAATTGATGCAGGCCTACAAAAGCAGTAGGATGGTGGGGAGAAGGCTCAAAGAAGATTCTTGGCGGCAGGGATGTGCTTGGTGGAGGAACATGGATGGGTTGCACCAAGGATGGCAGGCTTGCCTTCCTGACCAATGTGCTTGAACCAGATGCCATGCCCGGTGCACGGACTAGGGGGGATCTGCCTCTCAGGTTCCTGCAGGTATATATAGCAAAACATATCAAAAGCTTCCACTAGATCATTCAAGTTCGTTGAGTCTTTATCCGAAAGTTGAGGTATACCAAGAAAGATAGATCCCTTTCTTCTACAACTCAAGCACAGACTAGGGAGACCTGCCTTTCATACTTTTGTTGTCGCTATCATTCCTTCGCAACTGATTCAGTCACTCTGACAATTCCTCCGTTTTGACACTGATTGATGTAGACACTAGATGGCGCACACAGGAAATATATTCACACTGCATTCCCATTATAAACCAAAAAAAGAGAACATTGAAAACATTTTAGTGGTTCATCCTATTACAACTAATAACTATAGCATGCATTGTAAGAACCTATGATTAATCAACCACTTCTCCTAATCAAGATGGAATTATCTTCGATGTATCATCGTTCCTGAATAGCAAGCATAATCCAGTCTGTACCGTGCAGAGCAACAAGAGCCCACTCGAAGTTGCAACTGAAGTGGCAGAAGAAGCTCATGAATACAATGGCTTCAACCTCATACTAGCCGATCTAACAACAAATATCATGGTCTATGTGTCAAACCGGCCTAAGGGCCAGCCTGCAACAATTCAACTTGTCTCGCCAGGACTCCATGTGCTGTCCAATGCAAGGCTAGATAGCCCTTGGCAGAAGGTAAGCAGAGAACTTTCATGTTCAACAAGATTTGTAGATAGCTAAAAATCTCAAAATGCCTTGCAAATAAAAATGAACAGGGTGATTTTATTTGGTATAGTGGGTAGCATATATTGGTAGGTACAAAAGTAGAAATGCCAAATGCCTATGAGGTGTCATGTTAATTATTTCATTTTAGCTGCACTAAAATTATGGATCACAGAAAACATTGAGCTGGGACAAGTGTGAGAAAGCTACAGGTGAACCATCTAAAGTACTTCCCTAGTGATAAGCAGCATTGCATTGAACTCAATTTATAGCACAGCATGTGCAAGAAGAAAGATAAGATGACAATGCATTATTGCAACCTACTGTCTCTCAGGGACCATTCATCATACCAAGACCGTTATTCATGAAGACAGTGTGAGGTACCTAAAGGGTTTTTTATTTTATTGTTGTGTATGCACTTGTAGGCAATTCGCCTTGGTAAAAACTTCAGGGAGCTTCTTAGGGAGCATGGTGATGATGAGGTTGAAGTGAAGGACATAGTTGAGAGGCTAATGACTGACACCACAAAGGCTGATAAAGATAGACTGCCAAACACTGGTTGTGATCCCAATTGGGAGCATGGTCTGAGCTCCATCTTCATTGAGGTGCAAACTGACCAAGTGAGAAAAAATCTCTTGATTCAGGGTTCAGCAAGTTGAAAAACTATATCATTTAGCCACATAAATATCTGTGTACATAAGCATAGGCTAATACTTCAGAAATGAACTTATGAATGCTGTTTTGGTGAAGGGGCTCTACGGGACACGAAGCACAGCCGTTTTATCAGTGAACTATGATGGTGAAGCTAGCTTGTACGAGAAGTACCTTGAGAGTGGAATATGGAAGGACCACACAGTGAATTACCAGATAGAGTAGTAGGCATTGCACAGCAAAAGCTGGCAACCGCAAATAAATAGAGATATGAAGCAGACACAATTGTGAATTTCATTCTTTCCCTACTCCCCAGTCACCTTCACGGTTATCTAAGATCCCCTCATGATGCCAATTACATTATTTACTGTAAGAAGATTTGTCACTTGACGATAAAACGTCAATCAAAAGTTTACCAAATATATATAAATTTACAGACTTCGTGTAAGATCAGTTTTCTTGGTCATGTTGACTCCAGAAGTCTTAGCAAGCTATTGTATGTTGAGTTCTGTTGTATTGAAGGTTAATTCACTAACATAATGATAAGTTTAAGCTACTAAATTATAGAATACATATCTGGTGTACCTCATTTGTTCAATATCCTCCAGTGGCGTTGTTCATGCAGATAGTAGTCCTCCAGACTACATAATCGCCAGTCCAAAGCAATATTGAAAAGTGATGACATAAAAAGGGTTAACAAGAAACACGATACAAATGCTCTTGTGCTGTCTGCAGTCAAGTGGTGTCTGTGATGATTTTATCCAAGATATGTAGAAACCCCAATGAGAATGACAACAAATTACCATCATCATAGAATTGCATTATTCACGTTCATCGACATGAGTATACAGAATATGAAGCTCCTCAGTCAAGATTTCAGCTTGTAGACAAGAAAGCTACCAAGAATTGTAAAGCTTAGCACTACACCCCAATAGCTAAACACTACACCCCCACTTGTATGCTCTTGTTCTTCATTGCTTGATGCTTCTCTAAAGGATTTCTGTCTTTGCCCATCCCTGCTGGTCTCTTCTCTGTGTGGTTCGTCTTGCTGCTCACGGCACTGCTGCGGTATCCATCTGGTGATCACCCTCTCATGAACGACCATCTGTTCCAAACAATCCAAGGATCCCAGCTCAGAGCTTTTGGTGCTGACGGTGAGAACAAGTAATGTCTTGGCCACACTTCCAGAGGCCCGGAGCTTACAGAGCAGTTGAGGCCAGTCCTTCATGCGGCCACACCTGGTGCCGAACGCTTCGCCTTCTGGAACCACAGTCACCGCAAACTCCGAGTGCACGAGTGCCAGATGATGACGGTAAGCTACAAAGTCCGCCCCGTACTGCAACCCCGTCTTCACAACCCAGTTCTTCAGCCTAAGGTGTTCATACGCCCTGTACATCTCCGGGAATTGCTCTGAGGTGGAGGCCAAGAGATCCCACAGCTCCAGCGCACCTATCCGCGCCTTGCTCTCCGACTCAACCGCGACGCAATTCAGGGCATGGCAAAGGAAGAACACCTCCTCAGGACCCAGCTGGAAGCACTGCCTCTCTGCGCCTGCGCCTGCGCTTTCCACGGCGCGGCCAAAGGAGGCACAGTTGAGAAGCCTGGCTTGGTCTGGCCCGACCTCTAGGATGGCATCCCTGGTGCGCGCGGCTAGAGTCGCCACGGCTTCTGAGCCCCTCAGTGAAGCCTGGAGCTCGGCTACTATGCTGGACATGGGGTTGGCTGCTGCCATGTCCTTGCCGCCCTTCTTCCATCTGGGACCTGGCAAATCCATCAGCTGATGGCACACGACATGAGACCTGATGGAAATCCGTAATCTAGAAATCTAAGGGCATGACATCTATCTGCGACATGGATGAATGAATGGAAGGGGGAAACGGAACAAAAATGAAAAGAGAAAGTAGAGCAGAGACCGGCTCACCTTGTGCAGGGAGCAAGAGGCCGGTTGTGTAGCTGCTTGCCGCACCTGCTGTGGCGGCGGCGGGCACAGGGGTCGCCCTGGAGGAACGCCGCCGTGGGGCGGGGTCGCACTGCCCGCCACTCTGGAGCGGGACAGGGCCGTGAGGCGCAGCGTTTCCCTGGAGATGGCGCGGTCTGCTGCAGCGGACGGCCGCGGCGGCTAGGAGCGGGAGGGGCAGCTCACCGGGGCACGGACGCTCGCCGTCCCGTCGTCGCAGAGGCCGCGCGCCGCCGCTCCAAAGGGGAGCGAGGTGGAGGATGTGGGCTACTGGGCTGGGCCTCACCTCTTTGTCTTGGGTGGGCTAGTATGGGCCGCTGGGGTGTTGCGCGCAAATGGGCTTTGGCCTTCGGAATGTGGCAGTATAAGTTGCTCCGGGTGTTCCAAACCGAGACGAAAACGAATGCTTTTCAGCGATATCTTGGCCCAAAATCGATCCCTCCACTTCCCTGCAAATGCATGGCATATGCTAAAAAAAATGCAAATGCATGGCAAATATATTGGGTTCCTGTTCTGCACTGACTGCGTAGCACTGTGAAGATACAATGTACACGATTTAGTTTGTGTTGTAAGTTTATTTATTTATTTATTTGCGAAAAGTGTGCAGTAAGGTTATTGCATATTGTGATAGCTATTTGCATGTACACAGCATATCATTTTACAGAATTGAAGTATGTTTGGAACACAGGAAATTTACCCTCATTCTTTTGCTTGGAGTTCAAGGGTCAAAAGACCCCCGACCTTTCAACTATTAATCAAAAGACCAACAGGATTACAACGCAGTTCAAAATTCCAGAGATACACCTGTTTTCTCCCACAAACAAATTAGCTTCTCGGCCTGGCTTTTTAGTGAAACGAACAATGCCTTGGTTTTCCTTTGTAAAAATTTCAGCATACCTAAACTCCGAGCACATGTTGGAGATCGTTGTTCTTCGTTGCTCGATACTTCTCTGCAAGATTTCTGTCTTTGCCCATCCCTGCTGTTTTCTTCTCTGCGCGGTTTGCCATTCTGCTCACGGCACTGCTGCGGTATCCATCTGGTGATCACCCTCTCATGAACGACCATCTGTTCCAAACAATCCAATGATCCCAGGTCGGAGCTCTCGGTGCTGATGGTCAGAACAAGCAACGTCTTGGCCACACTTCCAGAAGCCCGGACCCCGGAGCGCACAGAAGAGTTCAGGCCAGTCCATGCGGCCACACCTAGAGCCAAATGCTTCGCCTTCAGGAAACACTTTCACTGAAAACTCCGAGTGCACAAGTTCCGGGTGATGGCGGTAAGCTACAAAGCTTCCCCCGTACTGCAATCCGGACTTCACAACCCAGTTCTTCAGCCTGAGGTGTTCATACGCCTTGTACCTCTCCGGGAATCGCTCTGAGGCGGAGACCAAGAGATCCCACAGCTCTGAAGCGCCCACCAGTGCCTTGCTGTCCGACTCAACCTCGACGTCCGGCGCACCCATCATCAGTGGCTTGCTCTCCGACTCAACCTCGACGTCGACGCACTTGAGGGCATGGCAAAGGAAGAACACCTCCTCGGGGCCACTGGCGGAGCCAAGGCCCGGCCACCCTGGGCCAGTGCCCGGGCTCCCCTGCCAGGCTGCCACTAATACGTTAGGCCGGCTGCCACTAATACGTAAGGCCGGCCAAGCAGCCCACAGTGCTCACGCATGAATACAGGGCATCGCTGCTATTGCTTGTGATAAAACAGGGACACCACCAGTGAGGGAGAGCCAAACGTGGTGCTGCAAATCAGAATTTTTTTCTTGGTTATCTATTACAAATCAATTTTTTTGCTCTTAATTAACATATTCTGACTTCACGCTGATAAGATTTAGGAGCCAATATTTATTTGATTATGTATGCTAAGAAAATGAGTAAAATGCACCCAAGGTCCTCAAACTATTAGGGACTTCCCATCTGCGTCCTCGAACTATACAAGTGACTATCTAGGTCCTTCATCTATTGTTGACGCGCACCGATGGTCCAAAGCTATCCACGCCAGCACCAACAGCTGACGTGGCCATGCCACCGTGGCAGTCGGTCAACATGGCCATGGAAACTTTTCAAAAATAACCCTGTCTCATGACTGACTGAACCCGAACAACGACACAAGCCGCCGGAACCCGCCGTTCGTCTTGCCAGTGCCATGGTCCGAGTTGCTAGTAGCAGCAAGGCTACTGCTCAGCGACATAATTGGCTTCTTCACGGCGACGCTGGTCTTGGTCGGGAACAGGAACTCCCGTACCTGACCCTCGCCGTCGCGTCGATGTGCCGCGCATCGCTGCTGAGCTGCAGGTCACGGAAGGACGCGTCGATGCCGACTGCCGCGCGTACTCGCCTAGGCATGGCGCGTGTGCGAGCCCCCGTTGCCGCGAGGATGAGCGGGGCACCGCCGCCGTGGGACGCTGGTGCGCTAGTAGGAGACGACAACCATGGGCGAGCGCTGGCCGCATTGCTCGCCGCGGCCTTGGGCGGGCTCGACGCGCACTGCTGAATGGACGCGGCCTCGGATGTCGTGCTCAAGCCGGCCACTGCTGTGCTGCTCACGTTCGCGTTTGCATTTTGACTTGTGGTACTCGTCAGTCATCTAACTTCAAGTCCAGCTACAGCACGGCGTCCACTGAAGCACGCATGCTGTTCTTGCTCCACCCCGGACGATGCACAAGTCGGGCAGCAGCACGGCGTTGTCTGAGTCCAAGCCGCCGCGACACGAGCTGCATGGTGTGGGTGAGGAGGTTCGTGGCGGAGCGCAGCGGTGGATATGGCGCATGCGGCCGATTCCGTTCGAGTGGACTGCCACGATTGTGTCCAAACGGAGCGCAAGGACCAGGCGGCTCTGGCTGCGAAAGGAATCGGGCTGCGAAAGGAATCGAACTGCGAAAGGAATCGGACAGGGGCAGCTTGGCGGCGGAGAATTTGTCGACGGCCTCTTGTCACCGTGCCGCCTGCTGCCGAGCCACCATGGTCGCAGTTGAACAGGAGCGAAGCCCCAGTCGCTGCAGTCCACCACGATCCCAACCAAGCAAGCCACCATGCTTCCCCACATCTGCTCCCCCGCGCGCTCGCTTGGTTGGGTGCTGCTGGGAGCGGTACCCATTGCCGCGCCGTGGTGGCATGCTCCCGTGCACGAGCGGGGCGTGTCTAGGCCGTTGCAGCTGGCGCGCAGCCCAGCGCTCCTCGCACCCCGGCACCCACGGTGGTAGTCTGCTGCCGGCGTCTAGGTCTCCGGCGCCTCGACGTCGCTGCTGCAGCCGCCATCACTTGCACGCCTCGACGTCGGACCGCGGCCACGCTCACCACCCTGCTCCTGCGGTGGCTCGTTCCGGCCTCTCCCTCATGGGGCCTGAGCCGGGTCCAAGTCTGCAAGGGGCCTGCGCACCCCGTCGGCCGGCCGGTCGCCGCCGCCGAATCGGGCACCGGCGTTGCGCTCCCATGCAGCCTTGCTCTGTTTATTAAAGGAGAGGAAGGAGCCAGAACTGAGAAAGAGAAATAGAACGAGGCTTTTTTTGAAAATTTTCCATGGCCATGTTGACCGGCTGCCATCGTGGCATGGTCATGTCAGCTGTTGGCGATGACGTGGCTAGTTTGGACTTTTGGTGTGCGCCAACAATAGTTCGGGGCTGGAGATATTCGCTTCTATAGTTCGAGGACGTAGATGGGAGGTCTCCAAAAGTTTAAGGACTCTGGGTGCATTTTACTCCTAAGAAAATCGTAGCTTGATCTAGTATGTAATATGTTTATGTGTGTGGCTTGGCACTGTTAAGCATATGGCGTATTTTTTCGCCCGGGCTCTCTAAAATTTGTGGCTCCGCCACTGTCAGGGCCGAGCTAGAACCAGTGCCTCTCCTCCGCGCCTGCGCCGGCAGTTTCCTCGGCGTGGCCAAAGGCGGCGCAGTTCAGAAGCTTGGCTTGGTCTGGGTCTGGCCCGACCTCCTCGCGGCCCAGCTGGAAGCACTGCCTCTCCGCTCCTGCGCCTGCAGTCTGCATGGAGCCAAAGGCGGCGCGGTTCAGAAGCTTTGCTTGGTCTGGCCCGACCTCGAGAATCGCGTCCCTGGTGCGCGCGGCTAGAGTCGCCACGGCTCCTGAGTCCCTCAGTGAGGCCTGGAGCTCGGCGACTATGCTGGACATGGGGTTGGTGCTCACCTTGTGCACGAGCGAGAGACCGGCCGTGTAGCTGCTTGCCGCAACTGCCGCTGCCGCAGGGGTCACCCTGGAGGAACGGCGCTGGTGCCGTTGAGCGGGGTCGCGGGGGCCGCCATGCTGGAGAGGGACAGGGCCGTGAGGCGCGGCGTTGCCCTGGAGCCGGCGCGGTCTGCTGCAGGCAGGACGGGACGCTCGCCGTCCCGTCGTCGCAGAAGCCGCGCGCCGCCGCTCCGGAGGGGAGAGAGGAATCACGTGGGCTACTGGGCTGGTCCTCGGCTCTTTATGTTGGGTAGGCTGATCTGGGCCGCTAGGGTGTTGTAATGGGCTTTGGCCGTCGGAATCTGATTTGTTCCGGGCGTTCCAACCTCAAAACCGACTACAACATGAAATCGTGGCCCAAATTAATCTCCCTGCAAATGCATGACAAAATGGGCTGCTGCTGTTCCGCACTGACTGTATAGCCACTTTGTGTAGAGCAGTGTGAGATTTTCTATTTCTAAGACGTAGATAAAGGATTATACTCCGACTATGTGTTTATTCGGTGTAAAGAAGATGGGTTGCTATTTCATATTATGATTGTAAAGGCGAGTACATATATTCATTCATTGGTCTATTATTTGCTACTTGTACCATTATACATGCCTTAGGGCTTTACTAATCCGTTCCAGCACACTGACAATAATTGAGTTGAGCCTCTTTGAAGTGAAGCAGTTGGCAGCCATCCTTTTAGCAATTAAATAAAACAACTGGCCTTGTGGGTTCACATTTATCTACCTGTTGCTCAAATCAAAAGGGCCCTCCAGTTTATGTAACCCTCAACACTAGCAATGCAACAACAATGGATATAAATGTGCAAGATTTAGTTTGTGCAGTAAGTTTTCTTTTCATGAAAAGTGTGCAGTAAGGTTATTGCATATTGCTATAGCTATTTGTACGGAGACAGCATAACATTTTTAAGAATTTAGGTAATGTTTGGAACACAGGAAATTTACCCAAATTCTACATTTTTCATTTAAAACTGAATTAATCCCTGGAAATCCTATACAGTTTTTGTGTTTCAAGAGGGCCCTTATAGTTTTTTTTTTAAGAGCAGGCTAGAGTCACCAATAATTTGGTTTTCATTCGTAAAACAAAAAAAATATATCCAAACCCCCAAGCACATGTTGGTGATCTTTTTCACAATGATTGGGCTATCTCCTTTTTTCACAATGTTTTTCTCCTTTTGTATGTAATAAGGACGAACTACCATGACCATGGACCATGGAAAATGGGACATCTTCGACCCATGGACCACTTTGGACTCTTTGGGTTTGAGTTGACTTTTGAAAGATGCTTGTTTTCCTAAGAACATCACTCTTTAGTAACCTTTTTCTTCACACAAGAAATGAGAGTATCTTCTATGTCAAAATCATTGCCCTTTTTGTACATAAAGGACTAGCTATACCATGACCATTGAAACAGCTTTGTTCCAAATTGGCCATTGCCCTTTTTTATGCATGTGGTTTAAAACACTTTGCAGGTAAAGAATGACAAATATCATAGCACTCTCCAATTAAGGTAAAATCCTATATAGATTTTGTGTTTCAAATGGGCCTTAAAGTTTTTTCAAGAGCAGGTTAGAGTCACCAATAATTAGTAAAAAAAAAACAACATAACCAAATCCCCAAGCACATGTTGGTGACTGTTCCTTTTTCACAATGATTGGACTATCTCCTTTTTCTTTGGCTTGTCTTACTAATGTTTTGCCCCTTTTGTATGTGTAAGGACGATTATCATTACCATGGGAAATTGGGACATCTTCGACCTATGGACCATTTTGGGCTCTTTGGATTCAGGATGACTTTTGAAAGATGCTTGTTTTCCTATAACATCACTCTTTAGCAGAACTTTTCTTCACACAAGAAATGAGAGTATCTTCTATGCTAGGAACATTGCCCTTTCTGTACATAAAGGACTAGCTATACCATGACCATCGAAACAACTTTGTCCCAAATTGGCCATTGCTCTTCTCATGCAAAACTGTAGAGCGGTTCTCTCTTCTTTTTTCTGCATGTGGTTAAAAACACCTTTTGTAGGTAAAGAGTGATCAATATCATGGAACTCTCCAATTAAGGTAAAATCACACAATGCAGTTGACCACGCCTAAACAATGCAAGTTGTTTGCCTTGTTGTGAGGACCAAAAGGAAGAATACATTTGTATTTGACTACGTCTAAATGCTTTTTAATCTCTGTATTGTATACACCATCACCTGAGTTCCTTTAGAATGCAGCTGCAGTATGCAGGATCCCGCCCGGTTTCTTGTGGTTTTTTCCCCTGTGACAATCCAATGGCAGCCTGCGTTAAACTAGTTGCTTTTATCAGCAGTTGTAGAATGCAGATATTATTGGACTGGGTTCAGTCAATACAACAGGTAAACAATATTGCTTGATTTTTCAGTATATTTTTTTGGGTGGCCACAATTCAGAGATAAAAGCTCAGATTGACAATGTAATAAGCAGTGAGGCTAGAATAGAGCTCCTTTTGAGTGTTCTGTCACAGTTGGAACTTGGAAGATGACAACGAGTGATCAATCGGGTTTACTGACTGAAGATGGTGATGGATGGTGCCTCATCAGTTCATCGTCGATGGCGAAATTACATGTGTCCTATGGATCCATGCACCAGAATTATACTCAGCTTCACCCTCACAACGATGATGCTCTCCTCCAATAATATCATCCGAGTGAACTACCGTTGGCATCGTCCTGGCAAATGAATAAGCTAATGACGGCACGGTGCACGGGGCTTGGGGTGAGGTGAGGGAATTGAATTCGCAGTACAAATCTATCTCGGCATTGAAACAATCAGTAGATCAAAGATCATCCACAGGAGCAAGAACATATGGCCGCCGGCTAACCTTTGTCCAGGAGCAGGAGGAAGATGCCCAGCCGCGCAGCTCCTCGCCGCGCCAGCTGCGGCGGACCGGCCGGAGCGACAAGCCGATCGCCGTCTGCCGCGGCGGAGCGGTGCCAGCAGTCCTGTATTCACAGCCACCGTGGCCACCGGGGCCGTCGCCGCTCGCCGCCGCGGCCTCGACTCCGCCGCCGGCGGACGCTCTCCTGGCGAAACCGGAAGTGTTTCAAACGGTCGGCAGCGGAAACCGGAAAACCAGGCGGTGGTTTGCGCTCACAGGAAGCACACCCAACAAGCACAACGCAGAAACACGCGGTGGCCAGGCCTCACCCCTGCACGCCAGCCAACCACGCGCGTTCTCGCGGATCGGTGACGTGGCTTCCCCTGCCCGCCCGGTGGGGCCCTCGGGCGCCGGGAAAATATCTTCCGCCGTGCGGCTGCCTCGCGGGGCCCGCGCGTCAGCGTGAGGCCATGTGATCCGCGCGTCCACATGCACACCCTGCGGCTTCTGCCCCTCCGCCAGCCCAAATTTTCCAAAATCCCGCCCAAGCCCCTGCCCCCGCCGCTTTTGCGTTAAGCACCCTATGCTCTGCGAAAACCCCGAGCACGCCCCTCCACCACTCGTACGCCGGCGGCCGTAGCCCTAGCCGTCGCAGGGCAGTACCAGATGACAGCCGGGCCCGGAGGTCTCCTGGCCCCACGCGTCAGTGGGATCCGCGTATGCTCTTCAGGTGAGGGAGCGTCCCGGCGGGTACGGGAATTCAAATTGGGAAGGTGGTGCGGGCCCTTGCTGCTTGGGCGGAATCGCAGATATGCCCTTGGGCCACGCCTTCCTTCTTATCCCCTGCGCGGGCGCCTGCCCTTCTCCTCCCTCCTGCGGAACAGCCTCCTTCCCCTCCTCCTCCTTTCCCCTTCGTTCCCCCAGGCCGCCAGGCGCAATTCGCCCTCGATTCGCCGGCCGCGAGCGGGATTCGCTCCGCCCCGCGCGGATCTGACCGCTGCGCTCCGTCACGCCGCACCAATCCGCCATGAAGGGGGCCAAATCCAAGGGCGCCGCCAAGGCCGATGCCAAGTAAGAACATGTCCAACCGAATCGAATCTCTCTCGACGTTTGGTTGTTCGTCGCGTAGATCTGTTCCGTGGTGTCCCGAGCATTCGATTTATGCTGTTGTTATTATTGTATTATTATGCGCCGCCGCTGGGACATGGTTTGACTTTTTTTTGGGTGCCCTCGCTGTCTCTGTCGTGGATTCGTTCCTGCAGGCTGGCGGTGAAGAGCAAGGGCGCGGAGAAGCCCGCCGCCAAGGGGAGGAAGGGCAAGGCCGGCAAGGACCCCAACAAGCCAAAGAGGGCTCCCAGCGCCTTCTTCGTATTCATGTGAGACGAGATGAGATGCGACAACTTTTTTTATGTTTTTCGATTCGATGCTGTTTCTGGAACTTGGATTCGATCTGTTTTTTGATGGATGTTTGTTACACAGGGAGGAATTCCGCAAGGAGTTCAAGGAGAAGAACCCTAAGAACAAGTCTGTTGCTGCCGTAAGTTCCCCAACAAATCGACCAACCCTTACTACTTTATTATGACCGGCCGATAGTACTACTATTATCTGCTTTGACTTTACTGCGATGGGATTAACCACTTTGTATTATTTATTCAATTTATTCAATCGTCTCGATTCGTAGTTTACTGAACTTTTTTCCCGTTTTGCGCCAACTCTTTCCTGGTGGAACTTTTCAGGTGGGAAAAGCTGCCGGTGACAGGTGGAAATCCCTCAGCGAATCGGTAAGCTTCCTCTACACATTACTAATACCACGTCCGTCCTGAAAGTAGTAGTAGTTGGTCGGGGTTAGATTCGACTAAAAGCTTGTGCTGATGCGTGTTTGTGGATTGTAGGACAAGGCTCCCTATGTAGCCAAGGCTAATAAGCTCAAGCTGGAGTATAACAAGGCCATTGCTGCCTACAACAAGGGCGAGGTACAGAAACTTCAATTGCTCTGTTATTACTTATATGAATATAGTATACCATTCAAAGTCATTCATCCAAATAAGTAAAGATTATACTTACTGAATCCTTTGTTAGCTTGTGCAGAGCACTGCTGCTGCCAAGAAGGCTCCTGCCAAGGAGGAAGAGGAGGAAGACGAAGAGGAGTCCGACAAGTCCAAGTCGGAGGTAAATGATGAGGATGACGACGAGGGTAGCGAGGAGGTATACAAGTTTTTTTTTTTCATGTTATCTAGAAAGCTTTGCTTCTAAACTGCTTAGATGAGCTTTACTTATAAACTGTTTACATGTGCCATAACCTGATAGATGCATAGCATGCTCATGTTTTAGGCAAGCTGCTCTATAATGTAGGTAGTATTGGATTCGATTCAATCAAATGAATACAACAGATCGAAAGTTTCATATCTATAGCACTTTGTAGGTTGCATTACATGTCTATGTAGATTGCATTACAAGTCTAGAATGTGAGGCTTTGTTTGCAACCTGATCCATTGTGCTTTGGAGTTGGGGAGTCTTAATAAATGTCTGTCTTCGCCACTGCTTGCAGGATGAAGACGATGACGAGTGATGGATCTCGCTCAAGATGATGGACCATGCTTCGTCCAGCAATGGAGCGGCGACACAAGGCCCCGTGGCGAAAAACTATAAGGAGCCTATATCCATGTACTAGAATTATTCAGTTTCACTCCACATCGTGATGTTTTTGCTTTTGTCGTGCTATAACGGATAGCGCTCCTTGTTGGCGCCACCGGCGGGTGGCTCTGCTTGTTGGTCTGGTGTGTGTGTGTCCACCACACTGGACCAGCAGGGGCAGCCTGCTTGTACCTAGATTACTGTTTCCATTGTCGTCATCGGCTAACATTGTGATAATATCAGTTTGGGTAATGTTAGATTAAGTAATCATTGTGTTCCATATCCTTTCTGTGTTATTCTATATTGGTTCTCTGCGTTTGTTATTGGGAGCTGCTGTAGCTTTGCATTGCGTGCACCTGTCGCGTAAATTGCAGGTCATCGTTTGGGTGATACATCTCCAGTAGTTGGGCGGCACACGGGCACAGTGTAGTTTGAATGTTTGTGAAGGAATGGAATGGAACCGGGTAAAATGATTGGGTGCTGTTGGCACCCTTGCCCTATTTGGAAAAGTCGACGGTTTGCCTTGCTTTGGTAATTGGTTGACCTTTTTGCTTGTTGTCTTTGGATGGTTAGTCTTGCTGTGGTGGCGGGGAATATATGCATACTGCTGTGATGTGAGCTGATTGTTGGCTTTGTTGTGGTTTGATTTGATTATTGGGCCTGGGAGACACTGTGAAATTAACAAATCATCATGATGTGTTGTCGAAGAACGGCTGTTTCCGTGGTTAAAGGAGCATTTGGTTTGAATGATGTTCGTCATGGTAAATGGTACGGTAGCAGAGGCCGAGGAGTGATTCGAACTCATGTTTCAAATCTCGAAAGTCAAAAATGAAAAATTGCTTATCGAGGGCGCGTACCTGAGATACTAGGCCTGGAAAATTTTGAGCTGTGGGGAGGGCAGAAGATTGAGGAGGGGGCTGCAAGAGTGAAGGAGGAGGCTGCAGGGACCATTTGCAGTCGTACGTACTGTACTGCTGCAAGTGTCCGTTGAGATTGATTGAATGGTTCTAGGGCAATGTGCTCGCTGCAGGCGCGCTCCTATGGCAGTGATAGTGACTAGTGTACTGACTGACCAGTGTAGCAGTGTCCTCTGCTGTCCCCTTGCCCACCCTCACCCTGTGTTAAAAATTTATTTACAGCAACTGCAGGACGAGCAGCTCTGCTACAACAGTCGACTGAGGTCGACGAATCAGTCAGGACTCCCTCCTTTTCTCTTCGGCCTTGTTTAGATTCCTAAATTTGCCACCAAATTCACTATGCAGAATTTCTATTCCCTGTCACATTAAAATGTCGACACACGCGAAAGTCTTAAATGTAGATAAATCAAAAACTAATCGCGACGATTTGATTGTCTTTCATGGATTTAACATTTTGAGCCTAATTAGTCAAAATTTGGACAATTTTTACCAAATACAAACGAAATCTTCTGATCAACGATTTGACACGACACTATGCAAACTCCCAATTTGGGCCGGAACTAAACAAGGCCTTCATCTTCTCTCCCTTCTTCTTTCATCAACGAACAAGTACGACGAAAATTGAGGTTCATCGATTGATGGACGAGCACTTAACACGGTTGTACACTATAGATTGGTAGATGGGGGAGAAAAGAAGAGAGGCGCTCAGTGGTTTTGTTGTTCAACGAGCACCCTAGTTGGGTAACTTGGGTTTAATGCCGGCCCTTGCTGACACTAAAAGCAATGGCGCAATCACTGCATGATAAGCAGTACATATGCTACCAGGAGTAATGGAAGGTGTACTCGACTACGTACTCCCTCCCAAATAAAATGCAGTTTTAAATTTGAACAAAATGATTTTCCCCCTGTTCAGTCTAACTAAAATTTAATACAAGACAAGATATAGCACTTCTCAGTATCAACATCTATATGCTTGTATCGGCTTCAACTTCTTTACTTTTCAGCGATGTAGCAGTGGCTTGCATGACCGGCTTCACCGGCTTTCGGTTGGTTTCGGTGAAGAACAGTGCGGCAGATAACTCAAGTAATAATGCTCCACAACGGAGTAGGTGCATCGCAGCGCAGCTATTAGCCAAGATACTGGTGGCCAAGCGAGGCGACATTATCGTCATGCAGTGGCTTGGACTGATCCAGAGGGCACCAACAAACGTGGCAACACACAGGAGTACGAGGCTATGTTTGTCGAGGACGCCGTCACTTCATGCGCTTAGGCAATGCGGGAGCATTTCCTTGATGAGGAGCATTCGCAGCGGATACGGAGGCGCCGCGACCGCCACGCATGAGTACATCGCTAATCTATGTATTGAAGTTGGGCATGCAACCTTGGTTGTTTATTGCATGAGTAGTCCACATAGGGCATTTATGAGACGGAAGCTATGCTTCATGTAATATCTTCTCTCCAATTTTCTGTGAAAGTTTTCTTTTACTTAATTTCAAAGATGCACAAATTATTTTGTTTATTCGAGAAATAAATTACTAGCACCAAAGAGAGCCTTAACTTAAAGATGCAATTCATGATTTGTTTGATGATACATATTATGTTAAGTATATTTTTTATAGGCTTGGTGTAACCTTAGAATTGAAGAATTGCTTTTTTAATGGGGTGAGAGGGCAAGGACAGGAATGTTCTATGTTTGGCTTGATGTCTTTAGTTAAGTTCTGTATGTATGGATCCTTCTTTGTTTTAAATTAATGAAAACGGTTGTCACCGAAGGAATCTCCCTGCAGTTTTTTTTTTTTGTTTGGTCAAAAGAAAGAGCAGGAATTTGTGGTACGGAATCCTGGAATTGCTGCAACTGGAATGGTTTTCTCTGCACCCTGCAACGAATGTGATGGGACGTGCGAGATCATCGATCATCATGAGCACCTTGTGCCTGCCTCCTCTGAGTCAGAACTCAAAGGTCACGTGCCATCGTTTCAAAAAAAAAAAAAAGGTCACGTGCCACATTATGTTCTGGTGCTGGTGCATGCCGTGAGTGAGAGAATGTAGAGACTTCCTCGGTCGACAGAGAAGAGCAGGCACAGTAGCAGTAGTACACTCAAGTCTCGAGTTGAGTTCCTCCAACAAGTTGCAGCCATCAACTGAGCTTGGAAGCAGCAGTAATACGCACACCGTCACCCGTGAGAAATGGTCATGCTTTCTTCGGTTTGTTGTGGCGGTGTGATGAGATCTGGCAACCAGAAAACGAACAGATATAATGTACGAAATGCCAGAACAAGCTTGGCCTCCGTAGCATAGTGGTAGTGCGTTCGCTTCGTAAGCGAAAGGTCGCGAGTTCGATCCTCGCCGGGGGCTATGCCATCTGTTTTTGTATTTTTTTCCTTCTCCTTGCAGTCCTGCACTCCAGCTTCCCGCCTCTCGTTCTCTTGGGGCCTGCCGCTTGCGTGAGCGCACGTCTGTCGGTTGAGCAGTTCTTCAGTTCGTGCGCGCGAGTGCTTGTGCACTTGTACCTTCCCATGACGACATCGGCGTACCAGAGATTGAGCAGAGGAGCAAGAGCAATTCATTTCCTGCTCCTCTGCTAATCGTGCTCATCAACGTACGGAGGCTTGAATTTTGACGCTTATCCTCCTCTCTGTCCGCAGAAAACCACTCTGCAACTTTCTTTCCAATCTGCATCTCCATCTTCTTCACCCATCAGCAATCCCCTGCCGTTCGTATTGCATTGCATGCAGATGATGAGCCGCCGCCGCCGCCACCAGCACCACCATAAGCCGCCGCCGTCCAACCGGAGCAGCACCAACCGTCTCCATCACACCGGCGCGGAAGAAGTGCCGATGATCGTCCACAGCCACAGGCGGGACGACGACAGAAGAGTGCGTCCCGTCGTCCACCTCCAGCCGAACGTCATCGCTCGTCTCATGGGCATCGACGCCTCCGCCACCGTCGTGCCGACACCCCCGCCGCCAAAGCCTGTCGCAAGCGCCGTTCAGGTCCAAGCGCAACGACGCCAGACCAACAAGCGCAGCCTGCAGCAGCTGCCGTACAACTACTCGTACCGCCGCGGGAACGGCGACGATGCAGAGTATTCCTATTCCCCCGGTCCCAGTTCCAGGATTTGCCTCCACAAGATGATGATAGCGCCCCGATCCCGGAGCAGGCCGTCGCGCCTGCCGCGACGGCGGCGGCGGCATCCCCAGGAGGAGTTGCTCCAGAAGATGAGGCAGGACCTCCAGGCATGGCAGGCGTCCAAGGCGCCCGCGCTGCAGACCAGTGGTGGTGCTAGGCCGTCGGACTCTGACGGTGGCAGCAGGTCCTCCCTTGTTCTACAGGCCATCGCACAGGAGGACCTGCGCAGGCAGAAGATGGCCAGGTATGGTTTCGATTTCGGTTTGGGAGGACACACCAAGGTGACGCGGCAGGACGAGCTTCCACTGATCGAGAACAGCAACAAGAAGAAGAATGGCAGCGTGGCACAAGCTGAAGGTGACCCGTCGTCAGAGCAAGAGCATGCGGCAGCTCAATCAGCAAGAGCATGCGGCAGCTCAATCAGCTCAATCAGACCAAGGATGGCAGGCTTGCCTTCCTGACCAATGTGCTTGAACCAGATGCCATGCCCGGTGCACGGACTAGGGGGGATCTGCCTCTCAGGTTCCTGCAGGTATATATAGCAAAACATATCAAAAGCTTCCACTAGATCATTCAAGTTCGTTGAGTCTTTATCCGAAAGTTGAGGTATACCAAGAAAGATAGATCCCTTTCTTCTACAACTCAAGCACAGACTAGGGGAGACCTGCCTTTCATACTTTTGTTGTCGCTATCATTCCTTAGCAACTGATTCAGTCACTCTGACAATTCCTCCGTTTTGACACTGATTGATGTAGACACTAGATGGCGCACACAGGAAATATATTCACACTGCATTCCCATTATAAACCAAAAAAAGAGAACATTGAAAACATTTTAGTGGTTCATCCTATTACAACTAATAACTATAGCATGCGTTGTAAGAACCTATGATTAATCAACCACTTCTCCTAATCAAGATGGAATTATCTTCGATGTATCATCGTTCCTGAATAGCAAGCATAATCCAGTCTGTACCGTGCAGAGCAACAAGAGCCCACTCGAAGTTGCAACTGAAGTGGCAGAAGAAGCTCATGAATACAATGGCTTCAACCTCATACTAGCCGATCTAACAACAAATATCATGGTCTATGTGTCAAACCGGCCTAAGGGCCAGCCTGCAACAATTCAACTTGTCTCGCCAGGACTCCATGTGCTGTCCAATGCAAGGCTAGATAGCCCTTGGCAGAAGGTAAGCAGAGAACTTTCATGTTCAACAAGATTTGTAGATAGCTAAAAATCTCAAAATGCCAATGCAGTTTTAAATTTGAACAAAATGATTTTCCCCCTGTTCAGTCTAACTAAAATTTAATACAAGACAAGATATAGCACTTCTCAGTATCAACATCTATATGCTTGTATCGGCTTCAACTTCTTTACTTTTCAGCGATGTAGCAGTGGCTTGCATGACCGGCTTCACCGGCTTTCGGTTGGTTTCGGTGAAGAACAGTGCGGCAGATAACTCAAGTAATAATGCTCCACAACGGAGTAGGTGCATCGCAGCGCAGCTATTAGCCAAGATACTGGTGGCCAAGCGAGGCGACATTATCGTCATGCAGTGGCTTGGACTGATCCAGAGGGCACCAACAAACGTGGCAACACACAGGAGTACGAGGCTATGTTTGTCGAGGACGCCGTCACTTCATGCGCTTAGGCAATGCGGGAGCATTTCCTTGATGAGGAGCATTCGCAGCGGATACGGAGGCGCCGCGACCGCCACGCATGAGTACATCGCTAATCTATGTATTGAAGCTGGGCATGCAACCTTGGTTGTTTATTGCATGAGTAGTCCACATAGGGCATTTATGAGACGGAAGCTATGCTTCATGTAATATCTTCTCTCCAATTTTCTCGTGAAAGTTTTCTTTTACTTAATTTCAAAGATGCACAAATTATTTTGTTTATTCGAGAAATAAATTACTAGCACCAAAGAGAGCCTTAACTTAAAGATGCAATTCATGATTTGTTTGATGATACATATTATGTTAAGTATATTTTTTATAGGCTTGGTGTAACCTTAGAATTGAAGAATTGCTTTTTTAATGGGGTGAGAGGGCAAGGACAGGAATGTTCTATGTTTGGCTTGATGTCTTTAGTTAAGTTACTGTATGTATGGATCCTTCTTTGTTTTAAATTAATGAAAACGGTTGTCACCGAAGGAATCTCCCTGCAGTTTTTTTTTTTTTGTTTGGTCAAAAGAAAGAGCAGGAATTTGTGGTACGGAATCCTGGAATTGCTGCAACTGGAATGGTTTTCTCTGCACCCTGCAACGAATGTGATGGGACGTGCGAGATCATCGATCATCATGAGCACCTTGTGCCTGCCTCCTCTGAGTCAGAACTCAAAGGTCACGTGCCATCGTTTCAAAAAAAAAAAAGGTCACGTGCCACATTATGTTCTGGTGCTGGTGCATGCCGTGAGTGAGAGAATGTAGAGACTTCCTCGGTCGACAGAGAAGAGCAGGCACAGTAGCAGTAGTACACTCAAGTCTCGAGTTGAGTTCCTCCAACAAGTTGCAGCCATCAACTGAGCTTGGAAGCAGCAGTAATACGCACACCGTCACCCGTGAGAAATGGTCATGCTTTCTTCGGTTTGTTGTGGCGGTGTGATGAGATCTGGCAACCAGAAAACGAACAGATATAATGTACGAAATGCCAGAACAAGCTTGGCCTCCGTAGCATAGTGGTAGTGCGTTCGCTTCGTAAGCGAAAGGTCGCGAGTTCGATCCTCGCCGGGGGCTATGCCATCTGTTTTTGTATTTTTTTCCTTCTCCTTGCAGTCCTGCACTCCAGCTTCCCGCCTCTCGTTCTCTTGGGGCCTGCCGCTTGCGTGAGCGCACGTCTGTCGGTTGAGCAGTTCTTCAGTTCGTGCGCGCGAGTGCTTGTGCACTTGTACCTTCCCATGACGACATCGGCGTACCAGAGATTGAGCAGAGGAGCAAGAGCAATTCATTTCCTGCTCCTCTGCTAATCGTGCTCATCAACGTACGGAGGCTTGAATTTTGACGCTTATCCTCCTCTCTGTCCGCAGAAAACCACTCTGCAACTTTCTTTCCAATCTGCATCTCCATCTTCTTCACCCATCAGCAATCCCCTGCCGTTCGTATTGCATTGCATGCAGATGATGAGCCGCCGCCGCCGCCACCAGCACCACCATAAGCCGCCGCCGTCCAACCGGAGCAGCACCAACCGTCTCCATCACACCGGCGCGGAAGAAGTGCCGATGATCGTCCACAGCCACAGGCGGGACGACGACAGAAGAGTGCGTCCCGTCGTCCACCTCCAGCCGAACGTCATCGCTCGTCTCATGGGCATCGACGCCTCCGCCACCGTCGTGCCGACACCCCCGCCGCCAAAGCCTGTCGCAAGCGCCGTTCAGGTCCAAGCGCAACGACGCCAGACCAACAAGCGCAGCCTGCAGCAGCTGCCGTACAACTACTCGTACCGCCGCGGGAACGGCGACGATGCAGAGTATTCCTATTCCCCCGGTCCCAGTTCCAGGATTTGCCTCCACAAGATGATGATAGCGCCCCGATCCCGGAGCAGGCCGTCGCGCCTGCCGCGACGGCGGCGGCGGCATCCCCAGGAGGAGTTGCTCCAGAAGATGAGGCAGGACCTCCAGGCATGGCAGGCGTCCAAGGCGCCCGCGCTGCAGACCAGTGGTGGTGCTAGGCCGTCGGACTCTGACGGTGGCAGCAGGTCCTCCCTTGTTCTACAGGCCATCGCACAGGAGGACCTGCGCAGGCAGAAGATGGCCAGGTATGGTTTCGATTTCGGTTTGGGAGGACACACCAAGGTGACGCGGCAGGACGAGCTTCCACTGATCGAGAACAGCAACAAGAAGAAGAATGGCAGCGTGGCACAAGCTGAAGGTGACCCGTCGTCAGAGCAAGAGCATGCGGCAGCTCAATCAGCTGCAATGCCTGATGACAGCGTCGTCGTCGTCACAGCAACAAGTAGTCCCAGTGCAGCAACAGCGTCTGCTGATGAAGAATCCAGAGATCTTCAAGAGCCGTCTGCTGCTCAAGAGATGCCACGACAAAGACACACGCCGATTGTGCTCCTCAAGCCTACCACTTGTTCTGAATCTGATATTACAGCTACAGGTGGTGTTGCCATTGGTGGTGGTCAGAAGACACTGTTGCCTGGTCTGCCAAAGCTCTACAGGGATGCCAACATGAGCGTGCTTCTTCAGGAGGTCAAGGACAGGATTCAGAGAGAGCTCACGGTCACTGCCGCTACAGCTACAGGTGGTGAACTCATCAAGGCACCGGCTTCAGCTTGGGCGATGCCACCGTTGCAACAGGTCACCAAGGAGGACCGTGGCAACAGGAGGCTGTTCCGGTCGGAGTCCTTCCGCGCTTTCAGAAGAGACCGCAAGCGCAATGCATCTCCAGAGGCTCACATTCTCAAGAACCAAACGGTAGCGTCGCTGAAGAAGGCCGATGATGAGGAATCGGTGGCAGATCCGTCTCTTTCAGTCCTCCTGCCAGGCGTCGTCGGTGTTACTGATGTCCAGAGCTTCAGAAGCGAGTGCCTGACGACGAAGCACAGGGATGACGACGCTGTGTCGGCGTCGCCTCGGATGCTGTTCCGGTCGTTCTCTGCACCGGAGTCAGGGTTCTCATTCTCCCTAGGCAGGCTCTTCTCCTCCAAGCAGAATGAAGCTTCTGATTCTAAACTTGCTGCAGTGACAATGACAAGCAAGAGCGTCGTCAGTGCTGGTTTCAGCAACTTCATCCGGGGGACTGTGTCGACCCTGAGACACCACGGATTCAGCTCGAGAAGGAAACTCATGATGTTCAAGAGGAAGACGCACAGATCTTGGTCGTCCAACAAGACGGCGTCTCTTGGAGCAGGAGACATCCACCCTGCTAAGATGGATGTGCCCATCAGCCCAGCGACACCTCCGTCTCAAGAAACTTTCAACCTGTTCAAGGTTGCACAGGCAAGAATTTATACTACTACTAAAATAACAGATAATATCAACATCAGATCACCATTTGGTTTATTTAATGTAACTGTACTTGCTAAGAAATGAAAGAGGGGGGAAAATGGACTGACTGAAATGCTGTTGCTTTTGGGTTGCTGCTCTGCTATTAGGCAAATCTCAGCGAGCTGCCTCCGAGCCCAGTATCCCCATTGGAGGTTGCAGCAGGCCACAGTTCCCGCCATTTCTTCACCGATTTGCACTTCACCTTGCCACCAGGTACTGTATGTACGTATAACATATGACAGGCTTCTTAGCAACAAAACAACAAGCAATCCTCTGATTAATTACTATGTTCTGTTTTCGAACTTGATATAATCTCTTGTATGCAGAGGTGAGCCCAAACTGCCTGTCAGAATTCAGGCCACCTGCGACTCCCAGTGAATCATCATTCAGGACAGACATCACCGCCGTCGAGACAGCGTGGAGCCGAGACAAGGCCTACATAACAGAGCTTCTCATCGCCGCCGGCTTGTACGACGACGGACCGTCGGTGTTGGTCAATGCCAGGGTGGACTCGATGGCGAGGCCGTTGCCCATTTGCGACGACGTCTTCGAGGACGTCGAGGACATGTACTACTACCGCGGCGACTACATCATTGGCGGCGCCATGTTCGATGGGACGGATCACAGGATGCTGTTTGACCTCGCTAACGAGGCGCTGCAGAGCCTGGTGGTGGAGAGCTCGAGAGGTGGTGGTTCATCGCTGTGTCAGTGGGTCGTTGACAGCACGGGAATGGCACGAGGGAAGGAGCTCGTAGATGATGTGTGGCGGCAGGTCAGTGCAACGATCTCCATTGGAATCCGCACGAACATGTACATGTTCTAACTTTACTGAGAAAAAAAAAACAAATGACTGCAGCTTTATTTGTTTGTTTCAATTCAAATGATCGAATTTCAGGTGCAAGCTCTGAGGAATAATTCACAGGCGCAGGAAATGCAGACGATAGATAGCATGGTGGCGTATGAGGTCGGCAGATCCGTCTGGGCGGAGATGCTGTATGAGGACGTTTACCTTGTTGGGAGGAAGATTGAGCGTGCCATCTTCGATGAACTCATCGAAGACCTTGTCGCATGCGTTGGAGGTTTTCATATGTGCGATTATACTTGTACAGGTCTTTAATTTAGAAAAAATATATATGTACCATACTTTAGGAATACCAATTTATTTTCAGTAATAACATATATATTAGTATTTACACGTACTCCGTCCGTCCCAAAAATATGTCATTCTCACTTCTACATGAGTCAGCTCTTTTTAAGTTTAATCACTTATATATTAAAGATATTAATATTTATAATATATAATTAATATCATTAGATAGGTCATTGAATATACTTTTATAAAAAATTATTTGGATATATAAATGTGTTGCATATATTTTTCTATAAGTCTAGTTAAAGTTAAAAAAATTAACTGACATGCTTCCCAAAAATATGTCATTCTCGCTTCCTCATGAGTCAGCTGAATGGCACTTCAAAAGGCATAGAAGTGGATTACTATATATTATATCACAGTAGTACAAGCAAGAGCCTGCAGATACATACACAGAGCATCTCATCACACGTACGCCCCTCCACAACAGAAGGAGAAGGTTAATGAGATGATGAAATGATATTAGGTGCTCATTAGTCATCATCCTTCAAACAGATCCTGCAACATGTCCTCCACCTCCTGAGGGGTGATTCTCGTTGAGGTCATGTTCTTATGCTCCAAGAATTTCCTCAAGCCTGATGTGACCTTGTTGGCGATAGCTTTCCGCAGCCTTCCCCTGAGCTCAGGGTCTGGAACCTTCCAGAGCTTCTGGGCATTGTACACCTTGTGGAACTCGAACTCGAACTGTGGCAGCGGCGAGTATCTCCCAAGGCGCAGTGGCCTGGGATCATAGTACAAGCATGACATCATGGGGCCCCAGGACACCTGCAGGTAGCTCTGTATGTAGTCGTCGATCTTGCGGTTGAGGACAGCCATGGGGAACGCCATATCGAACATGTGATGGAGCTGCTGCCATATGAAGTGGGAATTGTTGATCAAGAATAGGATGCCAATGCTGTTGCATTGGTGCTGGAACTGGAACGACGACTGGGACATGCTGACGAGCTTCTCTTCCAGGCGGGAGAACATCTCCATCATGAGGCTGGTCAGAGGGGCGATGTCGAGGATCTCAGGCCGGTAGATACCAAGTTGAGCTGTTTCGTATGCAATGCGACTGAGCAGGACGTAGTTTGTGTCTAGCAGGTTGATGCAGCTGACTACGGACCGGGTGAGCTTGTGAACGTCGGTTGATGATAAGCCTTCTTCTGGTGCTGAAGCAGAGTCGTCGTTTCCAGTTCCAGTTCCAGTTCCACCCTGGAGACCAGTCCTGATGTCATCCATTGCGTCCCAGATGGCCTTGTCCAGCTTACCCAGCTTCGACGACAGGAGGTCACTTACATCGTCGATTAAATTTATGCCTGCAGATTCTACATGGTAGGGCCAAGAAGAACAGGGCCAGAACTGGATCTCCTCCGAGGCCGTGGACAGAGCGACGCGGACATCTACCAGTGCCTGGAGCCTCGTCGTCTCAGGTGACTGCAACGGTACAATCGTGTGTTCACTGCTGCAGCTAGGAATAGGATCGCATAGGATCCTACAGCTGCTAGGAGAAGCAATGGCATCAACAAAGGGGAGCATCTTGAGCAATGTCGATTGGACGAATCGTGAGAATTCAGAGAGAACTGCTACTGCTGGTTCACTCTCACTCGTTGATTCCGCATCCTCCTCGTTGCACCATCCATCCATGTATATGAAGATGGAATCTTTGACTTCGCGGAGACCACGGATCCAACAGCGTGCAAGATCTTGGATCTGCTGCTGGGAGGCGAGGATGCTCCGCGCACCCGCGGACGCGTCGACGTCACCGACACCGAGGCGGAGGACCCAGGCGATTTCCATCTCGGAGAACCAGCTCTCCAGAGCACTCCCACCGGCGTTGCCGTTGACGTTGCCATTGGCCGCGGCATCATAACGGAGGAATTCCTCCACCAGTCTCTTCATGTGGCCTAGTTTCTTGGCTCTTGCTTCCACGTCCAGCTCCAACGTCGAGAGAATACCGGCCGGATGGAATTGGAAGCTACACGATGACGACGGGGGAGAGCAGCCGGGCGTGTAGGTGGACGAGAGCGTACCTGAGCAGCTGGAGCAATCGCAGCCGCCGGGGCCGGTGGAGGATCCGCCTCCGACCTCCATCTCGATGAGCGCACTCCGATCCCTCCGAATCGGCCGACGACTAATTCACTTGGTCTTGACTTGAGAACCCACAGATCGAGCCATTCTACAACTCATCAGGCCGTGATAAAAAAACAAACTATCATGAGGTTGATGGCGTACCAAACAGCTCTCTAAGACCTGGGAAAAAGTCTAGGGTCAGACCTGGTCGGCACCCGCACCTCTCCCAACAGGCACTCCCATCCACAATTACGGGCAGTGGCCAGCCGGTTGTTTTCTCTGTTCCCATGTGCCGCGCTATGTGCTTTAGTCCGCGCTTCTTTTCCTGTTTCGTCCGCGTTGACCAAGCCAAGTCGTAAGTCTACTATAAAATCACGTCATGGTATATACAAAGCAGAAATAAATAAAAGAACAAAAAATAAAAAATATAATTAAAATTAGTACATACGATGGGTTGAACACGAATATTTTTATTTAATATGAATACTTTTCCTCTACAAACAGTCCTGCACTGCAATCAAACATTAGTGACATCAACAAATATCCCATGTTTTTTCTAGGTAAAAAAGTCATAACTACTAACCCGGGTATCTAATTAAAATCCGATTGCACCTTCATATTTCTTGCAATAAACTCTTCAAAACAAGATCTGATATTTTTCTAAAAATAATAATAATAAACGTCTATATCATAATAAACATGCATCTATAGATAACTTTCGAACATCTCCTAATACACTATAGAATATCACATGAATACTAAGTAAAAATCCCTACATACACAGTTGAACATCACATGTATATATTCATTGAGCATCCCAAGATACACCACATAACATTACATATATACATGCTAACGGAATATCCCGAATATACTATAGAATGCTAACTGAACATCCCCAAATATATACATGCTAACGGAATATCCCGAATATACTATAGAATACTAACTGAATATCCCCAAATATATACCATAAAAGTTTGATTTTCCTTCCTCAATTGCAAAACCGGGTATCCACCCTCCCCCAACTATGCAAACCCTTTGGTTTACCTCCCCTAGCTGTTTTGCGAGTGGTTTTAATGACGTGGCAAGGTGGGTCCCACGTAGGAGCGGAGAAAGAGAGAGAAGCACCGCAACCTGAAGCGCCACCGCGCTGAGCTTCATCCCGCGCTGGCAAAATGCTAGAGTGGATTCAATGGCGAGGCCGATGCCCATCTGCGACGACGTCTTCGAGGACGTGGAGGACATGTACTACTACCGCGGCGACTACATCGTCGGCACCTGCATGTACGACGATGGAACGGATCACAGGATGCTGTTTGACCTCGCTAACGAGGCATTGCAGAGCCTGGTGGTGGAGAGCTCGAGAGGTGGTGGTTCGTCGCTGCGTCGGTGGGTCGTTGACAGCACGGCGGTGGCACGAGGGAAGAAGCTGGTAGATGAAGTTTGGGAGCAGGATCTCCATTGGAAATCTGCATGAACATGCTGTACATTACCAAGAAAAAAAAAGCGCAAATTAACTCGAATGAATTTCAGGTGCAAGCTCCGAGGAATCATCCCCGGGCGCTGGGCGCAGGAAATGCAGACGATAAGGCATGGTGGTAGGGATGAAAACGAAAATGGTAATCTCCGATTTTCGAAAATCGTTTTCGAGTTTTTTCCGATTTTTGGACATAAATGGTAATGGTAGTGGTAACCGAGAAAACAAAAATGATAATGGTAAAAATAATTGGAACTGAAAGTGAAAATGATTTAGCCCTCTTCCGACCGTTTCCGAAGATTTCCAGTATTTAATCGGCAATTTACCGTTGGTAATTACCGATACAACACATACTTTTGGTCCAATTAGCCCCACATATATAAGCACGCCCAAGCGGCCAAGCCCATTAATCTACACATAAGGATGGGAAGATGTGGCCGGTGACGACGATGACATGCCTGAGGTTCGTCTTTAGGAAGCCTACAACCTCCACTCCACCGGAGAAGAAACTTGATCTAATAATTCGTGTTTCTATCAATAATTCAATATGCTATGTCAAGTCAACTTAGAACTTTATCGTTTCTTTGTGTCATAGTCTAAGAACTATCGTGCTCTTGCAAGGTTTGCCACTATTTGAGACTAAGATTAGTGTGAACTGTGTGGTTTTAGATCTACGGTTTGGTATGTTTATCGTTTTTTACTATACCGTTTTTGTCAATTTCGACCGTTATCGTTGTGTTTTCCGACCGACAATATCGTTTTCGAAATTATCACAATACCGACGCCGTATTCATTTCCGACAATATCGTACCGATTTCGTTTTCGAGAAAAAATTATGGAAGTGAAAGTGATTTAGACTCCTTCCAATCGTTTCCGACCGTTTTCGTCTACATGGTGGCCTACGAGGTCCGGAGATCCGTGTGGACGGAGGTAGGTACGAGGGCGTTTACGTTGTCGGATTGAGCGTGCCATCTTCGATGAGCTAACTGATGCGGTGGAGGTTTTCATATGATGAAACCGAGACAGCTAGCAGATGGCCAGATGTGTGCGTGTGCGTAGGAGTACGTATGTGATGCTGACGAGATGAGCAGCTTTCTTAGGATTTTGACGTGTCTGTGTCATGAAAAGCTTCGGCCTTGTTTAGTTCATCCAAACTCCACTTTAACACTATGAAAAAAAGATTTCCCGTCACATTAAACTTGTGGTATATCATGTAGACTAAATATAGATGAAATTAAAAACTAATTGCACAGTTTTTTTATACTTTGTGAGACTAATCTTTTGAGTATAATTTATCAATATTTAAACAATATTTCACAAATACAAACGAAAATTGCTTACACGGTCTTAGCTGCAGTGTGTGAACGCCTCAATTTAAACTCCCAATTTTGGATCTAAACTGTTAGAATAATAGGCAATTTTCATGTCATTTTAATTCCATAAATCAACATTAAAATGATGACATATAAAAGATTATTAATAAATAGGTGCATGGCATAACACATGTTCATGCCAACGATGAACATGTGAACAAGAAGCATGTAAAGCATATATATAAAATAAATATTTAAACATGCTACATGTACTTGGACTACAAATGCAACATAGCAAAGAACCGATGAAACATATAAGCAAGTAACATGTGAACCGTAACGATTTCATGACGTAAACGATTATGCATAACACATAACTAGCAAGAACATATATAAGACAACTTATGAAACAACAGACATGAACTACTGAAACATACAGATTCAGGAAAGCGTTAAACAGGGAGAAGATGAACAGTTCATACCCCGATGATCCCGATCCTTGTCCTGTTTACAGCGTTATGTTGAGGAAGAGGATGAAGACGAACTTCCCCGGGAAGAAGATGAAGAACTCGAAGAGGAAGACGACGACCGGCGGCGGCAACCACAATCTCTTCTACTTCGGGAAGAAGATGTCGCCGGTGTGATGATGACGAACGACGGCGGCGGCGGGTGTTGGGCAGTCGCGTAGACGCTCCCCAAAAACCTAATTGCCGTCCTCCCTGTGCAAGGATCACGAACAACAAGGGCTTCGGAGGCACCCGCCCTCTCGCCTTCGTCAGGCGCGTTGCAGATGAACGAGATGGGAAAACCTTCTACGTAGCAAAATTGTGGTGTCTAGTTGTGTGTCTCTCAAGTGGAAGAGAAAGCATGTCTAAGCCAACATAACTGGTGAAGGAGCACTAGTTATATACTCCTCAAAGAGTATGCCAAAAGGCTCATGGCAAGGAGCCTCACGTAGGCTTGAAAGGCAAAGAGCCTCATGCCATTAACCTCCACTAAGTGAAAACTCTTGTAACTCTTGCCATCACTTTGCCAATTAAAACTAGTGGAAGAAACTCCCGTAATCAAGAGACATGAATTAACTAATAATATTGCACACATTATTTAATATGTGCCATAGAATTTATTTAATTTAATTAGATTATATATGGGCCTAGCCCACATTAAATCCAACAATCCCCACCAAATTCTAAGGCACACATCAAATAATCTCGATCCACAATTCTTTGATATACCGGTGTTTCGATGGAGACCGTTAAGTTGAACATCCACCTAGAATAAGAGTTTCACTCAGTCACAACCGAACAATAGACTAAGCCTTGAATTGAGCAGGTTTTGTGCGAGCTAAGATTCACTCAAGTCCTTTGCCGATACTAGGCTACATAAGGCATTCCCATTTGTTTTGAAGCATATAAGTCACACTTCAGTGCCTTTCATGAGTATTTAGAGAGTACCCAAATCTCATAGACTGTGACTAGCAGTCTGACTCATATAGGTGTACTCCTCCATAGATGTTCTGTAGGACAACATCTCACCTTTGGAATACATTAAGGTAAATACCAACCCGCCTTACGATAGGAAAGATGTGCATCGAGATGAGTCAAGAAAGGGATCTTTCCTCTCAATCTACTCATAGCTTGTTTCACCACTCTACTTCACGGGATCTCCGATCACATAGAGCAGGTTACCACTACAGTAGATTTCACGTGGGTCTCAAACCCATCTCTCTCGATGCACCTTCTATCACATTGCGTGATAAACCCTTGGTGAATTGATCTGCCAGATTATTCGACGTATGGACATAGTCCACCGTTATAACTCCGGAGGTTTTTAACTTTCTGACAGATTTTAATCTTCTCTTAACATGCCTTGTAGACTTCATGTTATTCCTGGAACTGTTGACCTTTGTAATCACAGTCTGGTTATCACAGTTCATGGAGATAGCCGGTATCGGTTTTTCAACTACCGGCAAATCCAACAGGAAATCACGTAACCACTCGGCCTCAGCCCCAGCAGTGTCTAATGCTGTGAGTTCTGCTTCCATTATAGACTTCGTTAAGATAGTCTCGCTTGCAAGACTTTCAGAAACAACACCACCTCCAAGCAGAACACATATCCGCTCGTGGCATAAAGCTCATCAAAGATCGAGATCCAAAGCTTGGCGTCACAATAGCCTTCCAAAGACTCGGGGTTTTCGGTATAATGAATATCGTAGGTCAAAGTACCCTTAAGATAGCGCAATACTCTCTCAAGAGCACGCCAATGATCATCTCCCGGGTTTGACACAAACTGGCTTAGCTTGCTCACAGCATAAGAGATGTCGGGCCTTGTTGCACTCGCAAGGTACATAAGAGAGCCAATGATCTGAGAGTATATTAATTGATCCCTTGCTATTCTCTTATTCTTTCTTAATAGCACACTAGGGTCATAAGGAGTTGGAGCAGGATCACGCTCACTAAACCCAAAGCGACTTAGAACCATTTCCACATAATAGGACTATAACAAAGTTACCCCACCATCACTTTCCTTTATAAGCTAGATGCTAAGAATTACGTTAGCTTCTCCCAAATCTTTCATTTCAAAGTTGCTCGTCAACAATTTCTTTACTTCCTCAATCACATTGAGGTTTGATCCAAAGATCAAAATGTCATCAACAAAGAGGCACAAAGATAACAACTGACCTCACCCCCACCATACCGATAATACACACACGTGTCGGCCTCATTCACGAGAGAAACCGGCATGAGATGTCAATGTATTATCAAACTTTTCATGCCATCGCTTAGGTGCTTGTTTCGAGCCATATAAAGATTTTAACAACCGCACACCTTGTTCTCTTGACCATCGCAATGAAGCCTTCCGGGTGATCCATATAGATCTCCTCTTCTAACTCTCCATTCAGAAAGCGATCTTAACATCCATCGATGTATAATAAGACCATAAGAGGCTGACCCACGGCAATCAAAGTGTAGATTGTAGTCAATCGAGCAACTGGTGAATAGGTGTCAAAGAAATCTTCACCCTCTTTCGGGTATATTCTTTGGCCACAAGCCTTGCCTTGTACCTCTCAATTGTACCATCGGGCCTAAGCTTTTTCTTGAAGATCCATTTGCAACCCGTAGGTTGACACCCATAAGGACGGTCCACGACCTCCCAAGTCCTATTTGACATAATAGAATCCATCTCACTCCTTTCGCTTCCTTCCACAAGTCGCATCGGGAGAGGAATATGACTCTTGGATTGTGGATGGTGTGTCTTCCACAAGGTACACTATAAAGTCATCACCAAAAGTTTTAGCAACTCTTTGCCTTTTACTCTTGCGTGTGACTATAGTGTCATCCTCCTCGTGGATGTGCACATAAGAATCCTCGCATGCTCTATTGGAATAGACAATTCATGCTCATGGGTAATTATAGTCTCATGACTTGTTTCACTAGGTGTATTCTTCATGGGAAACTCATTCTCAAAGAATGTAGCGTCTCTTGACTCCATGATAGTATCAACATACATATCAGGAACATCAGATTTTATAATTAAGAACATATATCCAACACTGTGGAAAGTATAGCCTAGAAAGATACAATCAATAGTTTTAGACCCGAGTTTACGCTTCTTGTTGATTGGCACATTTAGCCAAGCAATCCCAAGTGCGCAAATAAGAGAGATTTAATCTCTTTTTCTCCCATTCCTCAAATGGAGTGATTTCTTTATCTTTCATAGGAACTCTATTCAGGACATGACATGCTGTCAATAATGCCTCACCCCACCATTCCTTGGATAATCCCTGCAGTGCTTAACATGGCATTCACCAACTCGTTAAGGTGCTTTTTTTCCGTTCAAAGAATCCCATTGGATTGTGGTGAGAAAGGCGGTGTCCTTTCATGAACAATACCATGTTCCACACGTAAATTATCGAAATCATTGGAGAAATATTCTCCACCTCGATCGGACCTTAAATGTTTGATTTTCCTTTCAAATTGGTTCTCAACCTCGGCTTTATAGGCCTTAAAATAATTAAACGCTTCATCTTTTGTTTTTAAGAGATACACATAGCAAAAACATGTTGGGTCATCTATAAAAGTGAGGAAATAACGTTTGCCACCTTTGGTTAAAATTCCATTCATCTCACATAGATCGGAATGAACAAGTTCTAGAGGTGCCAAATTCCTCGCCTCAGCTCTATGAGGCTTGCGAGGTTGTTTTGATTCAACACATACATGACACTTAGATTTTTTAACCAAGTTAAATTTAGAAATTAAATTCAGATTTGCTAACCGCATAAGACAACCAAAACTTGCATGACAAAACCGTGAATGCCATAAATCCGACTCATCGATATATCAACAGAATTCACAAGTTTATTACACACATCATGCAACGATAAGCGGAATAGACCTCCGCAATCATATCCTTTACCCACAAACACACCATGTCTCGAAACAACACATTTATTAGATTCAAGAACAACTCTATAGCCATCTCGACATAGCATAGATGCACTAACAAGATTCTTCTTAATGGATGGTACATGCTGCACGCTCTTTAATGGCACCGTCTTTCCGAAGTAAACTTCGGGATGACCGTACCAACTCCAAGAACATGTGCGCGACCCATTGCCCATCGGACAAGGCGCGGACCTCCCGACTGTAAGTAGAAAACAAAGAGACATCGGCACACACATGGATATTTGCACCACTTGTCCATCCACCACTCCGGTGAATTACAAACGAGAGAACAAATGGTAAAGAGTTACCATACCCGGATGTTCCATCTCCGGCCGTAGTAACCATGTTAGCTGTTTCTTCTCTTGTTTGTACTTGCGATCAGGGCACTCACTTGCCCAATGATCCTCACTGCCACACACAAAGCAACCACCTTTCTTCTTCTTGTTATTGTTATTGTTGTTTTGTTTCTTGAACTGTGTGGTTTGAGTGGGTTTAGGAGTGTTCTCCTTCTTTTTCTGGTCCTTCTTCTTATTCCACTTGTGAGGTTTCTTCTGCACCACATTGGCAGAAGAGGTCTCAACACCTTTCTCATTGTCCTTTGCTCTAGCCCTCTCCTCAACATCTAGAGTGCCAATGAGTTCCTCAACACTGAACTCTTGCCTCTTGTGTTTGAGAGAGGTGCCAAAGTCCTTCCAAGAAGGTGGCAGCTTGGCAATAATACCACCACCACAAACTTGTCGGGCAAAAGACAAGGGAACAGTTCAAGTTCCTTAGCTAGTGCCCGAATCTCATGAGCCTTTGTTCCACTACGAGATCGGTTCTCGGCCATCTTGTAGTCATACGGCTGCTCCATGAGATACAGCTCGCTACCAAAGATCGATAACTCCAAACTTTCCCACAAGTGCATCCCACAGCTCTTTCCCTCTGGGATGGATGATATAGCTTTTCTGAAACATTGGATCAAGTGCGCTAATCACTGCACCTCGAAAGAGGTTGTCTCCAACCTTAAACTTAGCCTCATCCACAGGAGACAAGTTCTCAGGCTTGCCCTCAGTGGCATGAAAACAAACCATAGCAGTTAGCCACAGTTCCATCTTAGCTTTGCACAGCAAGAAGTGTTTCCCATCAAAAGAATCAGGCTTCAAAGCAGCAGCAAAACCTTTGACAGAAAAATGCCTACAATATTTAGGTTTTTGGATTGTTAGAATAATAGGCAATTTCCATGTCATTTTAATTCCATAAATCAACATTAAAATGATGACATATAAAAGATTATTAATAAATAGGTGCATGGCATAACACATGTTCATACCAACGATGAACATGTGAACAAGAAGCATGTAAAGCATATATATAAAATAAATATTTAAACATGCTACATGTCTTGGACTACAAATGCAACATAGCAACAAATAACCGATGAAACATATAAGCAAAGTAACATGTGAACCGAACGACTTCATGACGGAAACGATTATGCATAACACATAACTAGCAAGAACATATATCAGACAACTTATGAAACAACAGATATGAACTACTGAAACATGCAGATTCAGAAAAGCGTTAAACAGGGAGAAGATGAACAGTTCATACCCCGATGATCCCGATCCTTGTCCTGTTTCCAGCGTCATGTTGAGGAAGAGGATGAAGACGAACTTCCCCGGGAAGAAGATGAAGAACTCGAAGAGGAAGACGACGACCGGCGGCGGCAACCACAATCTCTTCTACTCTGGGAAGAAGATGTCGCCGGCGTGATGATGACGAACGGCGGCGGCGGCGGGTGTTGGGCAGTCGCGTAGACGCTCCCCAAAAACCTAATTTGTGTCCTCCCTGTGCAAGGATCACGAACAACAAGGGCTTCGGAGGCACCTGCCCTCTCGCCTTCTGTGCGCGCAGATGAACGAGATTGGAAAACCTTCTACGTAGCAGAATTGTGGTGTCTAGTTGTGTGTCTCTCAAGTGGAAGAGAAAGCATGTCTAAGCCAACATGACTGGTGAAGGAGCACTAGTTATATACTCCCCAAAGAGTATGCCAAAAGGCTCATGGCAAGGAGCCTCACGTAGGCTTGAAAGGCAAAGAGCCTCACGTGATAAAGGTCAAGAGCCTCATGCCATTAACCTCCACTAAGTGAAAACTCTTGTAACTCTTGCCATCACTTTGCCAATTAAAACTAGTGGAAGAAACTCCCGTAATCAAGAGACATGAATTGACTAATAATATGGCACACATTATTTAATATGTGCCATAGAATTTATTTAATTTAATTAGATTATATATGGGCCTAGCCCACATTAAATCCAACATAAACAAGGCCTTCGTTATTTCCTCTGTCCCTTCTCTGTTCGATTCGATCTGTCATTCCTCTGTTTCTGCGAAGCTCGATCTGCATCGGTCACTCTCGTGCATCACCATACATAGTGTCAGACTGTCAGTCGAACGCGTTGGTCATCTACTACTATGATTTGTGAGTTCCTATGAAAACAACAGCAGGCCGGAGAAATCGCTGACGGGGCCGGACCCGGACCACATGTCAGGTGGGTAAGAAATGGGTCCAAGGACCAAAAACAAAACTCTTTTCATTGTCACACTTCAAACCCATTTCACCTCAAAAGTGTTTGATTATTTTTGCAGAAAAGTCCATTATAGCTCCTTGATTGAACTATACTGGTCTAATTATTTCTTCTAAACTCTAAAAAAGACACCTTATATCCTGACTCAAAGTTGTTGGTGGTCTAAAGTGGTTCGAAAGGAAATTTTGTACCTTTTTTATTTAAAATTTTCTATAAATATTTTGTAGGACTTTAAATACCATAAAATGTCTCTAAGTTTTTAAGTTCCAAAAACAAGTCCTCAGATAAGTTGGGATCGGACAAATTCAAATAAATATTTAGAGCTTCTAAGAGTATCTTTAGAAGCTTAATAAAACAAATTTAGGTCTAGGAAAATAGGGAAATTATCAAGAATCAGCTAGAAGGATTACAAAACGTTCTATTTGATGTAAAAACATGTTTTAGTAAATCACATGGGAAAAATATGAGATGCACTAGCATGAGTGCTACATTTTTTTTTTCCGAAAGCGTGCTTTGCATGTGCTTCGTTAAGGGGAATTAGAGTATGATACAAGGCTCGCTATGCCGAATGGCGAGTTACCAAGGTCATAGCGGCCAAAACACACTTACAAAACGCACAGGCTCCAACGGCCTATTAGAAGGGGCGTACTAACGGGCTACTTTAATATTGAATGCATTCATGCTATGCATTTTTTTGCTAGTTGCGTTGCTTTTGTTGCAAAAGGTTTTCAAAACATTTTTAGACATCAATTAGAATGTTTTGGACTTTTGTATCGTAATATATGTCGAGGTTTTTTCTTAGAAATTTTAGAAGATTTTGGAGATTTTTTGTGGTTTAAAATCCTTATTGGGTATTTTTTTTTTGAAAAAAAGGAATAAAATGACAAAATCGTCTTCAAATGACTTCAAAACAAGGTAGATATGTAATTTGAATAGTTTTAAGAGTTTAGAGTAAGAAGTTTGGTTTTCAAGTTGGAGGAGAAAAATGGAGTACGAAGTAAAGTATAATAGACTTTTTGATTAATTTTAATCCGACCATTTGGTTTCTCGATTACACCTAACACAAGCAAAAGATCGATAAGTAACACCATTGTTGCATGCTTTGCTTTTTAAGTAAGCTTTGCGTCATCTTTTTTATCTTATCGGACAAACTCATGCTATGATGCGGGTCTAGGATCTCTACAAGTACTATTTCTTCCGACAAATATGTAAAGTTCCCCACGAGGTTTCATGGGATAGGAATGCGGATTGTTTTATCTCCACGGGGTTATCGGCAGATAACCGTTCCCCAATGAAAATTTCCCTATGCATTGTTCTATGGGGAAGAAATAATTGTTCGATCGTACAACGTGCAGTAGTGAGCACATTCAATGCCTTACATGAAATGCCGAGAGAAAAATAAGGATGACCTCACTACAAGTTAGAAGAGAAATATGGTGCTATGGCTTTAATTCGAGGCTCTATAACAATCTTGAGCTTTAAGATTTGACTAAGATATATAAATAAACAATCTTGAGCTTCGAGATGTGACTCAGATATATAGATATAGATGGTAGCTCTATCAAAAGTTCCTTACAAACTCTATAATACAACATAGTGGCATTCTCTCTAAGAAGTGATTCAAGCATACGACTGTCATGACATCGCCCTTGAGGGCCTTGACTGTCATAGTTGAAACATCAAAATACGAGGGCATAGATAAACGACTTACGTGTGTTAAATTTTCGGGAAACTAGACTGACAATTGGGTCTTTTTAGTCTACTTTGATGTTTGGGTTAACACTTTTTTCAAGCTTTGATGATTGCCACACATAGGGCTGCACAACATTTGCTTTGACAGCGTGACAATCATATGTTTTTATTGCAAATACAGCGTGATTCAATAGGTTGTTTTGTAAATATATTTTGAGAATCCAATTAGTGATAGTCGGGTTAAAAATTTGATTAGCCGATGACATAGGTTAATAGCAGGAGTGGTAAGTATAAAACTGTGGGTGACCTGTGAGAATAGCCTAATCTGTTCCGAATAGCCTAATCTGTTCCTTCCTTCCCGGTGTCCTGTCTGTCTGTGCGTGGGTTTTTGGGATCCCTGGGTCGTCTTCCTCCTCTTCTTCACAGACAGACAGGAGGTGTCCACGCCGGCCTCCTCTTCTTCTCATTCTCACCACATAAATCAACGCCAATTCCGCACCGATCTCTCCCCAGCACGCGCCTCCAAGGTAGGGTTTCTCACTCCCGCTCCGCCTCCGCGCTGAATTCCATGTCCCCGATGCTAAAGGCGCCATTTTTATCCGATTGTGCCCGTGCTAGGACCTCTCTTCCTCGCCCGCCGGCTCGGGGATGGACGCACGGATTTAGCTGGTCCCGTCGCTGCTCGTGCTCGATCTCGATGATCTGAGCGAGCCCCGCGCGATCTGGAGCAGGAATGGAGCCGCCGCCGCCGCCGCCGGATCTGAACACCCACCTGCCGCCGCGGAAGCGGCTGCTCGCCGGGCTCAGGACGGCGGTGCCCATCGCTTCCGGCGACGCCCACCTGCCACCGCCGCTCCCGTCCCCGCCCGCGGCCTCCGAGGGCGATCTCGCCGCGCGGCTCCGCGAGATGGCGCTCGCCGCCAACGCGTCGGCGTCGTCGCCCGAGGAGATGATCGAGGCGGCCAGGGCGGCCGCGCAGGCCGCCGCGGACGCCGCCGTCGCCGCGCGCGCCGTGGCCACGGAGAAGGCCGCCGTCGCCGCCAAGGCCAGGGCCGCCGCTCGGGCCGCCATGGAGCTCCTCGAATCCTTCTCGTCCAGGGGAGCCGGCGGGGCGTCCAGGAACGGCGGCGGTGGGGGGCTACAGTTCAAGGTCAAGTCCAGGAAGAAGCATGTGCAGGTCAAGATGCTGTACAGGCCCAATGGAACTCTAGGGCCAGGGGAGCCTCCCAGGCCTAGGAGGCGCAAGAACTCGGATGAAGAGGTCGCGCGCAGTTTGCACCGCGTCATGAATAGCTCGCCGAGGATCTCTCACACTGGGCCGCCCAAGAGGCCTCGTACCATCGCTCCTGGCGATGTCAAAGATGGACTTGTTGCACTTGCACCCGGTGGAGGTAATGGCGAGGGTGGCGCTGATGATTGTAATGGTTCTTCAATCCATGTGCCAGTCGAGGCTGGCGGTGGGTTGGCTAATGGATGCTCTGAAAGGAAATCTAGTGAGAGAACTGTTCCATTGATCAATCGTGAGGTTCCTGATGCTGACGGTGAAGACTCATCCAGACTCGCCGCAAAGATGAAGAGTAGTGGCGACATTGCTGACAATAATGGACTTGGGGTTGGAAACTTAAGTCCCGGTCAGAAAGTGAAGGTCAAGAGAAAGGAGCTGCTCCTGAACCAAAATAGTGGCAGTAAAGAAACAGAAGAACCCAAAGAATCAGAACAGCCCAGAGAAACAGAACCCTTTGTACATTCTGTTGTGCTTGATGAATCAAAATCAAAATCAGATGGAAAAGGAAGATCAAACCCAAATGGGAATGGAACAGAAAAGCTTGCAGGCCCTGCAGATACAAAGGCCCCAGGCGGCGATGGCGTGACGCCGATGAAGATAACATCTGTATGGAAGTTTAAGAAGCTGAAGACATCTCACTGTTCTTCTGACAGTAAGGTGTTGCACAAGGTTTGCCCGCCGCCTCCTGCGGCGGCTGAAACCTCTGCTTCGGTGAAAGCTGATTAGCGAGGCACCATAGCGTATAGTTCGGCAGATGCTTGTCTTAGCTATGCTTGTTGTGAGATTTTTGTATGTTGATCAAGTGGCTATTCAGACAAGGAGGGGAGGGAGAGGAGGTAAATCTCTCTTGGTAGATCTCACCTTTGCTTTGATTTTTTATACAACAAATGTGCTTGTTTTATGGTATATAGATTATTGGGTATTTCTACTGTAATTGTTTCCTGTCCGTGCTTCCATTTGATGTCACTAGCGATAGGGAGTGTGGCATAATCATGTAGATGTACCTGTTATGCATACATCGTTTTAATAAAAGGCACTGTGTAACCAATGCTCTGAGATACTAATTTTTTTACATGTGTTTCTTGTCTTGGAGTAAATGATGTCCTTTGCGCTGTCATGGTGCAAATCTGTGTTAAAATATGAGGGGATTATGACAACAGGTAAGAAACCCTTTTTGCTTGTAACTACTACTAGTGGAAGTAATTGCTCTTTGATGTCCGAGCTAGAAGGAGTTGTTATACAAGGAATGTAATTAATAAGACTGAACATGACTGATGTTTGATTCTCTGTTTCGCTGCTTCTTAGTAGATCCTGATTCCAGCATATGATGTTAGCATGCTTCTAATTTGGTGAAACTCTGTCCCTCATTTGTCTAATGTTAATTCCATGTAAAGCAGTTGTACTATTAACTCCCTTTTTCTAGTTTGGGCCATTAGTTCACCAAATTTATGCCCTATGACAGATAAAGCATTCAGATACTTTGTATGATGTTATTTTCCAGATTCTTATTAATGTGACAAATCACCACATTCATGGGTGGTTGAACATGAAGGCCATTGGCATTGCAAACTGTTAAAATCTATTTCTTTTCGTCAGTAGGTTTGCGATGGTGATGTCTTGAAACATGAGAATGGTCAAGTGCTTTGATCTTAGTAGGCACAATGTATAGCCTTCCATTGGTTGTCTATGTTGCTACCAGCACTAGGTTATGGGTTAAGAAAATATAAGAAGTTATCATGTTGTGCGTCGTAGCAGTGGTAGAGATTGGTCTGGTAGCTAGTAACAATAATCTGATGAGCGCTATTGTATAGAGTACATAATGCATGTGGATGCCCCTGTGCATTGGATTGTGATATCCTGCTGGTGATTGGAAAATAAGGGAGCAGCATGGGTACTGTTGCTGGTATGGCAAGTAGAGTAGTAGTATGGCTGGCCACTGGAGCAGCTTGAACTTTTTTGATGGGTGTGCAATAGTGCATCAAGTGGATAGGCGTAGCAGCAAGGTAGCACAGATGATGCATACTCCTATCTATATGCTCCTCCCTCTGTCCCAAAAAAGTGGCATTCTAGTTGTCCGAAAAATGACAAATTATCTCATGTTTGGCCAAAAGTTTTAGGCTGTTAGATTGATTGGATTGCTGGCTGTGGCTGGGTTCGCTTCATCGCTTGCAGCCAGAGGCCCAGAGCATGAACTTCCAGTGCTGGGTTCTAGTATGCTTCTGTTAGGCTGAGTGAGTGAGTGGCCGGCTCGTCGAATCGGAGTCTCCAGGTTCCCATTTCAACCATGGCAGCAGTGACTGCCACCGCTGTCTGGCGTGGCCGGTTGAGTTGAGTTGAGCCGCTCATAAGCTGTTGAGTTCGAAAGGTGAGGTCTTGCTCGTGCTACTCTGATCATCCTGCAGCAAAGCAAAGGAAAGCAGCAAGTGGCATTATGATTGAGGTGAGTTGAGTGCTCAGCTGATCCATTCAGATTTCAGAATTCCAGATCCCATCTGGTTTCTGGTGGCTTAGTCAGTCACTCTAACCATTTTGCCTGCACTGCCCTTCGTAATTTGTTGTTGTTGGTGCGTGGGGGTATCCGATGGTTGAGAGGTGATAAAAATTTCATGCCAGACTGGCAGCTTATATTATTAGTTAGCTAGCTTAGCTTGCCATTATCTTTTTGCTCTGTCCACACATTCAGGTGGGTGATGTAATGCTGCACCAAACACAGATCCCCCCTCCTTTCTGAATTCTAATTGGTTGCCTCATCTACCGCTAAAGGAAAAGAAATGTCAGGGATAGGATCTGTATGTCTGTCGGTGCTCAGATCCAAATTTCCTTGGATTATATTTCGAAAGTATTGAGTTTTGTTCTGACTTATTTAAACTTATTTAATTTAGACAAAGTGTATAGTTTGTTAAAGCTACAATGAAATACATATAATTTGTAGCGAATTTATTTGGTATCGTATGTGTTAACTTAAATAGGTGTAACCTGGAACGAGACTAAAACAACTTGTATCTTTGGAACAAAGATTTTGAATTCTTTAAACAGGCTAGCTAGTCTACTGTTACACATGAACAGGCCAGTGAAGGTTTTTTTTTTTTTTTTTTGACAACTCAGGCCAGTGAAGTGAGCATCAATAAGATGTGGGGTGGGGTGGTAGCGCAATAATATATGACCGACTTATGTTGCACTGATTTTTATAGAACGAAAACATCATTCTAGACTTAGAGTACGTATGATCTGCGATCGTCACATAAAGCACCTTATTTTTTTCTTCTTCTTTTTTTAAAAGCATAACCTACTAGACATCATGTTAAAGCCAAGCCGCCGAAATGTACTCCCTTCAGCATCTTATTTTTTCTTCTTCTTTTTTAAAAACATAACCTACTAGACATCATGTTAAAGCCAAGCCGCCGAAATGACGAATATTTGACAATTATTGTCCAGTCATGGTCGAATTAGGCTCAAAAGACTAGAGACAAACTGTGTAATTAGTTATTTTAACCTATATTTAACTTTAATAAATGCGTGTTAAGATTTGATGTGATGGAGAGAGTGAAAAAATTTCACCTTTTTGCACCAACTAAACAAGGCCGTAGTGTCACTAGTTCCGGCACCGAATTGGCCCAGCTTTTTCTACAGTACCTTTTGTGATAACTGTGTACCTAGTCGTGTCCGACGACGACGTTGTTTGAAACGCGAGATGCATCATATCGTAGGACCAAAGAAAAAAAAACGTCACAATCGTGTGCTGCTGTTCCTGTGGACGGTTGGATGATTGGATCGGTACGTATGTACAATTGTACACATACGCCCACCGCGCGACATGTTTATACTGCTTCTATCATTTTTTCTTTTCGAAAAGAAAGAAAGAAAAGACTTGCGAATTGGTGGCTTTGGCTGGCTCTACGTACACCCACGATGAGTATATACACGGCCGAATTCCTTTTGTGCTCCAGGCTTGCTATGCGCACGTGGCCACATGTGAATTATTTATTGATGATCGGGTCTGCTTGTTGCTTGTATACTTTCTTTTGCCGCGGTTGCATGTGCTGCTGATGTACGATGTTTTCCACGCTGCTTGAACAGTGCAAGAGGCTGCGTGCTTGCTGTTACTGTAGTGTAGGCAGATCTCAGGGACCTGAATTAGGGGCATGTTTGGTCGGCAGCGCGCTATACCGGTCATACATTTTTTGTCTATACAAGTCTATACTAATAATGCTAATAATGACCTTGTCACACTTTTACGGTAAGAATTCACCGCCTAATCTTGTTCACCCGGGAGTGTTTAAGTCTTTAATAACTAGGGCATTGACGTTCACATTTTTTGTATATTCATTTTACGATTTAACGGTGTTGTTCTTTTCATTGTTAGCTAACGTGGCCATTGACAACGAGACACTTAAGATCTGCCAAGTCAGTCTTTTATAATGTGATTGGAGAAAGTTCAAGACAAAAGTTGAATCTATGACATGTGAGCGAATGTAATGACTAAGAAGTTAGTATGGTACTAGCTATGTCGTAAATAGCAACCAAATACTAGATAAGAAAAACTATGGACGCCTAATAATCTTAACTTTGGCGAACTTAGGATACAATCCACACACAAAGTCTTAAACACATTGGAACCGTTTGTATTTGTTTCTTCTCAAACCTATTACCATGCATGCACTAACCACGCTTGGCTCTTAGTGCAAACACAACACGGTAGTACAAGACACATAGTTTTTGAGAAGCTCGTTTAGGAAACTAATTTGACTCATCCAAAGGTGCAAAAGATGGTGTGGTGACACTTGTGAGCTCTATCGGCTATGATGCAAGATGGGTTGGAAAAAAAATTATCAAGATGAAAAGGAGCATATAAATTGAACCAAAAATCGTCATAAATATATTCTATTTAGAGAATACCACCAAAGTGGGGCCCAAAAACCACATGGATGATGGTGTTTTTTCACGTCATGCCATCTTTGTGAAATTCAAATTTCAAGCTACTCTATATGGTAGGTAGCTTAATAACCGTTTTAAATATGTGTGCGTGATTTGGTGAAGCGCTCTCTCTCTCCTTTGGTTCCCCTACTACTTCTAGAGTCAATTGTACAACTGTCAACCAAGCCACATTATCCCACAACCACCCCCATTATTACCAGTTTACACTTAACCCTGCTGTTAAATTAAATCACTAATAATAACCCTCTAGAAATAATCGTCATCGACAAGAAGATTGTTTTCTCTAGTACGGGCAGTTTTACAGAAAGGCCCCTGAGGGAGAGGGGGTTCCAGCGAAGGCCAACACACACATTTCCGGACGGGACGGGACGGGCACAAGACGGACAACAATCGGCACCGCACCACGCCGACCCACCCAGCACCACCAGCACACACTCCCCCGCCGATCTCGCCGGCCGGTGGCCCTCGCCGCCGGCGACTCCCCACCCCGCAGTCGCTCACCGTCCCTCCCTCTCGTCCGCCCCCGCCCTCCGCCCGGGGGGCGATGGAGGCGGCCTTCGACGCCTACTTCCGCGCCGCGGATCTGGACCGCGACGGCCGGATCAGCGGCCAGGAGGCCGTCGCCTTCTTCAAGGGCTCCGGCCTGCCCCAGCCCGTCCTCGCACAGGTGAACCTCAGATCTCCCCTCCCTAGCGCTCCGCCGCGCGCGTGGCTTCTGCCTCGGCGATCTGCGCAGTCCAGCCACCCCCGTGTGGTTCGAATCGCGGGGTGCTTGGTCGGTGCAGGCGAGTTGCTCGGCCGGAATTCCGAGCTCCCGTCGGCTGCGGCAGCCGAGATTTGGAGCCTGCGCTGCTCATTATGGTTTATGGGTGGATGTCGCTGTGTTTCTAGTCCTTCCCACCACCGCCTTGCCCCAGCGGATCAACTTTAGTTACTTTTCAGTGCTCCGTGCTCGTGCTTAGATGTCTGCTGCTACTCCTGCCTCGATCCAGCAGTGTAATTAGGCACTCTAGCTCGCAATTTGCTTGTTTGTTCCTTTATGTAACTCATTTAAGCTTGGAACATAGATTGGGGTTTCTACCATTATGCTTGCTTGCTTACTAGCAAGTGTAAAAGGCTATGTTGTTGTTGTTTGCTTACTACCAAGTGTCGAGAACCGAGGTTTAGGGGCTTTCCATTTGAGTGGCACGAGCCTAATATGCTATTGTGATTCAATCTGAGCGGACAACAAGATTACTTTAGCGAATTGCTATTTCCAAAACCTCTGGACCTTTTTTCTCATTTGTATTAGATATTTAGCACATTTTGCGTGTTAGTTGGAAGAAATGACCACCAGCCCATCCTTTGGACCTCAGCAGAACTGCACATTTCACTTCTGCTATCCAAATCTACTCTGCAATCAACTGCGATTTATTTTTTGCAAAATGCAACCTATTGTAATGCTGTTATTAATAGTAGTAACTCAAACACTATTGAACTGCACACTTCATTTCTATTTACTTCCACTCATAGCTTTGTATTTTTCTCTTCTCTTTTTCAGATTTGGACTTATGCTGATAGAAACCGGTCTGGTTTCCTTGGGCGCGAAGACTTCTTCAATTCACTCAAACTCGTCACAGTAGCTCAGAGCGGCCGAGAATTGACACCTGATATTGTTAAATCAGCATTATTTGGACCAGCTGCTGCGAAAATCCCTGCTCCTCGGATAAATGTTTCTACAGCTGCTCCTCAGACAAATAGCGTAGCTAGCCTCCCGAATGCCACTCAAGCACCACGTCCTGTTCAACAGAGTCCTGCACCACGTCCTGTTCAACAGAGTCCTGCACCAGGTCCTGTTCAACAGAATCCTGCCCTAAGAGGAACACAAGGGCTTCCTGGTGCATCGCCAAATCCACAAGTCAGGCCGCCACAACCTCCAAATGCAAACACTGTGCCCCCTGCTCATGGTCAGGGAGTTGCTTCAAGGCCACCCATGGGAAACGGTCCCACTGGGCTAAACCATACTAGTTCAACCACATCAAATCTAGCAACTGATTGGTTCAGTGGTAAGAGAAGTGCAAGTCCGTTGGGTGCAACTTCACAAGCTCCAACCAGAGGTATTTCTCCGCAGGCCAACCTTAGCAGTGCAGGCATCCCAGTGCAGAATTCAACTCCTGTACCAGGCTACAATTCTCATACGCCAGGTGCTACAACACCTGTCAATGCAAATTCGACAAATTTGAACTTGATGTCTTCACAGCCATCAGTTAATGACTCCAAGGCGTTGGTGCCCTTGGGTAATGGATTTTCATCGAACTCAACTTTTGGTGCTGACCCTTTCTCTGCAACTCCACAGCCGAAACAGGGTTCACCTTTGCCCCCCAATGTTCCAAATAATATGCCCAGCTCTACACCTTCTGCCTCAGCTGCTGGACATCATCACCCTCCTAAGCCAATGCAGTCTGGTCCTGTGCAGGGTATATCCTCGCTTTCTTCTCATACTAGCCAGTTGCCACATAATCAACCTGCTCCGAGACAACAACAATTTAATGCTACGCCAAGTGCCCCAGAACCAGTGAGTTCAAATATTCCGAGTGGACAGATTCCTTCAAACCCAAGCCAGTCTCAGGCCCCATGGCCAAAAATCACTCAAGTAGATGTCAGAAAATATATGATTGTATTTATCAAGGTAGACAGAGATCGTGATGGGAAAATCACTGGTGAAGAGGCTAGGAATCTATTTTTAAGTTGGAGGCTGCCAAGAGGTACATCACATCTCTTTATATTTACTCTGCCTTTTCTAGATACCATAATTCATCATAGCCCTTGCGCACTATATTTTTGTCTTGCTGATGATTCTACAAATTATGTTCCAGTAGTTAAAGTATTGTTTAAACTGTAGATTCATCAACACACTTGTGAAATAAGAATTGCTAGTTTTAGATTGCCGTTTATTATTTGTAGTTTCCCCCATACCATTGTTTTTTTTTGTTGCGAAACATGTATTTTAGGTGATTTATTGGATGTATCCTTCGTTTTTGTGGATGCCAAATTCCTTCCGAACTGGTTGCATGCTGCTACTTGTGTTAATACATGTATACATCGTTGCTCAGTTATTTCAATTTACTACTTCTTGTCTTATCATCGGCAAAGTTGCCCTGAAGTGTTACTTATTTACTATCTTGTTCCTCTACTGTGAATGATTTCTGTTTGAAATTTCCTCTTAAATTGAGTTCCTATTCTTCTCATCTCTTGCTTCAAAAATTCCTAAAAAAAATCTGGCTCTCCACATACAGATATCTTAAGGAAGGTATGGGATTTGTCCGACCAGGATAAGGATGGGATGCTATCTTTCAAGGAATTTTGTATTGCTGTGTACTTAATGGAGAGACACCGAGAGCATCGTCCTCTTCCTGACACAGTAACAGATGCTATTTGGGCTGAGGGCACTGCACTACCCTCTACTGGCCAGTTTGCAGAAAATCCTAGTGCCTCCGCTCCTCAAGCAAGTGCTGGTATTCATCCAAAATAAACCTCTCTGTTTCTGTTACTGACTTCTAAGGAAGTAACTTGTCAATGATGTTGTTTTTACTGAACTCTTGTTGAAGGATACACAAGTAGAACAATGCAAGGACCACATCATGGTATGCTCCCCTCATCAATGAAGCCACCATCTCGAAGGCCTCTTCCTTTAGATGCTGAAGATACTGTTAAGGCAGAGCAACAAAAGCCAAAGGTCCCTGTCTTGGAGGAACATCTAGTTGGCCAGCTGAGCAAGGAGGAACAAGATACACTGGATGTGAAGTTTAAGGAAGCTTCAGACGCTGATAAGAAAGTATATTCCTCTCCTGTATTGTTAAAAAGAGCTTTCATGTCTTAAGATTTGTAAAGCAGACAAAAATATAACATATACTGTCCTCACCTTGACCTAACTCCATTTTGCCCCTGCTTTCTTTTCCAACTTTGTATCAGTGCCCCTGCTTTGACCAATTTAACGAATTGCTGGCCCTGGTTTTGCCTACTTGATGCCAAAAAGTGGCAACATCAAAGGCAATGGTGTGTTGAATTGATCAGAAAGAGCAATGGTGCAACATTGAAAAAAAAGAAGGGCAAACATGCAGTTTGAGATCAAAGTCTGGGCATAGTTGTAAATGGTCCAAATATATTTGAAGAAATTTTGCACAACTGGTCCAGCTTTGTTTCTATTCATAGTTGATGAAAAATCTATTGCTAAACTAATACATAGGAAGCTATTGTTTCTGTTGTACCAGTATGTCACCAAATTCTTTCAAAAATGCTTAACGTCTCACAGTTATCTTTCTTGATTTTCTCATTTGCAGAAAATGTTTAAAAATGCAAAAACTAGAACAAGATAGAATTCTTTGATACACAAATTAATGTTCAGAACATTGTATAACATATTTCAAATTTCATTCAAATGGTAGTGGTGTTTGGTCTCTAATTGAGTTGACGGGTGGAATTAAAGGTTGCGAATGCTTCATACAATTTTTACTCATCTAAGTTATGTTATTATAACATGATATTCTGAATCTTCTATGAAGGTCCAAGAGTTGGAGAAGGAGATCCTTGATTCTAGAGAGAAGACCGAGTTTTATCGCACAAAGATGCAGGAGCTTGTAAGTATTCTATCGCAAGTACTATAAATGCAAACATGTATTTGGTTCACCCTCTACTGTGCTTTCAGTTTCCTTTATTTTTAGCATTTCCATTCTTCATTAGTTACCAGCCCTAAGCTATAGCCGTTCTGTACTAACTTGACATACGAACCAAAAAAAAACTTTTGTGCCAATTAAGTTTGGAGTCTAGAGTTGAAAACCAACAAGAGCCATCCCATATACATGAGCTATATTTATGTTCTAATTTAATGTATTCATGCCTGACTTATTTTTTGTTGTATTATCCTAGATTCTCTACAAAAGTAGGTGCGAGAACAGGTTTAATGAAGTCTCAGAAAGTATGTCTGCTGATAAACGTGAGGTAATTTTCCTTCTGTGACTTTGATTAGTTGAGCTCTCTGATTCTATTTCCTACCCTTTTTGGCTAGTTATGGTTCATAGAAGATGCTAGTGGTTTCTGAAGTGCTGGCAGAAGCAGAAAAGATTGATGAAAATAATCTCTAGTATCTCAGTCCTCATCATATTGAACTGTGTTTTTATTTCGTTGTGTTTTGTGATATGTCAAGCATATTGTTTGTACAAGCTTCCTGTTGTTATAGCTGCTGGAATAATTACAAGTCTTCAGATCTCATGAGGTCATCTTTACTGGAATCATATAATGTATTACTTTAGTACAAGCTAGAAGAAGACTTTTGGGCTTTATAATTCGTGGTACAATTTGATTATGTCCTAAGAAGTCCCTTGTAGAATGGCATGTAAGAGTGGCCACTCTTTGTTTTTCTGCTGTTTTATATGAATCTCACATTTATCAATTCTATAATCAGGTCCAATCCCTTTCTGCAAAATATGATGAGAGATGCAAGAAGGTTGGAGATGTGGCATCAAAGCTAACAATGGATGAGGCTACTTTCCGTGAGATCCAGGTATATCTGTGATTCTATTAAAATGCTGGCAACTTCATCCTCGAGATCGCTGTGAGCATATTCTTATTATTTTGTATGTTTGCAGGAGAAGAAGTTGGAAATTTATAACGCCATAGTTAAGCTGCAAAAAGGGGATGAAAGTGATGAGAAGCTTCAGGTTTGTATTTTTTTTTCATCCAATATCTTCCATTGCATCATGCTTACATCTGTTGTCTGATCTCCTTTGCCCTCTTTTTATAGGAGCGGGCTAATAAGATACAGTCAGATCTTGAGGAGCTTGTGAAATCTTTGAATGAGCAATGCAAGAGATATGGGTTGAAAGCTAAGCCAACTACTTTAGTGGAGCTTCCCTTTGGTACTTGTTACTATCCTCTTTGTTTCTTCGCTTTTATACAACATTGCTTGTTTTGGTTGCGTTTCTTGTTTAAATGGATACTGTACTAAAATCAATCTTAAATTATGTTTACTTGCATCATAATATCTATGTTCATGAAAACAATCTTAACTACCTCTTGCTAATTTTTCTTTGTATCAGATAGTCTATGCACTGTTCATTGCAACATCTAATTTGTTTTGGGGCTTCATCTATCCCAATTCCCAGTTGCTTAATGAGATCCTGCTCTTTGCCTCTATTTTTCGTTTTTAGGTTGGCAACCTGGAATTCAAGAGACAGCTTATGCATGGGATGAAGAATGGGATAGATTTGGAGATGAGGGTATGCTAACTTCAATCTTGATTCTACCACCATGTTCATTATTCAATAAGTGTTTATGTTGACCATTTGCATATTAAACTGTATATGCTGCTCCGCTTGCATTTATCCAGGATTCTCTATAATAAAAGAACTAACAGTTGAAGTGGAGCCTCCCATTGCACCAAAGAGTCAGCCTACTGAAGATGTTAAAGCATCTATAAATGGGACATCAACAGAAAAAGAAGACAACAAGGGTGATAAATCTGCCGCTGCTGCGGAGCAGGCAGTCAAACCTGAAACAACACCATCGAATAGCAAACCAGAGTCAGCAAAAAGTCCTCCTGTTAGTCCTGTCAAGAACAAAGAGGATGATTCTACTGATGATCATGATAAAAAACAATTTGGAACAAATGACATCTCACCACGTGCCACTGAGAGTATCAGGTACAGATCCTGCTTTTCATTTTATATTATAGATACACATCTCTTGCTGAGAAAGAAATATTGTTTGTGAATACCATCTAGTTTGAATACAACTGTAAGTTAGCAGCTAAACTTCTTTGTCTATTCTTTTGGTGAAAAAATATTACAGGTTCAGGCATGATCTCGCATGTAGCTTACACTATATAGGCCATTGGCTTCTGCCTGTGCTTTGTTTACGCAATATATCGTTGTCTAGCTGGAATGGTATAGGAAATTTAGTTCCTGATTGTTTTATGTGAAACACACTTCTTGCATGCTGGAAATATAGCATATTAACTTTTTCATTGGAAGGGAAGATTGAGGGACACATTGTGTAAAAATATTGACCCCTCTCAGTTTTGCAGTATATATTAGTGTTTTGTTTATGCAAGCTATCTTATTGCACTGGTGAATTTTACAGCAACCGTGGAGCAATGGATTCCCCTACTCATGGAGATAAAACCCATGAAGGACACTCATGGGGCCCATCTTTTGATCATGGCATGGATAACGACTCTCTATGGAACTTTGGTCATAAGGTTGGACTCCGTTCATTCTTTCTGATGTCGTGTTATACTGTTACGTTGTACCCATACTGCACAATCTAGCACTTACCTCTGATTTGTTTCTCAGGATGGTGAGAATGGTGATTCAGATCTCTTCTTTGGGCCACAAGGTCTTCCCCCAATAAGAACTGGAGGTTCCTCGTCTGGTAGTTCATTTGTCAAGGAACAGAAACCATCCTTTGATTCTGTTCCTGGGACTCCAGTGGAGAAACCTTTCTTCGATTCCATCCCAGGCACGCCAGTTCAGAAATCCATCTTTGATTCCATCCCAGGCACACCAGTTCAGAAATCCGTCTTTGATTACTCTGTCCCTAGTACACCGATGCAGAACTCAGTCTTTGATTATTCTGTCCCAAGCACGCCGATGCAGAATTCACTCTTTGATTCCATTCCTGGTACACCGGTGCAGAGATCAGTATTTGATTCTGTTCCTAGTACGCCAATGCAGAGATCTGTTTTCGATTCTGTTCCGAGCACGCCGTCTCAGAAACCATTCTTTGACTCTTTTCCAAGCACTCCAATGCAGAGATCACTGTTTGATTCTGGGCCAAGTAGAGCAGAATCTCCTACTGCCAGCAGCATGTATGGCAAAGAGCAAAAGGGATTCTTTGATTCTTCAGTTCCGAGCACCCCAATGTACAACTCGAGCTACACACCAAGGTATAGCGAAGCAGGAGATGATTCATTCGACACCATGTCTCAGTACAGCTCATTCGGCATGCAAGAGAACAATTCCTTTGGACAGCGGCAGCTTCTCGAGATTTGATTCCTTCACGAGCAATGCTGACAATGGTGGCAATGACACCTTTGCGAGGTTTGATTCCTTCCGCAGCACTTCAGATCAGGGTGGGGGCAACAGCTTCATGAGGTATGATTCCATGAACAGCAGCAGCGACCATGACAGAAGCGACCCGTTTGCGAGGTTTGATTCGATGAAGAGCAGTGACTACAACAGCCGGGGCTACTCATTTGATGATGAGGACCCCTTTGGAACCGGTCCGTTTAAATCGACAGAGACCACAAACAGCAGCCCGACGAAACATGGGACAGACACATGGAGCGCGTTTTGACAGGCGGGGTTGCATCATGTTCATAGAGAGGTCATGTGCTTGTGCACCTTACTGCAGATATATACACACGTACAGGGGGCAAGACATTTTTTTTGGCATAGGCCTCTGCTCCTCCACACCTGGGGATGGGAAGAGAGGAAGGGAAGGCGAGGGATGGGACGGGGCTTGCTTGTGTGTTTGCTTTGTGTTTAATTTTGTACCTAGGCTGGGAACATGTGTTTGGTGGGCGGCTGCTGCTGCTGCTGCTTATAAACTCAACATTCTTTATACCTTGTATTGTACAAGTCCATGTACAAGATGCGAGTCAACCCGTTGGGTTGAGAAACTCTCGAGTGTTTTTTCTTCCATGGTGTAGCGTTTTTCAGTTTCTCAAAAATTTTCTGAGCTCTGTACAGACATACTATGTGGCTGAGAAATCGGGACCTGGTTATGGGTTACTACTTACTGGAGTACAATTGTGAGGCAATTAAGTCGGTTCAGCAAGAAGGTGTACTATTTTATTTGGAAAAAGTCTACATCACCCCCTGATCTTTGATACCAAGAACATTTAACCGTCCAACTATAAAACCGGGTTTCCTGCCCCCTGACCTTTCAAAATCGTTCAAATAACCCTCGGGACGGTTTTGGAGGGTGGTTTTGCTTAGGTGGCACTGGTTTAGGTATACCGCCCTAGGGGGTTATTTGAACGGTTTTGAAAGATCAGGGGGCAGAAAACCCGGTTTTGTAGTTGAGGGGGTTAAATGTTCCACGTATCAAAGGTCAAGGGGTGATGTAGACTTTTTCCTATTTGATTTTGTAAGAAAAAGGCAGTGAGTTGAAGTGTATACAATGTGGTAATTGCAATCTACATCAAAATATTGACCTCGAGCACATCTTCTTTCTCCATGGAAAGAAGAAAAACTACATAGTCGAAAGTTATTTACTTTTGTAGTGCATGGATTGGAATCATTTCAAAATCTAGTGAATTAATTAGAGTTGTGTTGCATAGATTGAACATTCTTCACCATTGTGAACTGAGCATGTTATTAACCTTTGTAGTGCATGGGTTGAAATATAATTCCCAAATCTTGAATAAATCTGGGACATTCTTGCTTTGATTTACGAATGATATACATATTTAGCATTTACGATGTCTAGTTATATTTTGTAGAAATGTTTCACAGAGAATTATATGAAACCGATTTTCGTTTTTGTATGCCCAAAACATGCTTTCAGTTTTGTCTTCATTCTGTTGTAGCTTTAAGAATTCAGCGAGCTAGCCAAATGGTTCATGAATTGTTTCTTCGAAGAATCAAAATACCCCTGCCGAGCGCACCCATAACTTAATTTTATATATAAATAATAAAATAACGAAAAAGAAGGAGCAAAAAACGAATCGATGCAAATTTGGCCCGCCTAGTCCATGTTTGGGCCTTTTACCGTTACCTTAGCCCAAAGTTGGCGACCTCTCACAACCACCCACGAACTGACTAAGGGAAGGGCACCGCCGCCACGAACTTGAGCATATAATCATAGTCATCAGACAAGGTTTTATGTCAAATCAATGGTTTCTTCCATGAATGTCCCAGATGAAAGATAACCTTGGGTTTGCATTGAAGGTGCGTTGCAGCGTCAACTCACAACGTGCTGGACAACACACCTCACCGTAAGGAGCAACTGGGACAGAGACGAAGTTGTATATGAGAGCATCGATTTTTCGCGGCTGCGGTTTTTGACTGTTTTTGGAAGTGGGAGTCATTCTTCATCTGTAGCAGCAAGAATGTGAATATGATGAGACTGCTTCGGGTGCTTGATCTTAAGGAAACATCAGATATAACTAAGAGTCAATTACATGGGAAACATCAAGGAGTTTTGTGAAGCAATCCGTGATCATGCCCATCTGAAATCTTTGCCAGTGGAGCTTGATAAAGCTGATAACCTGGATGGATTGGATTACATCCCTCAGCCACCCAACACTGTAAATTGCCTTAAACTGCATGGGCGCGCACAGAACTTACTAGTCTGGATCGAGCAGCTTGACAATATGAAAAAGCTCAGGCTTGGTCTGATTATAGTAAAGCCAGAGGAGTTGCAAGGATTTCGTCTATCACATGCCCTGCATCATCTTTGTGTCAGGCTGATTCAAGGTAGAAAGCTCGTTCTGAACCACTCCTTGAGAACTGTTGCAATCTGAACTGTCTTCCCAAAAGGCTTCAGACTTTTTTTTTTGAGTCGTGATGAATCTTTTTCAGACGAGTCACCATCACTGTTGTCCTGCTTTAATTCCTAAATGAAACATATCAGACCACATAATCAATAATGTCATCCAGGTTGTCTTTACCTGACGGGACAGGATTGATCATCCTCTGTTTGCTGAGTGTGAGTGTTTTTTTTTTTGAAGGATAGTGTGAGTGTGTTTTCCTTCCCTTATTGATGTCTAGTAGCAGATAGAAGGTGTCATCCACATCGTCTTGTCACTACACCGGAAAGTTGTGTCCGGAATCCTCAGCAGCCTGTTATGCATCCTAGAAGCGGTCCGGCCCGTGGGAAAAGAGACCAAAAAAATCCGTGAGTCTCCATTTATTCACCGATATGTCCAAACCAGAAGAATTTCTAGTCATTTTTTTTTACAAAAAGCTCTGGGTCCACTGCCCTAGAGACAAACATGTGTTTTTTTAAGGATAGTGAGTGTGTTTTCCTTCCCTTAGACTGACTCCAACAGCGTAGGCAAATCATGAGGCGCCAGAGCTCGGGACCCCCCGCGCAGGGAAGATGCGGGCTGGGAGCGCCGGCGCTCGAGGTCCCCGGCCAGAACGCCGGCGCGACAGGACGTGGTGGTGGCGACCGCTGACGCGGCGCCCGCGGATGCGGCGTCCGTGGAGGCGGGCGGCATGGCAGGCGGTGACATGGGCTCGGCTCTCTTCGTCGGGGTGCTGGACGTTGCTGCAGGTGCTCCGGCGCCTCCTGAGCAGCACCCGGATCCGATGCTGGACTTCTACACGGGCCTCTGCAGGGATGAGATCACCGGAGTACAGCCGGACGTCATGGCGAGCTGGGACCCGATGTGGGGAGAGTATGAGGCACTGTGCCAACACATGTCATCCAGGGCCCTCTCCTTCTCACCACCGCAGTCCCCGCCGCCCTTGTACGAGGAGCTATCACGTTCGCCAGTCTATGTCCCGTCTTCTAGGCTGTGGGACAGGACGGCGGAACTCAATGAGGAGGCGGCGGCGCTGGGGCTGGCCAATGTTGTGCACTTCGGCCCTGCGACACAGCTGACGGTGGAGGTTGGTGGTCAGCTGCGGGAGGCGGCCATCACTGAGCAGGAGGCAGGGATGTTTCTTGAGGAGCGCAGGAACATGATCGTGGACAGCATTTTCGTGCCTTGTGAGCAGCCATTGCTGGACGCTCCGGAGCCATCGAAGACCAAGGCTAAGGGAGCTCAGTGCAAGACAGCCAGGAAGGAACCAACCAGGAGGAGCACTAGGCAGAAGGCGATCACCAGCTCTGTGCCAGTCTCCAAGAGGGCCACTCACCGCCTCATCAAGGCCTTCGGGATTGCAGGTGCAGATGAACCAGTGGGTGATCAGGCGATGGAGGAGTACGTCAGGTCCTATGGGGCTCCGATGACTGAGGAACGCATCAAGGCAGTGCGCTTGCTGACCTCGCTGGACAGCGGACCGGCACTTGCTGCTGTGGCTAGCCTGGCGGCAGAGCAGGGGATGAGTGCTGCTGAGGAGGCGCTGGTGTGATGCGTCTTTGCGGGTCCAACGCGTGCATCTTTGTTTTTATGATTAGTGTCCTCTTTGGTACTGCTGGTTGTTTGAGGTGTTGGAGAAGTTTGGGTGTCAGTCTAGAGTCTGTAAGGTGCCCTGGAACTATAAAGGGCTTTAGTTTGTGTGTGTCAGCTTATCATGGGTGGTGCCCTGCTAGCATAGGGGGTTGGTATTGGTTGTTCTTCAGCTGGGGTTGTCTCGGCTTTGTAGTTGTGGGTGTTGTTAGATGTCCTTCAAAGCTTAGCTTGCAAGGACGGTTGGCATTTGCAGGACTGCTCCTGCTGCTGCTTAGTGGAGTCAGTATTTGTTTTCCTAATGAGTAACGGTTGTTCAATTATGTCTTGGAATGTCAGGGGTTTGAATGATGCAGCACACAGGGAGCTTGTGAGGGAAAACACAGTCTGTGCAAGACCCTCTTTGTTGTGCATCCAGGAAACAAAAATCAGTTCCATGACTCCAATAATCTTGAGGGATACACTGGGACCAAATTTGACATCACACTGCTCTTTGGATGCAACTGGAACTCGGGGAGGAATTCTATTAGCATGGAACCAGGAAGTGGTGCAAGTTACAGACACGGTCATCAGGCAATTCTCAATCTCAGCGATGGTTAAGGATCAATGCACTGAAGCAGTTTTCTGCCTGACAACATGCTATGGTCCAGCGGATGATGCAAGGAAGGAGGATTTCTTACAAGAAATGCTGTCAAGCAGGCCGGCAGCAAGCATTCCTTGGCTAATTATGGGAGATTTCAACCTCATCTATAAGGCAAGTGACAAAAACAACCTCAATCTGAACAGAAGGCTGATGGGAAAGTTTAGGGCTGCTATTGACCAATGTGAATTAATGGAAATTTGTCTTCAAAACTGCCGCTTCACTTGGTCGAATGAGAGACAGAACCCTGCTCTGGTGCGGCTGGACAGAGCATTCTGTAATGCAGAATGGGAGAGCTTGTTCCCGAATTATATACTGCATGCTCAGTCAACAGGAGTCTCTGATCATTCACCAATAATACTCACATGTCAGGATCATGTGCCGACAAAAGCAAGGTTCAGATTTGAAGACCACTGGTTGCACGCTCCGGGTTTCAAAGAGGTGGTTCATCAGGCATGGTCAGTGCAGCAAGCAGGGTCACCTCTCACAGTTATCAGGAAGAAACTTACTGAGACAGCTAGAGCTCTGCGCAGGTGGAGTAAACCGCTGTTTAGTAAAGTCAGGCTGCAGTTGCATATCACAAATGAGGTCATTGGCAGGCTAGACAAAGCACAAGAAGATAGGCAACTATCTGAAGGTGAGCATCAGTTGAGAAAAGATCTAAAAATCAGATTGCTAGGCTTAGCGGCAGTTGAAAGATCAAGGAGAAGACAGGCCTCAAGATGCATCTGGCTCAAGGCTGGCGATGCATGTACTAAGTTTTTCCACATCAAGATGAGCAATAGAAAAAGGAGAAAATACATAGCCTCCATAAAGAAAGCTGATGGCACATTGGCATGGCAGCATGATGACAAGGAATTGGTCTTGCATGAGTATTTCTCTGGTATTATGGGTACAAGGGTGCAGCGGACAAGGGATTTTAATTGGGAACGTGTCAATCTAAGCATGGTTAATGAGATTGAGGGACTGGAGCTGGACAGAGCCTTCAGTTTGGAGGAGCTGGAGAGGGCAGTCAAAGGAATGCCCAGCGACAAGGCGCCGGGGCCAGATGGGTTCACCAACAATTTTTACAAACACTGCTGGGATATCATCAAGCAGGACTTTCTAGCTGCTTTCAACAGTCTGTATGCACACCACAGTGGAGCTTTGGAACACATCAATGGTGCCCACATGGTCTTGCTGCCAAAAACAGAAATTACCTCAGAGCCGAAGGATTTCAGACCCATCAGCCTCATCCACTCCTTCGCCAAATTGTTCACCAAGGTGCTGGCCATTAGGCTGTCCAATTACATAGATAGTCTCATTGCCCCTTGCCAGAGTGCTTTTATCAAGAAAAGATGCATCCAAGACAACTTTATGTACGTCAGAGGCTTAGCCAGGCACTACCATCTAACAAAAACCCCAGCTTGTCTAATCAAGTTAGATATTAGCAAAGCCTTCGATACGGTTTCTTGGGAGTACCTACTGCAAATGTTGGGCCGTCGAGGATTCGATACAAGGTGGGAGTGGCTAGCGGCTCGTTGAGAACATCATCGTCGAGGTGCTTCTAAATGGTAATCCGGGACCCAAAATCCAACATCGCGGGGTCTCAAAAGGCGATCCTCTCTCGCCATACTTATTCATACTGGCAATGGATGCACTTAATCATGTTTTTGACATAGCCACAGAGGAGGGAAGGTTGTCGCCGCTCAAGGGAAGGCAGGCCAAGCTCAGATTGTCACTTTATGCTGATGATGCGGTAATTTTTACAAATCCCAATCGTGATGATGTCAGGTGCATTATGGAAATCATGTCAGCTTTTGGGGACGCCACGGGTCTGCGTATAAACATGGCAAAGAGCACAGTGGCTCCCATCAGATGCTCAGGAGTAGATATGGAGGAGGTGCTCCGGGATTTCTCTGGTTCCAGGGTGCACTTTCCGTTACAGTACCTCGGGTTGCCTTTGACACTTGGAAGAATCAGAATGGTGCACTTGCAGTACATTCAGGACCGAGCTAAGGGGAGGATGGCAGGCTGGTAGGGAAAGCTTCTTTCTATTGCCGGCAGAAGGGAGCTGATCAAATCGGTGTTAACTGCGCTACCAGTGTACTTGATCACGGCCATCAAACCTCCAAAAAAGTTTATAAAGGAATTAGACAAGGCAAGAAGACGGTTTCTTTGGGCAGGTGACAGCCAGCTAACTGGAGGAAAGTGCAAAGTGGCGTGGACAATTTGTTGCAAACCGACAGATAAAGGGGGGTTGGGAATCAAAGACTTAAAAGCTTTCAGCAGAGCACTTCGTGCGAGATGGCATTGGCATGCATGGGATGACGGGGAGCGGCCTTGGAACGGCTTACTTAGTGAAATGGATGCTGATGACAGGCGCATTTTCAATTTGGCAACAGAAGTGGTGATCGGGAATGGCCGCGAGCTTCTTTACGGCAGTCAAGATGGGTGCAAGGGCAAGTTCCTGCTGAAATATTTCGGAGCTTTTCAGTCATAGCAAAAGGAAGAACAGACGATGCTTGCCCGGCACCGGAGGGCAATGCTTGGGTACGGGATATCGACTACAACCTCGACTCATCAAGCGATTTCGCAGTTTCTTCAGCTTGCGTAGAGATGATCCAAACCACACCTCTAGTGCAAACTTTACAAGACAAGATAATATGGAAATTTTCACCATCTGGGCTGTACTCAGCAAGGTCAGCATACAACCTGCAGTTTCAGCAACAAGATCAATGCATGGTGGCCAAGTTTATATGGAAGTCATCTGCGCCTCCGAAGTGTAAGTTCTTTATATGGCTTCTTTTGCAAGATAGGCTATGGACTGCAGCCAGACTACAGCGCAGGCAGTGGCCAAATGAGTATTTCTGTCAGTTGTGTATGCGCAATCTGGAGACCTCAATGCATCTGTTTGTTGAGTGCCCGGTGGTCAAGTCAGTGTGGATCAGAATCAGTCGTTGGGTGAGGACTGATTGCCTGCAGCCTTCGGCCTGGGACAGCGTTGTTAGTGTCAAGGAGTGGTTTGCACAGTTAATGAGGAGGTTGCCGTCAAATTCAAGAAAAGGGCTTCAGTCCCTCATCATCCTCACTACATGGGAAGTGTGGCGAGAAAGGAACAACAGAGTTTTTAGGAAAGATTGCAGGCCACTGGAGGGAATCTTGGCATCCATCTTTGAGCAAGCAAACATCTGGGCGGCCACGGGAAATAAGCACATTAGAGAATTGATTCCTGTTCAAGCTGAAGACTCAGGGATGTCTAATGTTCCAGTAGATTACCATTTTCATGTAAATTAGTTTCTTGTTTCGTCTCGGGGTGGCTTAGACTTCACTTCGGTGTGCTCTGAGCAAAATTAGGGGGGCGCTGCTTGCGCCATTATCTGTAATTGTAAACTCTATTCTCCTTATCAATGAAAAGCCGGAAACGGGTCTTTCAAAAAAAAATAAAATATATCGCGCACAGTGCTTTGCATCTCCTCCAACAAGAGGCAAACAAGATCCTATTTTGACTACGAGGCAAACCGAGAAGCAATAATGCATACTCTCTCTCTGCACGATGCACATCCCGTGAGCCCCACCTTTCCCTTTCCTTCTCGCTGGAGTCGGAGAGCCGCTGGAGTCTGGAGTCGGAGAGCACGGCCGGCTTGCCGGACATGGTGGAAAAGCGTCGCGACGAAGTTGACTGCCACTGCGAGCGCGGCCACACAGGAGCGGCGTTTGCCGCGCGACGGCTGGCGGCACAGTACCCGTGCAGACGCGGTGGTTCGAGCTTCCCCAAGAGCCTCCGCCGAGCGCGCTGCCCTTGCTTGCTGCTTGCTCGACGGCCAGCAACGCAGGACCCGCCCGCGATGCGGCGGCTCGAGCCTCCCCGACGGCGTCCGGCGAGCATGCTGCGCGCCGCCCTTCCATGCGCTCATCCGAGCAGGCCGTCGCGGGCCGAACTGTGAACACCCGTGGATGCGCCTCGTCGCCTCGCCGACCCAGTGTCCCATCCCCGTCCCCATCGTCCCTTTCATCTCGTCTCTATACGAAGGAAGAAGACAAAGGAGCAGAAGCGAAATAGAAACTCTTTGCTGGGTCCAGATGGAAAAGTACCAGAGAGAATGATTTTGTGGATCTAGGCTTAGCTAATTACTGAAAAGCCCAAGGTTCTCAGTGCAAATATGTTTTGGGTCAGCTGTTGGAGACCGCTAGTTTTGCCTCAAGTACTTTTTCACTGGCTTCTCTCGTCCCGAACTCTGCTACAGTTGAGCGAGGGCGAAAAGAAGGCGAGTTCTTTCCGGCGCCGGTCCCTCCATTCCTCCTCCACTCCGGCGGCCGTTCTGGCGTCGGAGGGGATGGGGAACGGGGGATGAGGTGGCCGATGTATATATCTTTTGCTTGCTCACTGGTGGTGTCGTCGCCGGCGTTGGCCATGGTGTCGCCTGGCTTCGTCGTTATGGAGCTGAGGTATATCTTTCCTGGCAACGATTGCTTGGTGGAGGTGTCGTTGCTTTTGGGGAATAATATCCTCCGGCTTGAGTTCCACTTCACCGGCGAGCACTCCATTGCTGGTGTCGCGCATGCGAGGGCGGAATCTTCTGGATCTGGAGTTTTAGCCGTTCTTCTGCTTTCTCTGGATTCGATGGGTTCCGGTGTAGGAGTCTGTTGCTTGGTGCCTCGGTCAAGAATGGTAGAGGTACTGGCAGCTTGCTGCAGGGAGATTCTTGGGTTCGTGGCCCGCTGGTGGGTGGTCCTGTGCTTCTTCCTCGTCGCCGTCGCCGGCCAGCGAGTGGTGCAGGGCCACGGTCAGAGAAGTACGGGGCGTGTCCCCGGCCGATGTCCTTTCTCCGACAAGAACTATTGCGGCTCGAATCAAAGCCTTTGTGCAATGGTACTTCTTCTGGCTATGGTGCTCATCTTCTTCCTGACCTGTTGCTGCGATGGGTGTTTGCAATTGGGGAAGATGAACAACGACGATGGCAAGCACAAAAGATCTGAAGGACTTTTTTGTAATTTCTCTTTTCACAGGGTCTTTTGTGTAATTTGTGTGGGACAGCTGATCTCTCTGCATCCTTCTAGGATTACCTGTACTGTGTGTGCTTGTATGTTTTCGTATGGTATTAATATTAATACAGGTACTGTTTCAAAAAAAAAGTACTTTTTCACTGTGCGAGCACCCAAACCATGAAATACCTCTCGTCTTTGGCTTCCTTCTGTTGGAGACAGCCTTGTCACTACACCATTGATGTCTACCAGCAGTGTCATCCACGTCGTCTTGTCACTACACGGTACAGTATGTAATACTACCTTTCATTGAGCAGGCACATTCACTCTCGCTGGTTTGGTCACATGTCGCGTGCACACGGGTAAGAGCTAGCTAGCCACGTTCACACCATGGTGTTGTCAATTTGTTTGCTCTCCCGAGCTCAACACTGTCAAGTCATCCTTGTTCACACCAAGCTCTATATGATCCAAGTGGAGCTGATTGAGCTGAGGTCCAATTAATACTCCAATCGATGTCCTTACGTTTAGTTGAAGTGATTGAGCTGGTAGATTCAATACGCTGATCCATCTGTCGGAAGCTCCGATTGGTGCACATTCATTATTCAACTATATATTGTCCTCGGTTGTTGAATTGAATTGGGGTACCTACCACTTGCAATTATTGGTCATGAACTCATACCTCCTAAAATTTGGTGAGAGCATGAATTGATAGACTATAGTGAGAAGTAAATAATTTAGGGTGGGGATTTTGGGTGAGAGAGGTAGGGATTCAACCAATTCCTCCATCTGCTTCAGTTCTCACAAGGATTGCTCCGCCTGATTGCCAAACAAAGTCGAACGTGTTTGATAGTTGATACTGATGATCGATCCAAAAACATCCAACTGCATCACACGTACCACCGACACAGGCGAACCATTCTCTTGCTCAGCAGCAGAGTAGAGGACGATGAAATAGGTGCATTTTTCGTTTGGCCCTAAGTCTGGGCAAAACTAACCAAAACCAAGGAACTGAACCCAAAGAACCAGAACCGAAAGAACTGAAACCGATTTTTTTGAAAAACCGAGGAACCAAACCAAAAACGAACCAAGAACCGAATGCCTAGAGTGATTTGGTCCATTGCAGGATTTGGCATAGTGGTCGAGTCGGCACACTTGCGACCATATGGGTGCAGTGGTTTTCTCTTTGGCCTAGGAACGTTGTTGAATGCCGTTGTTTTGTTTCGTGACGATGCATGCCATGGTGGTGATCGGTTCGTTGTCGGTCGTTATTTCTGATGATGCATTACTGATTGCTGTTGATGTGTCTGAAGAAGATTCATCACGATCGAGTCTGGTGCTGCGTGAACCTCGGGCTAGTAATTAATCCAATCGAGCATCCCACGATGTCTTCAATACGGGCAGTGGGGGGGGGGTGGTGTGCAGGCACCCCTGACATTCTACAAAACCTGTAGGATATATTTCTTGTTTGGCCCCTCCCATTCTATTTCAAAATTTAAGTGTATTTGTGTCCATAAAGAAGCTGCTCCTTTATTATTGTTTGGAAACACCGTCAAGCATGTAACTACTCAAGCATCATGGCTTCGACTTCCTCGGTTAGACTATTCGTCTTTCTATCTCTCCTTCGCAGTTTGTCGGCTTCGCCAGATCGCTGGACGCCAGACACCGCCGTGGTTGTCCCTGTCCAAATTGACACTGCCGGCGTCCATCAACAGGAGGAGGTAATCCATAATCCACAAATCCATATTCATAAATCCATAATTTAGCTAGTCATAGAGCTAAATTAAAGTTGATATATATGTAATTTTGTTTTGATTAAGACTTGTGAAACACGCTACTGTAATTTGTGATGGAACTGCTCTAATTCTATCAGCAATGTTGTATGAATCGAGGGCTTTAGGAGATGCAGCAATATTCTGTGACTTGGGACTTTGGGTCTCTATATATTTTTTTGTTTTCATCGGTGAGAAGCTTCACATGCCTTGTCTGAAGAATCCATCAATCATTTCAGTCTTACTAGGATTTATTTGAAGCCCCCATCACGTCTCTTTTGTTTTGGCGATTCAAAAAGTTGAAGAAATTTGCAACTGTGGCATTTCATTTGCATTTGACAATGAGTGTCAATCATACTAACTAGACTCAAAAGATTCAGTATCGTGATTTACAACTAAACTATATAATTAATTATTTTTTTATCTACATTTAATGCTTCATAGTGCAAAAGATTGATGTGATAGAAGAGTGAAAATTTTTACACTAATCTAAACAAGGCCGTCGACCCGAGATGCTTCACATGCGTTGTCGGGAGAATTCGTTGTTCGTGTCATCACCCCAAGACACTGGACCGTTGACATACCCACTTGCACAGCATCTTCCGCACCTCTGCTTCTTATCAGTAGAGATACATATATACTACGAGCCTATGGATTGGAGTGTCCAGATTGTATTTTCTATGATTATTGACCGTGAGTCCATGACAGCGCTTAGTCTTGGGCAACCATATTGTCATTTGTGCTAGTTCAACTACTTTAATTTCTATATGGACAAGGGAAAACACACAAGTTCAGGCTTCAGAGAAGGAACAATCTGATGTATTCGATCTTACGAATTGGCTTTCGAAAACTAGTTGATGCTAGCAGTTCCTCTTTGACTATAGAACAATATAATGTGACAAGACTAACTGGTGTTGTTTGGTGCTAGCTCGTTCTAATAGCCTTAATCTAACTATAATGTGACAAGACTAACTGGTGTTGTTTGTCGCCGCGCCAGCTGCCCCTTCCTTGGGTGCTCGTGGCGGGCGGGGGCCCTTGCGCAGTCGTCGTCGCCGGCGGCGTAGGAAGGGGACCGCGACAGCCCCTGGAGTGTCCTCCTCGCCAGCGCAGGCGCCGTGCACTGCGGTGGCAGAGGGTGCTTGCCTTGCGCGCGTACTTGTGCAGCGCCGTCTTGGCCCGCTGCCCGATGCGAGGGTTCCAGCGCGGCTACGCCTGGACCCGCGTCCGCCTACGAGCTGGCTTCCTCGGCTTCACGTTCCTCGCGCGGCTGCGGTGGTTGACGCCGATGGCTTCACTCTGGTGGAGAGTCGTCGACGTCGGCGCCGACGGGTCTCGCACCCTCGACAACGACGACCGGTACCGACTTCACTCGTCGGGCGTTGCTTCAACTGCCTGGCGGCAACAACTCTTTTTCAGTGGTCGCATAATTGAGCTGTGGTCCAGTCAAGGTTTTTTGCTAGCATAAGATATAGCATAGTGCTTCTTATCCTTTGTTTGGTCGAGAACGGCTCCAACAACAAAGTCGCTAGCATCACACATGATCTCAAAAGGTAGCGTCCAATTGGGTGGTTGGATAATTGGAGCTAAAATAAGTGCTTGCTTGAGGATTTGAAATGCTTTATGGCATTCATTGCTGAAGATGAAAGGTGCATCTTTGGCTAGAAGGCTAGTCAGGGGTCTAGCGATTTGAGAAAAGTTTTTGATGAAATGCCTATAAAACCCTACGTGGCCTAGAAAGCTTCTAATTTCTTTCACATTGGTGGGAGGTGGAAGTTGTTCAATGACTTCAATCTTTGCTCTATCCACTTCTATCCCACATTCGTACACCTTATGTCCAAGCACTATTCCTTCTCGAACCATAAAGTGGCATTTTCCCACTTCAGGACTAGGTGCTTTTCTTCGCATCGCTGTAAGACTCTGTCTAAATTCTCTAAACAGTCATCAAATGTTTTTCCACAGACGGTAAAGTCATCCATGAACACCTCCATGATTTTCTCGATCATCTCGGAGAAAATAGACATCATGCACCATTAGAAAGAAGCTAGAGCATTACATAATCCGAACGACATTCGTCGGTATGCGTAAGTTCCATATGGGCATATGAAAGTGGTCTTACTTTGGTTATCATGGTGGATCGAGATTTGATGATATCTAGAATACCCATCAAGAAAATAAAAGAAAGAGTGCTTTGCAAGCCGTTCCAGCATTTCATCAATGAAGGGTAATGGGAAGTGGTCTTTCTTTGTAGCCTTGTTAAGTTTCCGATAGTCTATGCACATTTGCCATCCTATGACAGTGTGCTAACGAATGAGTTTAATCTTCTCATTTCTAACAACTGTCAGCCCTCCTTTCTTTGGCACAACTTGGACAGGGCTGACCCACTCGGTGGCACAGGATAGATAATCCCAGTGTGTAAAAGCTTTAAGACCTCTTTCTTAACAACCTCTTGCATAGCATTATTAAGTCTCCATTGTGGTTCCCTCGATGGTGATAAATCAGGATCTATAGGGGTACGATGAGTGCAGAGAGCAGGACTAATCCCTTTGAGGTCATGGAGTGAGTAGCCTATGGCTGATTTATGTCTTTCTAAGACAGTGACAAGCTTATAAGTTTCTTCTTGGGAGAGCTTGTCACTTACGATGATAGGAGTTTCTCGATTATTATTAAGAAAGACATTTCAAACCAGGAGGAAGGGGTTTAAGCTCAACTGAGGGTTGTGGTGGCATCTCTATTGGGTCTAGCTCTATAGGTTCTGCCAGCTCTTCCTCTTCTTCAATGAAGTGTTCAACATTAAAAGTTGGTTGGGCCATGTCCTCTAAAGATGCCACTAAGACTTCCTCAACAGGATCTTGTTCGAGCTTGGGTTCCACTATTGTGTTATGTCAGCGTGTAAGAGAGACATTGATGGTAGATTTCCCTAGCTTTAATTTTAAGAGACTTTGTTTAGGTCTCTCTCAAAAGAGCATTCCCAAAGGTACACCAATCAAGAGGGATGTGTTTGAGATGTCATAAATGTGAAATTCTTGAAAAGACTCGAAGCCTCTTATGCGTAACATAATAGTCCTTATGACCCCATAACTTTCAAGAGTAACTCCAGAAGGAATTCTTAGAAGCTTATGAGATGGGATCATGGACTCATTGGGATAGAGTTCTTTGGCCAAAGCCTTTGGAATAATGTTCATCCCAATGGTAGGACTATAATAAGCCTGTATAGTGGTCCCCTTAAGGTTGCATGATATGGATTCTGAGGGGGCAGTGATTCGAGCTATGGATAACTATGTTTCCGCCAACCACTCACAGCTCATGACGGCTGAAAGTCCTTTAATGTGCCCTAAAAGGAAGGCATCATTGTGTGGACCATTGTCATCCTCAAGTGCTACTGAGTGCACCAAAGGCTTCACTTGAACTGGTAGTTTTGAGGCATTCCCAAAATCTTCAAAAAGATCTACCTCAATTTCAGAGAGGAACACTGAAGGATGGGGTTCATCACTTTCTAAAGTGTGGGGTGTTCCCTCTGTGGGAGGTTCTATGGTAACCAAATCATTTGAAGGAATTTCAGATTCAGTTGTGTGTTCCTCCTCAAGTTGGTCGGGGTTTGGCTCGACTTCTTCTTTGGGGAATTCATCAAAAATGCCAGTGTAAGGGGTGTTTTCAAGAATTTTCTCAAGAATGGCTTTCCCTTCACTAACAATTTTATGTGAGAATGATCCTCCTGAGGCAATGTCGAGATGTAGAGCAGCTTCCTTGTTAAGACTGCGATAAAAGTGATAGTGTAGGACATGGTCAGGCAAGGAAAGGTTTGGACCGGAATTGGTAAGGCTTGTAAATCTAGCCCAAGCTGCTCCTAGAGTCTCCTTCTCTTTTTGTTTGAATGTAAGGACTTCTATTCTAAGGTCAGCGATTCGATAAGGAGGGAAGAAAGCAAGACAAAAATTGTCCCAAAGTTCATCCCAATTTTCATTTACACCTTTTACGGAATGAGCATACCACTTTTTTGCTCTTTCCAATAGGAAGAATGGAAATATTTTCCATTTAAGGGTCTCTTGTGTCATGCCAGCAATAATTTGACAAGAACACAACTGCTCAAATTCCCTAAGGTTGGTGTATGAATCTTCGTCCACTAACCCAGAGAAGGATAACTCTCGAATCATGTCTATGAAAGAAGGGCGAAGCTCATAGCCATCTGTAAGAATGGGGTGTGATGATGGTGGAGGCTCCAACAAGTCGCACTTTGAAGCAAAGAATTTATAGATAGGAGTGAAATCCATGTGGTGATGGAAAAGATGGTAAAAACAAAAAGGTGGTGAAATGAAAAAGAAATCTCGGACGAACTTGGTTCGATTCTAGAATAGCTACCATTGCCCGGCAATAGTGCCAGAAAGCTTGTTGGGTATTTTAAACATGAATAGAAAAATCCGCAAGCGCACGGATACCAATGTAGCTTTCACTCGGGAGTATTCCAGAGTATCGATTTCCACGGGGAATGTGAAGTGTACTAGAAGAAGTAAGAACGTCCAAAGAAAAGGTAATTATAGGGTAGAGAGGGATTTTAGGGTTTTCTAAGTTATTCTATCTTATCGAAGGCTTACTCTATTTTACTTACTTCGGAGCAGCAGTACCTTTTCGACTCTTAAAAAAGGATTGGGAAGGTAGTAGTCGGGGAAGGCTACCAAAAAGCTCTATGAAACACCAACCCTAACATGGTGGATTACAAAGACTAGATAGAGCTGTCACCTCTATGGGTTACCACAACTAACTGGAGGATTGGGCGCAAACTTAGGTAAAACCTAGTCTAGACGCTGCATGAGGATAGCTTTCAACTTGGAGATCTTGCTCTGTGAAACTGAGTGGCACCTTAGACCATTCCATTGACCGATAATCTCCTTGCACAGCTATATTGTTTACCAGGTGGAGGTGGTCTTTCTTCTGCTTTTTCGTTTTGAACTCTAGGGCAAAACCTTCGGCGATCGACAATATCGTGCTAATGGCGGGTAACCGGCGACCTCCTTGCCCTGACGAGATCCCTCTTAGGCTAGGGCTTCGACGGCTCCTTTGCTAGTTTGCTCGAAAACTAGCCGGCTCTTTGTCCCGTAAGCACGTTGATTATTCTTTGGTGGTTTGCTCGTAAACCTCACTGCTCTTCACCGCGAAAGGTGTTGATTATCTCCAGTCATCCGCGGGCTCTACATCGGCTTAACGGTCTCTAGATCGGTTCTTGCCGGTTACGCTGCGTGGTTGCCTTGTTGCAGGTCGCTTCGAGCTATCTCGAGGGCGTCTAAAGCCCACGTGTGGTGTGCTTGCCGCCGGATCAATTTCGGCGTCAACAACTTTGTTGAAGAGCTGGGTTAGGTTCTCCAATTGGATATTAGTAAATTTCCTTGTACTTATCCACCACTGCATCCGTCATTTGTTAGCCCGTCAATTTAATTTGCGTATTCTTTGTTACATCATCAGCTAAATGTTTGAATGGACATGATGACATTATACGGCTAAAATTGTTTAAGACTCAGCTCACACATGTTACAACAAACAGGATAGTCTTTGCTGTCCAAAATTTTGTCTGTAGTGGGACGCGAGATGCTCTCACGATGGGAGCATCAATGCATGGTCACATGCTCACACATGTTGTTTCTGGGTTGGTGCATCAGGTATTTTTAGGTTGTTTTAATAAATATTTTTTGGGTGTTTCAACAAAATAATTTTTGGGTTCGTTGCAATAGATATTTTTGTGTTATTTCAATAAAAGTTTTGAATTATTTCAACAAATGTTCTCGGGTTGTTGCGACAGGTATTTTTCAGGGGGGTGTTTGAATAGGTATATTTGGGTTGTTTCAACATATATCTCGTGGTGTTTTAATAGTTGATTTTTGGGTCGTTGCAATAGATATCACTGCATTGTTTCAATGTTTCAATACTAGATCTGCTGTACATTCAGATAAGATAAATATTTTTTAAAAAAGTGTCAAAATATATCCATGTGGAGTTTTGTTTTGAAGAGTTTATCACGAGAAACACGATGATGCAATCGGATTTTAATTATGATATTTGGTTTATGAGATATGACTTTTTTTATAATAAGATCAACATGGTATCTTTTTTATGTGCATGGGCATGGCGTGTTGCTCGATTCATGCACAGATGATAGGAATTAAAATACGCAGCAGCAGTCATGGCTGGGCCGGTTTCAGAAATAGGTGAACCGTGTGCACTGTCCTAGGTGTAGGACGTCCTAGCGCAAGATGTTCCCATTAATTAAAAGTTAATTCAGTCTCCGGCGCTAGATCTGTGTCCACAGTAATATATACTCCACCCATTCTTATTTGTTAATTGTTTTATTTTTTCTTGGTAAATTTTTGTATATGTGTTTACGGTGTACATGTAAATATAGCAGATATTATATATTCCGAAGACAAAATAACCTATAATTTAAGATAAAGGGGGTAGCGGGAGCGCATGGACATGGGAGAGCGAACGAATGAGGCCAGGGGCAGCGGGTGGAAAAGCTCTCGCAGAGAGCAAAATGCGCTTGCTCGCTCCCGGACCACAAAACACCATTCATTTAGGATTGTTTTATCGTGGTCGATTGTTACATAACCAAAGGTGTTTTTTTTTAATAATGGATAAAATATCCGGCTTCATCTATCCAGGGATAGAATCAGGTTAATTATTACAAACTTTAAACACGGGCAGTATCATTCGGCTGTATCAAACTTACAGCAACTCACATGAATAATGGAACAAGAAAAAAGTTCTTGACTAAACAAAACCAACATGTCTTTACGATAGCCATCCATTGGAATCAAAGAACTCTAAAGTCGACGTCTCTAGGTATTGTGCCACAGAGATCATTTGATCTCGAAGATCTTCATGCCGCTGCAAGGTTGCCCATTGACGTAGCCAGTGTGTTCCTCGGAACAGTACCTGCAAAAGAGATTTGAGTCTGCATTTGTTAAAAACTTCCTCATTCCTTGTTATCCAGATTGCCCAAAGTAGTACTGAAGCTGCTGTTAATAATAATATATTATACTTTTTGTTACCCAATTTAAACCAATGAAAGAATAAATCATCCCTATTCGTAGAAGGTGATATCCCAAAAAGTATATGTATAGAACATCACAAAAATTTGACATAAAAGCAATCAAAAAGAGACGGTGAATTGACTCCGAGAAGTGACAGAAACAACAGGTTTTGTCTCTAAACCAATTTCTCCTAGCCAAGTTGTCTTTAGTTAGAATCACTCCTCTTTTCAAATACCACATGAAAATTTTTATTTTCATTGGAAGCTTCGTTTGTCGAATATCTTGCGACACTCTCACCCCATTGTTAATTAAAGCAGCATACATAGACTTGACTGTAAAACCCCAGAGGCCTTTAGACCCCAAACAAATATATCTCTTTTCTCTATTAAGTTAACATGTTGTAAAGAAGCTACAATACGATGCCAGTTTGTTAAGTTCGCACCCACCAAATTTCTTCGAAAAGAAATATTTTGTACGGGAGAACTCATAACTGTAGTAATAGCGTCCTATTTTCTTCTTACAATGTTAAACAACATAGAAAATCTATTCTTGAGAGGTTTGTTGCCCAGCCAAGTATCAACCTAAATTCTAGTTTGTGTCCCATCTTTGACATTAAAATGTCCTAACGTCATGAAGGTATCTTTAATATTCATAAGGCTTTTCCAAAAATGCCAGTCCGTTGGTTTCTTTTGACAGCTTCCTAGAGTTTTATTTTTGATATACTTATTTCTTAGTAATTCTTGCCACAACCAATTCTCATTTAATAACTTGAACAACCACTTACTAAGCAAATATTTATTTTGAACCTCTAAATTCTGAATCCCGAGACCTCCCTGGTTCTTAGGTTGACACATAGTTTCTCATTTGACTAATCTGTATTTCCTTTTGTGCTGGTCATTTTGCCAGTAAAAGCGAGACTTGAAACAATCAATTTTTTCTAACACTCCTTTCGGCAGTTCGAAAAATGACATCATAAACATCGGTAAACTAGATAGCACCGAATTTATAAGGACCAATCGACAAGCGACTGTGAGCAGTTTACCTTTCCAACCACTAAGTCTTTTCTCAATTCTCTCTTCTATGTTTTTCCGGTCTTTATTATATAATTTTCTAAAATGCATAGGTGAACCCAGGTAGCGAAATGGGTATTTACCAATGACACATCCGAACAGCTGTGAATAAAACTCTTCGTGATATTTAACTTGTCCAAAACAAAAAACTTCGCTTTGTGGAAATTAATTTTTAAGCCAGAGAGTTGTTTGAAAGTACTTAACAGCAGTTTCATATTAACTGCTTTTTCAACATCGTGACTCATAAAAATCACTGTGTCATCCGCATACTGAAGGATGGATAAACCATCTTGAATCATAATCAAAGGTGTTTGGGTACTGGGATTTTCTCTTATTTTAAGCTCGATTCCTGTTGTAAGTGAAAACAAGCACGCTGGTGGTCTCGTCTTGAGTCACTAGCATGCGATTGGGACCCCAGGACCGAGAGTGAATTAATGTGCTAAAGACAAGGCTGAGATCAAGCGGGATAGTTGATTTGAGCAGTGACGATGAAGAAAAGATAGCGACGATAGCAAGCAATCATGGAGTCCGAATGTGATAGCAAGCAATCATGGAGTCCGAATGCTGCATGCACATCAGCACATGGATGAAGTCAAGGTCGTCACCGTCTCCGGTGGACATCGTATACCGTGTCTACTAGAGGGCTTGATCGTGCTTTTTTGTTGTTGTTTTTTTCATTTGATTCTAGAGGCCGGCACATGCAGACGGCCTCTGTTGTTTTTGTTGTTAACACAGGCTATTACATAGAAGATGGGCGAGGTTCTTGTCTCTGGTAATCATTTTTGTATGTAAGCCTTCGTGCAGCGGTGAACATTAAATCGTGCAGCGGTGAACATTAAATTAGTGGCAGTGAATGAAAGAATAATATTTTATTAGTAATATCGAAGAAAAATATAAACTCGATGAAAAATGGCATTTCCACAAAAGGATTTTCTAATTTTCTATCGTCATATTTTATAATGTCTCAATAACGAAGCCACATAATATGTAATTTGAGCAAAAGATTTCCTGTGTGATCTATTTGATATTACACTAATAATATAATAATTGTTCAAAAGGACTTGAACGAACCTCGTTCACTTCAAGATTAAACTCAGAGGATTGGTCACTTGCCGCAATGCCGCTAAGGACCTTGTTTGGTACAACTTTTTTTTTCAAACATTTTTTTTCAAAACATCTACTTCTCTCACGAAGGGATAAGTTGGAATGATGCTGAAAAATTAGCTTATCCTAGCTCTCTCCTCTCAATCATGCATCAAGTTATCGGTAAAGCTGTTTGGCAAAACATTTTTTTTTTCAAAATAGCTTAGCTTCACAAAGAAAGCTATTTGTGAAGTTGTTTTCCAATAGAAAGAAAAAAGCATATAAAATCTGTGCAGTACCAAACAGGGCCTAAATAAAAGTATGCACTATGTATCATTATTTCTAGTGCAAGCCACATGGCTTGAAGCCAGTTTCCAAAAAAAAAAAAAAGAGACATTTGTGCGGAAGTAATTGATGATATTCGATATTACCTCATTGAAAAAGATGCAAATTGAGTGATCAGGTGATAACCGCTGGAGCTCCAATACTCCGCACGGCTTGCCCGTGCACGTGCTTGCCGTGCACGAGCTTGCAACCTCATGTTGGCGCGTTGACACAACGATACGGCTCCCATTCTTTCTGTCGGGCAGGTATGGCTTGATGTTATCCCACTGAACCATGGTGGATAGGTCTTCCAGGATGATGAGGTACCGGCCCTTGTTGACCTGCTGCACAAATTCCTCCACAAGATGTCCTGTGGACGATTCCGTCCACGACAGGGCATCTATAGCTACTTCAGTGACTCCATGTTCTTGGCGCCAAGAGTTTGTGTAAAACTGAACCACCAAGCTTCTGATAAACTCATGGGCATTGACAGGGTCCGTCACCTTCACCCAGGCACGGTGTTTAAATACCTCATGTATGCGTCGATCTTCATACATGTTCCTGATGATGGACACTGTCCCAAGATCATCTCCTGTACTTCCCCACACTGAGAGCACTTGAAGAGCATTGCTTTCCTCGGTGATCAACTTGGTAAGATCAGCTAAACCTCCTGCCCTCGCCGTGGTGTCCCTTGCCACGGCAAGGATGTCAGATCCTGGTGCGCCGCTAGTGGAGGCAGACGCAGACTGTTGCAGTGCCAGGGACACGGAGCCAGAGTCACTGATTAGCCTGTAGCGTATTCTCCTCTGGCTCACGTCCTCAACACGCCTCTTTAGCTGTTTTATTTCAGTAACTGCTTGATCAAGGGGCATCTTGCAGCATCTGCAGCAGGAGGACGGCAACAAATGGAGCCACACTGAGGACTTATTTGTGTCCAGATGGAGGATGAACTCAATGCAGTCCTCAGCATCGTAGGACAGGTCGCGGACCTGCATCACCCAGGTCCTCACCACCGTGTTTTTGACAAGCTTCCTGTCAGCAGAGTTGAGGAAGGACTGCATCATCTCAAACTCGTCCGTGATGAAGGCCAGATCATGCTGCACGATCTGCCACTGCTCTGCCTCCTCCTTGATGGCCGACTGCACCTTGTTCACCAACGCCTGGATTGCCGTCCTGGAAATACCAAAGGCAAAATCTGCCATTGTGTAATCCTCAGTGGCTAAGCTACTATGTTTGGTTGTGTGGCAGAAAGCTAGCAAGTGGTACTGCTAATGCCCAGAGTTGTGCATCCACTGAGCATATGGAGGTCTCATTATGCAGGGGTAGTAGTATTAGATAGTACGAGTCATCGATCGGAGGCTAAAGCAAAGGGATTCTGCTTCTCAAGAAAGTTGGCAAGAAGAAGTCAATGTATTCCTCTTCCTCCAATACAAATTATATATTATATCTATGCAACTTTAATTATATGCTTCCCCTTTTCACGAAGAACCTTTGTTCCTGTCGTAGGATGGAAGCAGAGGGGAGCATGTAATGGTTATTTCTTGTTGATGCACTAGAAATTTCTTAAGATGTGCAAAAGCAAAAGTACCAGCAAATTATGACATTAACATGGAAATTCAAAGAGAAACCAGCCAGAAAAGAGCTTGCATCGAGGCTGAAGCAAAGAATGTTTTGCTTTCCTAAAGGCCGCACTCAAGAGGGAGAGGTGTGGATGAGGATGAACTTCCCTATGCGCTGGGTTCACTGGGCACTAAGATAAAGAAGAACAAAGGACTAATCAGATCCACGCTATTATAAATGTTACAATTCTAAGATTCGCCACTACCACTCATCATATCAAACCACTTTATTTGTTTCGATGCCCACATGCAGGCATATGTACCATTAAAAAGTTTTTTGTATGGTCTGAACTGTATCATCCATTTCCTCTCTTTATAATTCATCTTCTTTCCTTCCTCCCTTTGTCCCCCAAGGCTAGGGTTTTCCTCCCTCCTTCCTGCCATGCGAGTCCTATTGAAAGCACTCGTATAGTTTTGGCAATTCAGTGACAACTAGTGGGCTAATGTTTTTATTGGAGATGATTGAGGTAGGGTCCACAAGATGGAGTTGAACAAGGTTAGGAGCATGGTGGAGTTGTTCAAGACCATGCATGCTGCAAGTGCTCAACATAGAGAAAACGGATGGATGGAGAAGGTTGCAAAGAGCCGAAAGACAAAGGTATATATCAATAGGACTTTTGGTTTTTCCGGTGACGGTGCAATAGAGCGCATTACTGGGTTTAGGATAAAAGGCTGTACTAGTAAGAGGGGAACTCTAAAGCTAATATGACTGTTTAGTGCCAATAGGTGAGCACTAACAATGCTTATGTGCTAGACCTAGTGTCGTAGTGAGGAATCAATAGAAAATGCTTTGAAAATGCTAACTCAAGTGCTAAAGGTGTTGTTGTCCGGTGCCACACATTTGGAGTTAGCGCATTTGTAAAACAGGTTTGAGAGAGGGCAGTTTGGAGGGTTTATTAGGTCACCGGATTTCTTTAGTCCTTGGCCCTCTAGAGCACAAGAGAAAGTGCCTCCCCAACCATACTGGTGCGACCATTGAACTACTGACAGGTGGGCCACCGGAATTCTATAGTAGTTTGTCAGTGAGAGCTCCAGAACTTAGGCTCGACCAGGGACATGTGGCATGGAGCTCTGAAGCACAGGAGTTTTCAAAGAGAGCATACAGGAAAAAGTCCAATGTCTAGGACATGTTCCATCGTCGTCGTCGCGCAGCAGATCCTCCCTTGCGTCATCGCTGGGCTGCCACCGCCTCGTCCCCAGGCTCTTTGCTGGGCCATCGTCGTCAGCGCCTTCCCGATCTTCGATGTATGGAGGCTGCTGGATCTTGCCTCGTCTTGTGTGGCCATGGTGGCGGCCAGGCCCGCTTACACGTCTCGACCCTGTGCTGCCATGGAGGCAGCCAAACCTGGCGTGTCGCTGCAGTCAAGCGGATCTGCCCATCTCCACCACGTCGATCTGCATCGGCACCTTCGACCCCGCACCTTCATGCCCCGCCGTGTGCCCCGTCTATCTCTGGCCACTACCGTGCTATCGTTGAGCCCTGCTTGCTTGTCGGGATAAGCTAGGTTGAGGCATACAGTCCCTGGGGGAGCGCCACCTGATGAGATCTCACCGCCGCCGCCGGGCTGTCACGTTGGGTGCACCCGATCTAATGCTGCTGTACCATTTTGGTTTGCCCGATCACGGATCGGGATTGAGTCGCCCACCGCTCGTCAAGCTCGCGCATGTGCATCTTTTTCGAGTAACAGGGTTGCTGCTGTGTCGCCTCATCGGGCCGAAACACCGCCGCCTGTGTGTCCACATCGCCGTCTCCTGTGCATCGTCGCTGAGCTATGCTCGCCGACACGTCCACTTCTGTCTGCAAAAGGTCTTTGTGTCGTATTGATTGAGTCTTCGTCATCGAGCTACCGCTGCCCTCGCCGTCGCTGAGCCTAGCTCGCGCCGATGCGTCGCTACAGCACTACTTCTACTTCGTCTAGCACAACCACATCGTCATCGTCACCGTGGTTGGGGCCCTCTACCTTGTACACCAGGTATTGGAACACCGACGTGTGCCTTCGTCCCCGACGCGTTGTTGGGTCTGGCAAACCCAGCTGCGCCTCGGCGTACATCCTCGGCGCATAGGCAGCTTGACTGCATTGACTTCGGCATGGACCCTCCTGTCCCACCCCATCTACCTCGATTGCGTCATCGCCTTTCTTCTACGTCCACGACAACTCTGGCTGCATCGACTTCGGCAATGCCTCCTTGCACGATGACTGCCTCAACACATCTCCGTCATCACCATGGTGCCCCTTGTGCGCCTGCAGCTCCAATCGACATGGCAACCCGACCACAACTACGTCGATCGCAACCATCTTCAGCACAACTTCTTTGACCACGGCTACTGCACCCTCACACTCGGCTACCTCGACATCGGCACAAAGGGCTACCTCCTTGCATGAGGACTCACCAGCTTCTTCTCCAGCCACAACATACGCGCCGCATCGACTGTTATGACTATGGGGGATGTTGACTTGTTAGCTTCTTCTCCAGTCTCACCGTCTGTAGTGCTCCCGCTCTGACTGTAGGGGAGTGTTAGAGTAAATAGGAATAGTATCATATTGTCTAACTACAAGAGGTGTTAGTTTTATGTATTCTATATAATGAGCCCATAAGGCCAAATGCAATACAACCGATATTCCCCCAATTATATTCTGCTTCAATATGGATAACTCTAGAATTAATAGTGAACAACAAGTTAGAAATTTTTAAAATGAGTTCCAATGAGGACATGTTTTACATCAAAATTAAAGTTCTCGAGGAGATCTAAAATATTCTTCTTAGATTGTTTTTTTTGTTTAACTTGAGGTCACTTAGGGCCCAAATATACTTCTCATGGTTATATATTGTATATTCTTCCACCAAAATATTCTTCCTCCAATGAAAATATATTATATCTGCACAACTTTAATTATATATGTGCTTCCTCTTTTCACGAAGAATCTTTGGCCTTGTCGTGGGGATGGAAGCTAGCTAGCAGAGGAGAGCATGTGATGCCTATTTCTTGTTAACTAGTCCATCAACCCGTCGCAGGGGTTAGATTCTATTTTGAAGGTTGCATGACATAATGTTGTGAATCGATGAGCCATTAGATATTTTTTCTATATTTATTTTACCAAATCGGCAAGATACATTAGTTAGTTGTACAGATATAGGTTGGATGTATTATTTTGGAAGATTTTTACGTTGGGTTTTCAAGATTGGTGGACCTGATATTAATTTATGAACACGTTATCATAGTTTTTTTCATTTTATTTAAAAAAAAGAGTGTAGGTTCACGACAATGAGCATAAGTGTCTGGCGCTCCGTAGAAGGATGACGATGCAATGACTGGTTCATTGTCCTTGACCTCCAAAAATAGGTTATTAGTGCTAAAGCTTATTAATGACAGACAATAGGTGCAATGCGAATTACCTCTAGGCTAGATATTTTTCTAGCCTATATATCTTTCGGTGAATTGATTTCTTACTACTTCTGGAGCAAGTCTTTGCCTCCTCTTTATGTTTTATTAGTGCATTCTATGTCTTAATTTTTTATTAGTTTCCTCTCTTGAGCTTCTGAATTTCAGTTCAATTCCTTCACAAAATTAAAATGTTAATTAATTTATAATGTTAGATAACTGCTACTAAGTATGATTACAAATATGAATAAAAATAAGTGTCTTAATACCTACTGATGATTTATTCCTATTTTAAAATCCTTTTAGATGCATTCATTACCTCTATTTGCATGGGCTCTTCATGTGAGTCTAGTGCTACAATTACATTTCTTTTGACATTTTTTAATCTTTTTGATAGGTGTTTATGCACTCCTTGGTCATTAAGTTTTCTTCGTTGTTAGCTCTTAGTTCACAATCACCAACATGTACTTTCTATACAAAATAGAAACTCTTGTCTCTGTACCTAATTATAAAAAGACAAAATTTCTTGCGCAAAATCTTTCATTCGTCATTAATTTTTCTTCATTGTTAGCTCTTAGTTCACAATCACTAATATGCACTTTCTATACAAAATATAAACTCTTGTTAAGTATTAAAGAGGAAAAGATTATCAAGGTTTTGCTTTGCAAATTATTTGTGTAGCTGCAATTTTTTTCTTCACTTCTTTGTAGCACCTATTTTTACACCGGTCAATTTTTTTGGGTTCTTTTCTTGGCATTTTGGCTAAACTTAGATCATGTTCTACATACTCCAATGAGTGGCCCGTTCTTCCCGCAACGATAAAATCTTATTAGGTTTCATGGAAACACCAGTGAAGCTAAATTATTTATCTACATCACCTATGAATTATTGATATACGCACCAAAGAAAATAAGCTTGCTAAGTGTTGAAGAACTACTTAATTGTAATATAGACAATACTTTCTTAAGGAGTACCTCTTGGGTTGACTTTTTAACATACTTTCTTTTTCTGTTTGCATTTTTTCTTGTTGCTGGATGTACTCTTGTTTCCATGTTTTTTAAGTAATATATTCTTTTTCCTGCAAAGAATTTGAACAGTTATATAGAACGGAAATATTATAATATAATAATTTAAAAATACAATGTGTTTGCCAACTGCCGTACATTGTTCTGATTTGTGCACATCAGGCATGTCACTATCCATTTCTCCTTCCATGCTATGTAGGTCCTGAAACTGTGCATGCAGAAAATTGTTTTTTGCACACAATGTAAACAAAATAGACATTGAGATATAACAGAGTATACCTTTGCAGCTAACCTTTCTCCAGCCTTTAGCCCTTTATACCTTCTTCTACAATGATAGTTTCTTGGCAAAAGATCTGCAATAGATAATATTTATCTGAGTTATCTTCTACGTCCTTTAAATTTAAAAAGAAAACAATCTTGAGTCCGGTGAATGATGAAAAGATGAATAGTAATTGTGAGCATGTTTGCACGTGGTTGACAGATATATAAATGTGTTTGGCAGATACGTATATATTTTTGTTGCCGTGGACATTTTCCTTTTTCTCCCCTTATTAACCGATCAAGTTTGGATAGATTGCCTCACAATAACGTACTTATATTCTTTTCACATTTGAAATGTACCTTCATAAGTGCTTAGCCTGTGTTTAGAGGAAATGTGAATTATATGCATTTCGCTTGGAAATCAGCATACCTTGAATTATGCTAGTATTTCTCTATATTATCAATGACATAAGTGAATAATTTAGAATGATTATAATAGCATTTTTGACACCCTTTTTTTGATAGATTTAGATAGTTTAGATTTAGGGATTTCTTTACATTATTATCTATGTTTCATAATATAATGTAGGTGTGTAATCTATAGATGCAAATTTGGGTCTTGCTTTATTTTTTTCTTAATCACAAACTCCCTACATCATAAAATAAGTATGTATCTTATTTTCGATGAGTGAACCAATCTTAACTTTTGACAAAATATATATAGAAAAGTACTATGATGCCAAATGTTCAGTTGAATATCAGGGGAGCTACTTTAGGCTACCTTCACATAACGCAATTATGGTCTACAAAATTCGTGCAATATAAATAATTTTGAAAAAAAAAATCCACTCTTGTGCCATGTGTTTTGTTTGACAAAATTAATCTAACACACTTTAGTCTACTAAGGTTTTATAGGTTTCTTTTACATATCATATTAATTTTATTAATTATAAGGTAATAGAATGCCAATTAACAATGACATTATTCATGCTTGTCCTCTATATAGGAACAATTAGTGTATTAGTCCTTTTGTATAATGAATGCTTTGACGATTTTCGCTACCCTCTCAATTCCAAATTATAAGATGATTTGGCTTTTAGTTATATTTTATTTACTATATATCAAATACATTGTATATCTATGTGCATTGCAAAAACAACATATTTAGAAAAGCCAAAATCTTTGTAATTTGAATAAATTGTGCTGGAGAGGACAATTGCATTTAGAGTTTGAGCACTAACCTTTTATAGTCATGACGTGGCATCACCCAACCATAGCCTGAGCAGACCAAAACACTTCTAGGACGCCTGGGTATCCGACAGGGCTGCAAAGAAAGCATATTATTGTACATGCAAATTGGTACTGATCCTCATCCGCGGCTGTCGGTCGATCCGTGGATGCATGTCTATGTGGTTTAATCGATGAGCTCTTGTCCGTGTTCCCTGCATCCACGTGCTGATAGAGTGATGAAGGACGGTGTAGAGTTTCAACAGCGGACTCTGTTTCTACGTCAGCTCGTCCATGATCGGGAATAGAATATAGAATGCCAAGCAACAAACAGAGATTGCAAAAAATAAACAGAGATAACAGGCAACACACATATGGACAACAACTTCTGAATGGAGTCTAAATCCACACGGCCACGTTTAATGCTTGCTTTCTCGCTTGGTTTGTCCATGTGAAACAGACGCCGTCTCTAGGGCACGGCCAGCGGCGCGCCTGGATTTGGTTCTGCGTCAATCTCCCCTGGCCCCAGGATGCCACCCCGAGGAGGGGCAAAGGGGCATGATGCTGCGCCTGCGGCAGCATTTGGATGGGGCTACATGGGTAATATTTGCATGGTGATTTAGATCCATATATCTGAGGTTTCCTTCATAACAATGGAATTATATCATTAGATCGATTTTTCTCTTAGGTTTTTATTTTTAGATTTTTGCAACGGCAAAGGTGGGTATAACCATGGAATTAGATTGATTTATTTATTAGGTGTCTATTTTTTGACTTTCCTAACGGCAAAGGTGGGTGTATTGAAGGAATTATTATACTTTTATAATGGCAAATGTGGGTAATTATTTTAGAAAAAGCAACATAGATCCAATGGCTATCATCGCTAGAGTGTACTTGATTGCTTCTAATTATTGCAGAATTTTTAGAATTTATTTATCTTTTTTCATAGCGCCTTTGGTGAGAATTAACGTGGAGGTTTCATTGGGGCCTCTAGTTAGTAAGAGATAAGACAATAACTAGTAAAATATCTGATACAATAGGTACTACGATAACCTTAAAGCTCGGTTAATATATTAATAAAATATTAGTCATGGGTTAGCCTAAAATATGCCAAAAAATTACTTGATTAGTATTAAAATATCTAATGGATAAAAATCAGTTGATATTAGTCCTCACGGGCGTTGCATTGCTCACCTAGGGAACGTGATGATAGGCCCATGAAATATTTATTTATTAAGGAATTATGTGCATGTCGATGAAAAATTCAAGATTTTATTGGTATACAAAAATTTAGACTCTTTGTTTTATTATGATCTATATATATAGAGAATGGCAGTGGTGGGTAATTTCTTCAAAAGTTAAATTAGATCTAACGGTTATAGATTGCTCTGATCAATGGTTTGATGGCCGGATGTTTCTGATTAACGTGAGAATTTCTAGCATTTATCTTTTTTTCTAGCGCATCTGGTGGGAACTAACGTGGAGCCTCCGTTGGAGCCTCCAATTAGTAATAGTAAGATAAGATGCTAGGAATTTCTTGAGATGTGCAAAAGTGAAAGTACCAACAAATTAAGATATTAACATGGAAGTTCAGGGACTGTCAAAGGGAAACCAGCCGGAGAAGAGTATGTACCCTATTCAGATGCGCAGGCCGGTTCGCTGGGCACCGAGACCATCAGACCAAGAAGAACAAAGGATTAATCAGATGCAAGCTTATAAATGTTGCAATCCTGAGTGAGACTTGGCAGCCATATGTACCGCTGAGTGCACTACTCCTCAATGTCGCAGCTTTTGTTGACCCAATGAATAGTAACAACTTAGTAGGTGCCTCCGGGTGGTATCACTGTCTCTTGGCGCCGTGATCTCTGGGCTGCAACCCAGACCTGCGTCGGCCACGGTCAGGCTTCGTCCTGTCCAGGAGGACGACGCGGACAGCTGGTGGCTACCGACGGTATATGGACCGACCTTGTCACATCTTAAGGCGGTGTTCCGGCTGGAGTTGCGCGATGTTCGCTGTCCTTGCCCTGGGCCGTGGCAGGTCTGCTGCGATTTTAATCTTATTCTGCATGCACGTGACAAGAACAATGGCCGATTGCAAGAAGGTCCATGCGCCGTTTCCAGCAGGCCGTTGACGATCTTGGCCTACCCGAACTGCATTTATCAGCGAGGCTCTACACTTGGAGCAATGAACGCGACGACCCTGGTGCGTTTGGACAAAGCTTTTGCTTCAGTGGATTGGCTTGAACTACATCCGATGCATGCCCTTCGTGCAATCTCTTTGGACTCTTTTCCGACCACGCGCCACTTCTACTGGTGCTTAATTCCAAGCCCTGGGCTAAGCCGAGGTTCCGATTCGAGCTTATCTGGCTCAAGTTCAATGTATTTTTAGATGTGCGTTTTGAATGGTCACACCCTTTACCAAATGTTGGCATCTGTCGACGCGTAGACGTGTGTGCTGTAGCCAGAGCACTGAAGCGTTGTAGCACGGAACACGTGGGCAGCGTCCGGTTGCAGCTCGAGTTGTCATATTTGAACTCAATGCTGTTGCACAAGAAACCCGGGCACTCTCTGTCGGAGAGTTGGAGCTGCGCCGCGACATCAAGGCCAACCTCCTTGGTCCCTCCTCCCTTGCTCGGACTATTGGCAGACAGCGAGCTCGATCACGTACGGTTCCTGGAAGAAGGTGATGCATACCTACATGCTTTGCCACCGTCAACGCAAGAACCAGCTGCCGTCACTCAGCCACAATGGCATGACGTTCACAACAGCACTCACCGGGAACGTGGGACGGTGCCACATTCCCTCTGGTGCAACACTTGTGGACTGGTGGCTAATGCATGTACCACAGCTGTTAGGAGAGTCAATGGCCTATTGGGCCTTAGCTCATTAGGGTTAATTAGTCGTTTGTTTAGGAGCCAAGTAAGGCCTCTCTATATAATGAGAGGGGATGTATCAATCTAGAATCAAGCAAGAGATTAGAAGGAAATCCCTTCTCTCTTGCCGGCCGTGGGCAGAGCCCCGCGGCTGGCATTCCTAGCGCCCAAAACCCTAGCCTGTTAGAAAAGTCATTGGCCTATTAGGCCTTAGCCCATTAGGGTTAATTAGTAGCTTGCTTAGGAGCCAAGTAAGCCCTCTCTATATAATGAGAGGAGATGTATCAATCTAGAATCAAGCAAGAGATTAGAAGGAAATCCCTTCTCTCTTGCCGGCCGTGGGCAGAGCCCCGCGGCCGGCGTTCCTAGTGCACAAACCCTAGCCTCTCTCTCTCGCAGCCGCCGCCTCCACGTGAACAGTACCCGTGGATACTGTAGCACGGGTACTGTTCATGGCTTCAGCAGCCGCTTCCTTAATCCCAATCGTTCTCCTCTCGATCCCCAACGCAGCCACATAACAACAGCACTGCCACCGCGGTTTCAACTCCGTCATCCTCCTTGTTACTCTCTCTGTCCCAAAATAGATGTCATTATCGCTTTCCGAGAACTCGGCTTTTTTCAACTTTGACCAATTATATATTAAAAATATTAATATTTATAATACATAATGATTATCATTAGATAGATTATTGAATATATTTTTATAATAAACTTGTTTGAAAACATAAATATTGTAGGAATTTTCTAAAAACTATAGTTAAAGTTGAGAAAGTTTAACCGACACGCATCCCATCATCTATTTCGGGACGGAGGAGGGAGTACGTCGGAGATGTGGAAGGAACGAAAAGCATCGGTCTTGCTGAAATTTTTTTATTTTTGACCCTTTTTAATAATATTTACCAAAATGACCGCGATTTTTTTTTTTAAAACTAACCCTTTTGGTGGCGTCTCCATGCGAGGCGCCACAATTCAATACTATGGCGCCTTGCATGGAGGCGCCATAGGGTGGGCCCGGGTCGAAAGATGGTAGGATGCCCGGCTGACGTGGCAGTTGCTGTGGCGCCTCTGCTGAAGGCGCCGCAGTGTGGCGTCTTGCATGCAGGCGCCACAGGGCCCAATCACGTCCCGGCGAGGCCCAAGGAGGCCAGAGCGCCTCCCACATTTCCTCTCGAGCCGAGCCAGAGCGCTCCGTTGCCGCCGTCGCCGCTTGCTCCGGCGCCAGCCGCCGGCGCCCGCCCGGCCCGCCGTCGTTCCCCCTCACCTAGGCAAGCCGCGCCGACCGCCGCCCCCTCGCACTCACCACCCGTCGCGCCCGCCCGGCCCCTCCCCTAACCCCGCACAGCGCCCGCCCTCCACCGCCGCCACCTTCACTCCGCCGCGGTGAGGTGCCGGCGTGGAGGGGCTGGTCCGCCCGGCCTCGTTTGCGGGGCCCCCTTCCAGGGGGTAGCTTGTTGCTGGCGCCGGTGGGCATAGCCGGCCGGCTCCAAGGTTTTTTCCTTTTATATATATATTATAAAAGGGTGCATTTTCTTTACTCCCGGGAGTAGTTACTCCCATCTCTAAAAACCCACCTTAGGTATGTGTTCATACTTGTTTATGACATAGAGTATGTCTATATACTAATACTAAGATACTCTAAAGCTTCTTACGCGAAAAAATTTCAAGGGAACCCATACTTTTTAATATATTACGAAAATACCACTTACTGTACTATATAAAATAAGTATGACCACATACTCTACGTATGCTTGCATACTTGACATATATACTACCATAGATTTTTCTAGTATGATCATATACTTCGCGTCCATATACTTTTTTTGGTCATACATACCTAGATCTTGAGATATGAACATGGCGTAGTTACTCCCTAGGAGTAGAAAATACTTTCCTTATATATATATATATATATATATATATATATATATATATATATATATATATATATATATATATATATATATATATATATATATATATATATATATATATATATATATATATATATATATATATATATATACATACCGGAACCCTAATCTCTCGACTCTACTGACCCTAATCTCTGTCGACGCTATTGACCCTAATCTCTGTCGACGCTATTGACCCTAATCTCTCGACACTACTGACCCTAATCTCAGTCAACGCTAAGATAAAACAAAAGTGAACTATACTAGGAATTTCTCAGATCTACTAACAGTTTGGTGATGCTTTGAACCCTAATCTCTATCGACGCTACTAACCCTAAACCCTAAACCTTAAACCCTTATATATATATATATATATATATATATATATATATATATATATATATATATATATATATATATATATATATATATATATATATATATATATATATATATATAGGACAGCGCTATTCACCAGCCAGCGCTGTTTATAATATCAAACGCGCCCGGACGGCAGTGCGCCAGGTCGTTAGCTGGTAACGTGAAGCCTCCGCAACCATAATTTGCTGCATGCAACCGCAAAAGGAGATCCCTCAACCGTAAGTGCAGGTGGCCCAAGGAGAATTTGTCGCGTGGTCCCCAACCATATTTTGCGAATGGCAGACTAGGAGTGGTCCCAATCATTGATTTGCGCATGTCAGCTAGCAACTTCCTTTTATTAGTAGTAAAGATTCCTTTAATTAGGAGTAACATTCTTTTCTTTTTGTCTGCTTGTTCGGTAGTGGTAGGAGCGATAGGAGTAAACCTTTTTATATTTTTTTTATATTTCATTGACTGATTAGAGAGATGACTATAGTAGTAATAATAATTATTGATAATAATACCTGTTTTTTGAGAATTATAAGTAATACTACCTCTTGTTTGAGAATTAGGAGTAATACTACCTCTTGTTTGAGAATTAGTAGGAGTAATGATTACGTGCAATTGGATTTCATCAGAACTGCAAAATCCGTCTCGACACCCGAAGCTCCGTCGCATGCAACCATAAGACATGCCCAGAGATTCTCTCCCACGAACGTAACAATAAATTGTTTCTATTTTGGGTCACGGAAGTAACGGTGCCTACAGCCTACTTGTCCCTGTAATCACGTCATTTTATTTAGAACTAGTAAATTACTACGATACACGTTTGGTCACCCATACATTTGTGACCTCTCCTATAATCACGTGATATTGTATTTATCACCTGCAACATGCAACCATAATAAAAGTGTTTATCACAAGTGAATTCCTATAATTAAGGAAACATTTTATTAGTGATTTGTTTGTTTCCAGTAATGATGAATGCATTTGAATTTCAATTAGTAGTAATTTATCCCTAATGCGCCAGACATAAATCTTGCAACCGTAACTTTCCGCTCAAATATCACAGCTCATCAACCGTAACCGTAATTTTCCTTCCTAATCGCCAAGTTTATTTCTGCCGGCTCACTTTCGAAACCATGAAATATTTTGCGCTTGAATTGGCAGTAAGATTTTTCCCATCAGTAGTAAGTTCCTCTGAATTAGTAGTAATATTTTTTTGAATTAGTAGTAAGGTTCTACTAATAAGTAGTAAGATTTTTCTAATTAGTAGTTAGATTCCCTGAATTAGTAGTAAAATTTCTCCAATCAGAAGTAAGATCATCTGGATTAGTAATAAGATTTTTTTCAAATTAGTAGTAAGAAGTTGCTTCCTCAGATCGTAGAACGTAGAACCTAAAGTAGAATTTTGAATTCTACAAATTGATTCGTCATGATAAAAAACCCCTGGAAGTGTACAAATGGCACTACTCAGAGCATCAGATTTGTCCAAAAATATTGAATGAAAAAATATCAGTAAAATCAATGGGGGATTGAATCCACAAAGTAGTACATGGTATACAACCGTAAGCCAGAAAAACAACTCAGTTCTGCATCTTCCACTCGAATCTTCGAGGAAGACAACTGCCTGGATCTTTCTAACCACTACGCAGGCTCAGATCCTCATCCATGCACCTGATGCCGTGATGCTTCAGGAAGCCGCACACGACTGATGTAAGATCCAGAGCGATGGGGTAAAACATCAGACATCAATTGCTCGCAAGATTCAGAGGCAGCAACAAGCCATCAAAATAAATCAAGAAATCGCCGTCTCTACACACACAACACATGTTTCACCGAAAATGTCAACAAGGAAAGAAACCTCCACGCCGCCGCTTTTCCATCGGAGCTGAGGGAGCGCGCCGCAGCTTGCAGACCTGGAACGATGACGCTGCCGCCGCGATGGCCTAGGACGGTGCCACGGCGAGGTAGTTGGGCCGCTGCCTGGAGCTGCTGTGCCCACTGGTCGGAGTACAGCACCGCCGGGCGCCGCCATGTCCGTGGGTCGAGCCTCCGAGGCAGGCTGTGGAGGGGACGGTCGCCGTCGCCGCCCCTGCGCCGTGCCACCTCCGGTAGAAGAATGTGGGCGCCGGCAGGTGGGGGGGAAGAAGGGGGCGCCAGAAGGCCCTAGATGGGTAGAGGGGGGTGAACATATAAAAATTCTACAAACTCACAAGAAACTTCGTTAGATACACAAACTACGGAAAGGAAGTTTCTTTACTGGGATATTCTGTAAGCCTCCTATCCAAACAATTCTAGTAGGTGATCACCAAGACAAACAATAGCTACCGCTAGTGATCAAGAGTTCTACCCACGGGATTTAATCTACACGGAGTGGTTCCCGACGACCACACAAGCAATTCTACCCACGGATTTACCTACACAAGATGTGATTCCCGACCGACCACGCAAAGAATTTACTTTGCAATAATGTAAACAAAGTAATGCAAGAGAGGATGAGACTTGTTATACCGACGCGTCGAGTTGAGGCTGCCAATCACCAAGAGAATGAGCAATCAATCACAATCGGCAACACACAATCGATGACGACCAATCACCGGGAGACAAAGATGAACACAATGATTTATCCCCGGATGTTCACTTGGGCACCGCAAGCCTACGTCACCCGTTGTGTCGACCAACACCTAGATGGTTCTCGGTGTGACCCTCAAGTCACTAGCCCCTCAAGGCTCGCCCCGCAAGGCACCGCAAGACACCACTCTGCCAGGTACTCAACGACACGCGCAATCCACTAGGATGCTCTTCGTGATCCCCACGAGGTGAGCTCAAACCTCTCACAAATCAACCGGAGGTGGCCAAGAACAATAACCTTCTCTTGCCAACGCCTCCAACAATCTCCAAGCCGGCTAGGAGCGGTACTCTCCAAGAGTAACAAGAAATCCACCGGCGTAACCACCCACAAGTGCCACTAGATGCCCTCAAGCAATGCAATGCACTAGGTGATTCACTCAATCTCTCTTAGGATGAACAACCAAGCAAGAGAGATGAGTGGGAGAGAGTCTCTTAGCTCAAAGAATGCACAAGGGATGAGAAATGGCCAAGAGTTCTCCCCATGGCCGGCCAAACGTCTATTTATAGAGCCTCTTTCGAAAATAGCCGTTGCCCCTCGGGCTGACGCCGTGAACACGCGCTCGGGACGCGCCCGCGGCCGTCGCCGGACGCGTCCGGGGCGCTCTTCGCCGTGACACGTCACCCGACCATTGGAACTTCTCCGTTCGAATCCACCGAGCGCCGGACGATGAATGCGATGAACCGCCCGAGTCCGACGCGTGCGTCCGGCGCAGCCAGTCAGCAGCTCGACCTCGAGCCCTTGCGAGACCACGCGACGCGTCCGGCGGTCGCGTCCGCCGCGCGTCCGACCGAGCACTCCGCGCAACGCCCGAGACCGTAGAATTTTACGTCGGGGCGTCCCGCCCGCGGACACGTCCGCCGCCGCGTCCGACGGTCTCTGCGCCCAGCCAGCCACCTCGCGCCACGCCATTTTGTTATACCTTTGCCTTGAGCCCATTTTGTTCCTCCGAATGATATGAACACTTCACACCATCATGTGACCGTCTCGATCCATCGACCTCTACTTCACTTGCCCTTCACCGTGCATCGGTCCATCGGCGCCTAGTCTTGCTCGAGCTTCACCATCGCATGGTCCTTCACTCCGAAGCCTCGACTAGCCCTTCACCTTCAACACCGGTCCATGGAGCCAAGCATCGTCTCGATCTTCATCTTTGATCACATGACACGTGTCATGCTTCATATTCAATATGCTCATCATGGGGACAACCTTTCTCTAAATCAACCACTTAGATACACAAGGTTAGTCCTAGGTTTCATCAATTAGCCAAAACCAAACTAGGGACTTTCAATCTCCCCTTTTGGTAATTGATGACAACCTCAACAAAGATGATTTTATAATAAAGATTTCTCGAACTTGTCATACTTGTCCAATCTTTAAGCTCACAAGAGGAATTTGGACAATTATAGCAAGTTCGGTTTTGGTAGTATTGCTCCCCCTACATATGTGCATAGAGTTTGGATTTGAAGCTTTGCACATATGCATGGATAAGAGCGTGGGGAGAGTAATTCTACCAAAATGATGCTAAGGTGTAAGAAATGGACCTTTGAAGCGTGATACCAATCGAGTTGCCTTTTACACCATCCTTAGCACCATGAAGTAACTAGACATCCATCAAAAAACTCAAGAACCCCGTGAGATCAACATTATAAGCAAAGTTCTTGAACCACTTGTAAGGCAGGGGGAGTCTAGTTACAACCTATGCATGCTAGTAGATCATTTCATCATACAAGTCCTATACTAGCATTGCACCACACAAGCAAGGAGACACCACTTGTAAAAAAAAAACTTTAAAACTAGGTGCCATGAGCAAGTCATATGAGAATGCACAAACAAATGCAACAACTTTGTTCATGAGCTTGCTCCCCCTACTTGTGTGCATCAAAATTTTATTTACCCCTTTATCATGTTCAATCATCTTTTTCTCTCCCCCTTTGTCAACAATTGCCCAAAAATGGGATCAAATTGTGGAGAGAAAAAGACTTTGATGGAGTAAACAAAACTTTAGTCAAAATTGGTTCAATCTAGGGCAATCCCAAAGACATTTAATTCGGTTTGAACCAAAAACAAGCTTCTTCACACCTCATGACAAGGGTTATCTTGCCTATGTTGAATTAAACACTTATAGCAAATATTCTAGATTCAACACTAGGATTGCAAGCCCACAAACATGTCATATGTCACCACTAGATCAAGCAAAGCATAGAAGCAATAGTGGTACACATTTGATTTATCATGAATGCTCCAAATGCACCTTGTATGTCTACATGTGCTACCATAAATATAATCCTAAGCATGAATGACATGTCAACCAATGGTACCTTGCTTTGTCGAAGGAGAGGCATGTCAAGTAGTGGTGGGGAGCATTCAACACATGTCTGAGAAGTCAAGAATGTTCAACTCATTCCTTAGCTTGCAGAACCTTCTTTCATCAAGTGGCTTGGTGAGGATGTCGGCAAGTTGATCATCGGTACCCACACTTTCAATGGAAATGTCACCCTTTTGTTGATGATCTCTAATGAAATGATGCCTTATGTCAATGTGCTTTGTTCTCCCATGTTGAACCGGGTTTTGTGTCATCTTGATTGCACTTTCATTATCACAAAACAATGGCACATTCTTGAAGTTGATGCCATAATCCTTCAAAGTTGACTTCATCCAAAGCAATTGTGCACAACAACTCCCCGCACTAACATATTCGGCTTCGGCGGTAGAGATTGCCACACTATTTTGTTTCTTTGAGGACCATGACACAAGTGACCTTCGGAGAAGTTGACATGTACCACTTGTGCTCTTTCTATTGATCTTGCAACCACCATAGTCGGAGTCTGAATATCCAATCAATTCAAACTTTGACCCCTTGAGATACCACAATCCAACATCTCTTGTTTGCTTCAAGTACCTCAATATTCTCTTTGCGGCCGTGAGATGACTCTCTCTAGGTGAGGCTTGATATCTAGCACACATGCAAACACTAAACATGACATCCGGCCTTGATGCGGTGACATAGAGTAGGCTTCTAATCAATGACCGATAATCCTTTTGATTCACCATATTGCCATCATGATCACTATCAAGATTCCCATTGGTGCCCATTGGAGTTGAGATTGGCTTTGCATCTTGCATCCCAAACTTCTTCAACATGTCCCTTATGTATTTTCCTTGACTCACAAATGTCCCATTCTTCAATTGCTTGACTTGAAGACCAAGGAAATAGCTAAGTTCACCAATCATGGACATCTCGGACTCTTTTGCCATCATTTCACCAAATTCTTCACAATATGCTTGATTGGTTGATCCAAAGATGATATCATCAACATAGATTTGCACAATGAAGAGATCATTATCAATCTTCTTGGTGAATAGAGTAGTATCAATCTTGCCCATAATGAACCCCTTGGAGTGAAGAAAAGTCTTCAATCTCTCATACCATGCTCTAGGTGCTTGCTTCAAGCCATACAAAGCTTTCTTCAACTTGTACACATGGTTGGGCTTCTTCTCATCTTCAAAACCGGGAGGTTGCTCAACATATACTAGCTCATTGATGATCCCATTGAGAAATGCACTCTTGACATCCATTTGATATAACTTGATGTTGTGGGCATATGCATAAGCCAATAGTATCCTTATTGCCTCCAATCTTGCCACGGAGCATATGTCTCATCATAATCAAGACCTTCAACTTGAGTATAGCCTTGTGCAACTAGTCTTGCTTTGTTTCTAATCACAACACCATCTTGATCTTGCTTGTTCTTGAAAACCCATTTGGTTCCAATGACATTGTGATCCTCCGGCCTCTCAACTAACTCCCACACATCATTTCTTGTGAAGTTATTGAGCTCTTCTTGCATTGCCATGATCCAATCGGCATCATCCAAAGCTTCCTCAACTTTCTTTGGCTCTTTGGTTGACACAAATGATGCATACTCACAAATCATAGCCACTCTTGATCTTGTTTGCACACCACTTCTAATATCACCAATAACACTATCAATTGGGTGATCTCTTGCAATATGTTGTGGTTGTATTACTTGCACTTGATTGCTTGAGCTTGGTTGATCACTTGACTTGTCCTCATTGGATGAACTAGCACCATGATCTTGCACTTGAGCATTGCTAGCTTGCCTCAATGGAGAATTGAGAACTTCATCTTTATCATCTTGCACATCAACTAATTGCTTTGCTCTTATGTCACCAATGTCCATGTTCTTCATAGCTTCAACCAATTGGTTTCCACCAACATCTTCTAGATTCTCATCTTCATCTTGTGACCCGTTGGTTTCATCAAATTGCACATCATGGACTTCCTCTCTAATGCCACTTGAATTGTTCTAAACTCTATAAGCCTTGCTTGTAGTTGAATAGCCGAGTAAGAACCCTTCATCACATCTCTTTTCAAACTTCCCCAATCTAGTGCCCTTTCTCAAGATGTAGCATTTGCAACCAAATACTCTAAAATAGCCAATGTTGGGCTTTCTTCCATGAAGTAACTCATATGGGGTCTTCTCTAGCAAAGTATGACAATAGAGCCTATTAATATAGTAGCTTGCCGTGTTGATTGCTTCATCCCAAAATGCTTGACTAACATTGTACTCATGAAGCATTGATCTAGCCATATCAAGCAATGTTCTATTCTTCCTCTCAACTAGGCCATTTGATTGTGGAGTGTACTTGGCCGAGAATTGATGACCAATGCCATAGTGATCACACAATTCTTCCATTCTTGTATTCTTGAACTCACTCCCATTGTCACTTCTCACTTTCTTGATTCTCATGTCAAACTCATTGTGAACTCTAGTGAGAAAGGTCTTGAAGGTGTTATACACTTCACTCTTGTCACTAAGAAAGAATACCCATGTGAATCTTGTGAAGTTGTCCACTATGACAAACCCATATTTGTTGCCACCAATACTTGTGTATGTAGTTGGTCCAAATATATCCATGTGCAACAACTCAAATGCCTTGCATGTGCTCATTATACTCTTCTTTGGATGTGAACTTCCAACTTGCTTCCCGGCTTGACATGCACTACACAACTTGTCCTTCTCAAATACAACATCTTTCAAGCCTTCAATAAGATTATGTTGTGTGAGCTTCTTCAATTGTTTCATGCCAAAATGTCCAAGCCTTCTATGCCAAAGCCAACCCAAACTTGATTTTGATATCAAACATGTTGTCAAGGAAGCTTCACTAGTGTTGAAATCAACAAGATAGAGATTCTCATATCTAAAGCCTTTGAACACCAAGTTGGAACCATCAAGAGAAACTACCTCAACATCATTTGCTCCAAAGATGCACTTGTAGCCTCGATCACAAATTTGTGCTACGGAGAGAAGATTGAAATCCAAGCTTTCAACTAGCATCACATTGGAGATACTCATGTCATTTGATATTGCAATCTTGCCCAAACCAACAACCTTGCCTTTCTTGTTATTGCCAAAAGTAATTGACTCAATGCCACTATCATTCTTCTCAATTGTATCAAACATTCTTGATGTGCCGGTCATGTGTTGAGAACACCCACTATCAATAATCCAATGCCTTCCTCCAGCTTTATAATTCACCTACAAGCAAATCAATGAAGCTTAGGTACCCATTTTTGTTTGGGTCCTTGTAGGTTAGTGACTAATCTCTTTGGTACCCAAATAGCCTTCTTCTTTGGGCCAACAATGGGTGTACCAACAAACTTAGCTTGCACACCTTTCACACCCTTGGTAAGCACATAACAAGAATCAAAAGGTATAGGATTGTCAAGTTTCTTGTTTTGTTGCTTCTTGTTGCAATTTTGCTCTAGGTGCCCAACTTGCTTGCATCTATAGCAAAACCGACCATTGCTCTTCACAAAGCTAGGCTTTGGAGTTGCAAAGGCCGACTTGCCCTTCTTGGGGGTATAGCCCAATCCCTCTTTGTTAAGAGAGAACCTTTGGCTACCCAAGCACTTTAGCAAGCGGGCCTCACCACCATAGGCTTTGCCTAAGGCATGAGTGAGCTCATCCACCTCCTTCTTGAGGGTCTCATTCTCTACCATTAGTGTAGCATCACAAGTGAAGCCATCACTAGTAGTAGAGGTAGAGTCGATGGTGGTGGTGGATGATGTGCTACAAGAAGGGTTATCATTTGTCATGATGATAGGTTGATAAAAGACTCATTAATGATGTCACAAGTAAGGCCTATATCATGATGCAACCACCACTTTCTTTGCTTGTTGCTCAAGTAGAAGTGAGTGAGCCTTTTCAAGCTTAGAGTGAGCATCACCAAGTTTCTCATGGTCTTCCACTAGACACTCATGAGTGGTCATAAGCTCACCTAGGGCTTTCTCAAGTATTGCTACTTTCATTGAAAGCTTCTTGCACTTCTTTTTCCTTGGCAATAGCTATATCTCTAGTTTCTTGCATCAAGTCATATAATTGATCCTTAGAAGGTTCATCATCATCATCAATATTATCAACATTGTGAGCATATTCCATCTCACTATCATCATCACTATCATCATATTGTACCTTGGTTTCCTTGGCCATGAAGCACGATGGTGATGAAGAGAATAATGAAGGCTTCTTATTGATGGCAATGGAAGCCATAGCCTTGTTGCTTGTATCTTCATCTTCATCATCATTGTCACTCTCCCAAGTGACCACAAATGTGCCATTCTTGCCCTTCTTGAGAGTCATCTTGGCCTCATGCTTCTTCTTCTCAAACTTGCCCTTGTTGTAGTTCTTCTTCTTCTCATAGGGGCATTCGGCTTGTAGATGCTCGGTGCTATCACAATTGAAGCACTTTCTTGGTTGCTCTTGCTTCTTGAAGTTGTTCCTCTTGAATCCTCTTCTCTTGATGAACATATGTCCCATCTTCTTCACTACAAGAGCAAGTGCCTCATCATCAATCTCAAAGTCACAATCTTCCTCATTGTTTTCTTCTTCTTCAAAGATTGGTGCTTTGCCCTTGGAGGATGTGGCTTGGAATGCCCCTTGCGGTCTTCTTCTTCTTTTCTTCCTCCACCTTCTCATCATCTTGATCAAACTTGTCATATGTCAAGACTTCACCAAGCAAGTCATTTGGCTCTTATTCTCAAGCCCATCTCTTTGTAGCATTAGCTTCAACATCTTGAAACTCTTCGGCAAGCAAATCAAGAACTTGTGACAAAAGTCTTCATCTTTTGTCTTGTGCCCCAAACTCTTGAGATCATTCACAATTACTTGTAGACGATGAAACATTTCAATGATTGTTTCATCCTCCTTCTTCTTTGAAGTTCTCGAACTCCACTCTAGTCCATATAGCTTGGCAC